>OX393559.1:5183827-5683827 GCA_947650365.1 Chamaelirium japonicum | reverse complement strand
GTTGTTACGTTGAGCTGTGAGCTACGGGTAGAGAAAATGAGCTGCCCTCATTTTGATCCCCCTACGAGTTTTAGAATTTGATGAAATTTGGTGAGGGTGTTATCTAGGATAAGATGATCATCCTCACCAATTTTCATCAAATTCCAAAACTTCTAGGGTCATCAAATGGTAGAAGCATTATCTACCGTCCGCAGTCACCGTTAATTTTGCTTCTACCATTTGATGACCCTAGAAGTTTTGGAATTTGATGAAAATTGGTGAGGATGATCATCTTGTCCTAGATAAGACCCTCACCAAATTTCATCAAATTCCAAAACTCCTAGGGGGATCAAAATGAGGGCAGCTTATTTTCTCCACTCGTAGCTCACAACTCACTGTAACATTCCTCTCTCTCTCTCTCTGTCTATATATATATATATATATATATATATATATATATATATATATATATATATATATATATATATATATATATATATATATATATATATATATATATATATATATATATATATATATATATATATATATATATATATATATAGAGAGAGAGAGAGAGAGAGAGAGAGAGAGAGAATACGGGGTATGAGCTGACAGCCCATTTTTATTTTAGGTTGTCAGCTCACAGCCATCCGATCACACTGATCATAACCGTCCGATTTAAAAAACCAAAACACACACACACACCCTCTCTCTCTCTCTCTCTCTCTCTCTCTCTCTCTCTCTTTCTGATCACCGATCTCTCTCTCTCTCTCTCTCTCTCGTTCGTTGAGAACCACCGCCGCCCTCACCCTTCTCCTCCCACTCCGGCGCAGGTCCAGCTGCAGCTCCGGCAGCCCCCGACCTCCCCCCCGACGCCCGCAGCTCCGGCAGCCCCCGACCTCCACCCCCGATCTCCCGGCACCCTCCGGCAGCAGCCTCTCGGCAGCCCCTTCACCCCCGGTCCAGCCGCAGCCCCCGACCTCACCCCCGACGCCCACAGCTCCCGGCAGCCCCCTCCTCTCGCGACCACCGGCGAGGTCCGGCGGCGCCGATCCAGCCCAAACCTTCCCCTTCCTCCTCTGATCTCGCCGGAGGGGGACGAGGTCGCGTCGGAGGGGGAGGGGGACGAGGCCCGTCGGAGGGGGAGGGGGACGGGGTCGCCGGAGGAGGACGAGGTCGCGCCGAAGGGGGACGGGGTCGCCGGAGGAGTCGCCGGGGTGGAAGAGGGTCGGGTCGGTGAGAGAGAGGGATCGGGCACTGTAACAGCTGTTTAATTTTTTTTTTATATATTTGGATGGTGTGATCAGTCCAATCGAACGGCTCACGGTGACAGCCCATTTCAGCAAATGGGTTGTCAGCTCATACCCCGTATTATATATATATATATATATATATATATATATATATATATATATATATATATATATATATATATATATATATATATATATATATATATATATGAGAAGGGTAAGTTTGTATGCCCATGCATTAAAGTTTTAATGTATGCTCCTCTATTAACATGCCTAGAGGTTTCTAAATTTGTTATTTTTTTATGGATGTGATATCTATGTTGATGATCATCACAAAAAATAAACAAGTTCTGAACCTCTAAGTATTTCAAATAAGCTCATCAAATTAACGGTTGAAATAGACGGCTGATAAAGTTTCTAACATTTTGATGGACTTAGATGTTTCATAATTTGTTGATTTTCGGTGGATATGCTATCTATAGAAATATGATCACCCTCACCAAAAATCATCAAATTCCTAAACATCTAGGTGCATCAAAATGATAAAAGTTGAGAGAAAAAGAACCATAACAGATATGATCACCCTCACCAAAAATTACCCGCGGATGCCGAAGGCAAAGCGGGCGAGGACGGGGAAGCGGATGCCGTAGTAGGCACTGGGGACGGCGATGAGGATGAGGTGGGCGAGGACGATGAGGTTGGCGGCGTGATGGTGGCGACGCCCTGCCACCACGCCATGCCGAGGTCGTCAATATATTGTCATTGCTCTATAAATTTTTTGCAATGCCCTCAAAATCTTTTGCTGCCGACAGACACGAGCATTACTATATATAATATTTTAGGGTTTTGTGGGAGGGGACAAACATATAGAACGGTCGTGATTTAATTGTGTAGGGGGACAAATCCTAAAAGACAATTACAACCGTTGAACCTTATGAGTTCTACGCACCGAGATAGACGATCAAACAACTGTGGGATGGTGTGAATCCTCCCAAAAGCTGGAGCAGCTCGGACCTCTCTTCTCTCTACTCCTCTGCATGCTTCAGGCCGGACCGATCGAAGCCATTTTGAGATCTTGAAGCCATAAACACAACTTCCTATCAAAATTTGTGAGGATCAGGTAACACATTATCTTCTATTTTCTGTTTGAAAGATCTCAAAGCTAAACCATCTTCACAATTCCTGTTATTTCTATTTGTTTTTATTTTTTTGCGAAATCTCAAAGCCAAACTAAATCCAGTTGCCAACCCATACGAGATCTTGAAGCCACCCATCTTCTTCTTCTTCTTTTTTCGATTTTTTTTTTCTTTTATTTTGTCCTAGATCCGGATCCTATCCCGATTCCTGTTATTTTGATTTGTTTTTATTTTTTTGCGAGATCTCGAAGCCAAACCAATTCCAGCTGCCAACCCATGCGAGATCTTGAAGCCACCCATATTCTTCTTCCTGTTTTTTTGATTTTTTTTTTCTTTTATTTAGCCCTAGATCCAGATCCTATCCCGTGTATTCTATTTTTTTTTTTTTCACAATCGATCAACACAAATCATTCTTCTTCATTTTTCTTTGGTTTTTAACTTGTGAAAATCTTTATTTTCGTACGTACGCAATACAAGAGCATTGATTTTTGATTTTTTTTTCAACAAATTCTGGCAGCTTAAAATAAATCATGGGTCTGGATTTTTTGGTAAATTGTTGGAGCTCGCTTCACCCTCTTATTTGATTATCAATTTTGGGGTTTTTTTTGTTTGATCGATTGATTGGGTTGCATGTGATCTCTGTAGGATTCGGGGCAATTGGCGGCAGAGGCAAGGGTCGATGGAGATAACCTAGACCGTGTCAAAGATCAGCGGGCATCTGAGCACAAGCCTTGGGGTCGTGGAGCTCTTGGTGGCCCCAATCATGTGTTCAAACACCCTTGAGGATAAGATCATTTGGGATGTTGGCCATCAGGTGAGGATCAGATAACCAATGAAGTGCTCATTGCCTTGGTTATTTTGGTAAATTGTTGGATTCTTGGAATACGAGAGCCCTTAGATTACAACAATCCAGGAAGAAATCATTGGAAACTTAAAATTCTTTCTTTTATTTTCCCTTTTAAGTGTTCTTTGCTTGATCCCATTGTACTGCTCATTGCAACAGTTTTTCTGCAATTGCTTGTTGGTTTTGTAGATTTTTAATGTATTTTTCTATAAATAATTTCCTCAAGAATTTTTTTGGGGATTGTTAGTGGTTATGGGTTCCATTTGTAGGACATGACCGATGGTCTTCTTTGATTTTTAATCTCTTTTGTTTCCTTTCTCTGATTTTTTTCACATGTATTTTACTCCCATTTCCTTTCTCACCACTCTTTTTTTGTTGTGTGTGTGTGTCACATAGCAAAGCACAATGGCTGCAGGCAACTAGATGTAGATGGGAAGGTGGCTGACGGCTCATGCTTGGAGTTCTGTCCATAGAGATTCCAGGAAGGAAATTTGATGGGTACTCTAATGTATATATCATGCAACTACAAGCTGTGAAAATTTCCATATATAGCTCAAGTAACATCCTTAACAGCAGTGTTTTCAAAACCGGACCGGAAGGTGAACCGAAAAGGCATCCGGTTCGGTCCAGATCGGTTCAAACTGGTGGTTCAACCGTTTGAACCGCATTAACATATATTTTTTTATATAGATATCTACTAAATTCTTCAATGGGAAGGTTTGATTCCTGGGTTAACATACAAACCGGTTTATTCAAAATTCAAACTGAAACATGTTCCGGTTCCGGTCCAAACCGGTTGAACCGCCCGATCCGGTCCGGTTTTCAAAACACTGCTTAACAGTCCAACCCCATCAAGTACCATCCCTAATTTGTTCTTCTTTTACTTCTTTCTTTTCTTATAAACCATCAGGTAGCTGTTGGATACATCATACAGTTTCAAGTGTAATTTAATGGGGAGAGAACATATGAGATTTTGACTCCAATTTTTTAAAATAAAAGGTTGATGTCCTACAATCAAAAGGTATATGACATATCTCAGTATCCTAATGCACATTATTTGTGGATATATATAGTATGCCATTTTGCAATTTTTTTTTTTTACCCAAAAAAAATTTCTACATGGAGATTTTGCTAAAGATGCGGGAAACTCAGAGTAATTGATAAGTCTTAGTACTCCCTCAATGATAAGTTTTAGTACTCCGCTTATTGAAACTAGCTTCATCTCCTTCTCCCTGTGATGTAATTGCAGTCCTATACACATGGAGTCCGCCAAAAACCTAAGATTTCACATCGGTTTACATATGGACATCAAATCTGGGTGCTGGTATGCCTTCTTCCCCCCTAGCTTCACTTTTGTTCTTCTTTTGCTTCTTTCTTCTCTTATAAACCATCAAGTAGTTATTGGATACATCATACAATTTCAAGTCTAATTGAATGGGTAGAGAACATATGATATTTTGACTCCAATTTTTGAAAGAAAAGATTGATGTCCATTTCAAGGGCATGTATGTCATTTTGCGCTTTTTTTAAAAAGGTTATTTTGCGGTATTCGTCATGATGAAATGACCAAAAGCCCTTGCAATCGACCAGTGAGAGAGGGTGATACTCCAACCTCTTTAAGGAGTTGGAACAAAATCACTCTCAGGGTTGACCTATGCATGGTGCTGCATTTGCTTATGACCAAATTAGGATCTACCACACCGTTCATTAGATAGAGAATTACGCGGAGAGAGCAAACAAAAAAGGATAAAGTACACTTTGCCCCTTATGTTTAACTCAAAAACACTTAACCCCCCTGTAGTTTATTTTGTTCCAAATCACTCCATAAAGTTTGAAATGTTAGCACATCACCCCCTTTTGTCAACTACTTAATTTCCTTATTTGCTAATTGTTTTATGATCAAATCTGAACTGAAGGAGAGCAAAATGTAGTTTTTTTAACTATATGGGGGGGTCAAGTGTTTTTGAGCTAAACTTCAAGGGGCAAAGTGTAATTTACCTAAAAAAAATTCTATATCTAGATTTTGCTAAAGATGCAAAGTGAGACATCTGCACCATTGATGTAACACCATGGTCAATCCAAAATTGATATGAGTGACTTTATTAAAAATAAATAAATTTTTAAAATGAGAAAAAAGGACAAGCGTTGCTTGCCGACGAATTAGGTTGTTTTCGTCAAGTGTGGGCTTCATAGTCGAATATGGGTGCCCCCGTCAATTATGGGCATTGCCAAACCTATTTCACTGCCCCGTTTGAGTGCCAACATACTCGAGCATTATCACCACTCACGAAATATTATCAAATGTCTCAAAATACTATCACCGCTCTCGAAATATTATTATCACATTTGAAATGTTGTTCTCCCTTGAAATATTGTTGGCGATCTCGAAATGTTTTTTTGCCACTTTCAAAATAGTCTCCTCCCTCAAAATTTTGTCATGTCCACGCCGAATGTGCGTACCGACAAGCATGGGCATTACTAGTATATATATATATATATATATATATATATATATATATATATATATATATATATATATATATATATATATATATATATATATATATATATATATATATGATACTCTATGGAATCTTATTTATGCAATTACACACCGTCTTTTACCTAACCTATAGGTTTCAGAATTTGATGAAACTTGGTGGGGATGCTATCTATCATCCTCACCAAAAACCATCAAATTTTATAGCCTCTAAGGACATCAAATATGCTATTTAAATTAACGGTTAAAATGAACGGTCAATAAAGCTTCTAACATTTAATGCCCCTAGAGGTTATAGAATTTGATAATTTTTTGTGAGGATGATCACTTGTCATAGATAGCATCCCCACCAAGTTTCATCAAATTCTGAAACCTCTAGAGTTGGTAAACGATGGTGTGTAATTGCATAAGTAACCATTCCATAAGTAAGAGTATCAGTGCCCTATATATGTGTGTGTGTGTGTGTGTGTGTGTGTGTGTGTGTTGATACATATGATTGCTCAGATTAGGTTTATGGTTTCTACCACTAATTCTGCAGGCAATCATGCAAGTACCCTAAACACCATGAGTAAACCCCTAAGAAAAGTTCAAGGGTTCAAAGAATTCAATAAATCGTGTCAACAATTTGAACAAGTCCAAACATAATGCAATTATATATCATAGCAAAACAGGAAACAGTCATAAACATTATACAAAATGATACAAAAAGAAAAAAAAAACAAACCAAAATGAATAAAAGAAAGAGGAAAAAAAAAACAATCCTGATTGTTGTTGTAGCTCCTCCCCCCCTTCTCTCTCTCTCTCTCTCTCTCTCTCTCTCTCTCTCTCTCTCTCTCACACACACACACACACACAGCAAGAAGCTTGTATGTACCACCACATGCTGAAGGCAGGCAAGTATAAGAAGCACTTACTGTGAATAGGCAGCAAATCACCAAAGGAATTGTCTCCGATACATTTATACAGAAGATGAAGTTTACTGTATTACACACTCGCATCTTCTGCCTCCTCCGTGGTCGATTTCTTCATCAGATTCACACTCATCACTGAAAAATAATACATTAGCAACATAGCAATGGGAATTCATTCACATAACAAAACTCATGCATCAGTACATAGAATACCAACCCTAAGTTTGCCTTTGAAGATAGGTTTGATTGTGATAATATAGTTGTCCGTGTGTTAATAGTGGAGGCAGTTCTATAGAAATAAAAGATTTTCAGGGTCAAGTGATTGTGCCTGCTGGCTGGCCTTTTTTTTTTTGAGAGAGAGTCCAGCCAGCAAAAAATCCACAAATCATAAACTAGATTTTAAAGGCTCAAGAATTGAATAAATAGAAAATAGATCTGTAACTTCAATCATTTTCAAGCCACAACTATCACCATGACACAGCCAACATATGATTTACAATCATTTCAGAATCAGGGCCCTAATTGGGGTGGGTGTTCGTGCGCGCTCGCGCGCGTGTGTGTGTTTTGGAACGTATCCGGTATATAGAATATGGCAGTTCAAGGCAACAGATTCGGGCCTACATAGGAAGTAATTATCATCATCATTATATATGTCAAAAGACTCAAAACCCAAGATGGGGTCTACTCTAGAGCACAAATCCAATTAATATGGCTCCACAAAAGAATGAAATAGAATTTTCCAACCGTTTGTCAACCTAATGTCAACACTTTAAGGCTGGTGCAGAAAACCTAACCAATGCAACTTGGCAAGAGAGGGGCCGGCAAAGAAATCTACGAGGCGGCAGATAGAGATACCTACTGTATTGGTTTATGCAGTTTAAGCTCATGTGACTAGGGGGCAAACCTCTAATGTTAGCTAGACTAACGCAGAGACTAGACAGAGAGGAAAAGGCAAGATTTAGTCTAGGGAATTGCACTTATTTTTGGGGCAAAAACTGCAAGCCAAAGAATTGAAGTGAAACAATATTCATACATCCAGGGAGTACACGAACAATCTGTTTGGTTGAGAGGAGTTCGAACT
The DNA here is from genome assembly GCA_947650365.1 of Chamaelirium japonicum. NCBI lineage: Eukaryota > Viridiplantae > Streptophyta > Magnoliopsida > Liliales > Melanthiaceae > Chamaelirium > Chamaelirium japonicum. The sequence continues at coordinate 5,676,120 of OX393559.1, read as the reverse complement.
CCAGTGTTTTCGATAAACCCATGTTTGGTGGATGGAGTTCCAACTGATGGTGTCGTTCCAACTTCCCTAAAATTGTTCACTCAAAAAAATTTTGGGTTGGAATTCACCCCAAAAGTGAGGTGAGTGCCATCTCCTCACTTCGACCATCCACCACCGCCGGTCACAGCTGGCCACCACTACACTCCATTGAACCAAACAACTATTTTGGAACTCCATTGAAATTCTAACAAACCGAAATGGATGGAGTTTCAACTACAATGTAGTTGGAACTTATGCAGTTGTAGTTCCAACAATAGTATAGTTGGAACCTCCTCCCAACCAAATAGGCTGCAACAATCGATTAAAGATCATAAAGGGGTCCACACATATAAAGGAATTTGAGACAGAATTTGTACATCTCTCTCGCTCTCGCTCTCTCTCTCTCTCCCTCCTAAAGATCGATGTAAGACAGCCTCAATTGAGATCATAATCGCATTTCTCACAAGGTCCATATAGATACACGTAGTAGGGTATGAAAAAGAACCAATTCTCAAAAATTCCTTTGTTAAGCACGGATCAAGCACCAGAGATAAAATTGATAGACAATTTTTTAAATAATAGAAGGTAATTAAATAAGAAAAGAGATAACTAGTGGAGTCTCATCGCCTCGTCTAACAAACAGGGCGAGCACTAGAGATGATTTACAGGTAATAGGCAACTGAAAAAGAAGAGGGATAACTAGTGGAATCTAATTATCTTGCCTAAAAATAAGGACATTGGACATTTGGACGGAGCTCCTGTACAAGAACTTGAAGTCTTCGCACCATCTAATTTATATTTTTCACTGGGAGATGCCAAAGATCAACAGTGAAAAGAGCAGCAATACATGATCCAACGAAGGGAAAGGGAATATGAAGATGCTCCAAACTGTACAAGACGTCATGCCTTCGTCCTGTCTCAATTTGACGGCCAGTGCGAGGGCCTTCCACCACACAAGTGGACGTTGAGAAGGTAACAATGAAACCTAGATCAGCCAATCTACTAACTGAGACTAGATTGATCGACACACGATGAGCATGGAGCACATTAGGGAGAGAGAGGCGGCCACTAGGGTCAAAGGAGTACGTGATGGATCCCCAACATGAAACCAACAAGGGGGAATCATCAACAGTGCAAATCTGGAACTCTGTGGGCACACAGCCACAGTAAGTGAGCACGAAAGCGTCTGAAGTCAAGTGGTGAGAGGCTCCCGAGTCCAGGATCCAAGGGATGCTGGAGGAACTCAGGTGACACTGAGAATCGAAAGACGAAATGGCACTAGGTCCCATCGTGACCGCCATAGATGCTCAAGGGATGTAAGAGGCTTTTCTGCACTTTACTGTACAATAGTGCATAGCAATTTATTTCACTGCGTCTCACTTCACTGCACCTCGCATCATTGCAATTCACTGCACTTTACTTCACTGTACCTCATTGCACTACACTTTACTACTAGATTTTACATTTTACTACACCCCTTACTGCACTGCACAACACTCCACTCCACTTTACTGCACAACACTACACTTCACTTCGCTACACAACACTTCCAGGAAATTTTATTGCACTGCAGCACTTGGGTTGGGTTGAACCAACCAACAATTTAAGCGAATTGCAGGTATGAACCAAGTGCACCAAGCATGAAGCAATAAACCAAGTGCAGGACTAAACCAGTGAACCAAGTATGAACCAGTGAACCAGTGCATGACTATGAATGAACCACTGGAGCAGTTTACTAGTAAACCAGTACAGGATTGAATCGGTATGAACCAGTTGATGTGGCAAAGAGACTTAAGTAAAGGCAACCCAACCGTTCTTGAGTCGAATGATGGAGATCAAATGTCAAGAGCCGGTTTTAAATCTAAACTGATTGGTTGGATCCATCAGACTTAAAATGAATCTGATATGGTCTCTTGTCTTCCTCGAGACAAAACCAAGATCGGGATTGAGTTACCGCTGCCAGAGCAAGGATAGTTATTACGCCCGAGCATTGCTCCGATAGTCCAACGTTGTCTTTCTTCGCTGACAATGGCTCTACTAGAGAAGATCCTCCTCAGATTGAAGACTAGATGTTGTTTTCCTTCACCAACGATGGCTCCGAAGTTGTCTTCCTTGCCCAACAATGAATCCGGTGCTATCGTGCTTCGCTTAGAATGACGAATCTGCTTGAAAATCTTCCTCCTCAAATGGAGGCGCCGACTGGAAGATGTTTGGAGCAATTAAAGACCAGATACTCTATCGCATACTATCACCGATGAAGAGGGGATGAGGGTATGCAACAACTCTATCGCTGACAATGGCTCTGCTAGAGAAGATCCTCCTCAGATTGAAGACTAGATGTTTTCCTTCACCAACGATGGCTCCGAAGTTGCCTTCCTTGCCCAACAATGAATCCGGTGCTATCGTGCTTCGCTGAGAATGACGAATCTGCTCGAAAATCTTCCTCCTCAGATGGAGGCGCCGACTGGAAGATGTTTGGCGCAATTAAAGACCAGATACTCTATCGCATACTATATCTCAAATCTGAGATGCCAGAAGGGAAGGGGTGAGATCTGGCTGGAGAGCTGCAGTAGTCAATGGGGCAATGGCCCTATGCCATCGATGAGGATCTGTCAGCAAATCTGTCCGGCCACCAGACTAAGATCTGCCAATGAAGAGGGGATGAGGGTATGCAACAAATCTACGCAGCCACTGACTAAGATCTGTTGATGAAGAGGGGATGAGGGTATGCGACAAATCTACCCAGCCACTGACTTAGATTGTCGATGAAGAAGGAATTGTCGATGTGATGGAGGAGCTCTGATGAAGCGATGCCGGTGGCGAGGATCTATTGCTCTGATACCATGATAGCCCTAAAAAGGAAAAGGGAGAAAGAGAGAATATTGGGAGTAAAGGAATAATTCCACTCAATAGGGCAATGGCCCTATATGGCGGTACATAAGATGGGGTCATCAAGGTGAACATACCCCCAAGAAAGTATTAGTCTAACACTCTAAACTATACAAGGCTAAGCATATACAAACATTAATGAATCCTTCTTCGCCATTCATTTCTATTAAGGTTAGAATATGGCCAGATCCGAACCTTAATAACCAATCTAATAACAAATACATCACATACATATACAGTATGAATAATGTATGATTATATAATTTACAAGTGCCAAATACCATGTGAGTATTTACATACCAAAGCAAATAGCATCTACTAAAATCTATTAAATTCAAAATAATGCAAACTTGACGTTCGGACAGAAGTCCATGATCATCTGTTTAGTCAAGAAATATCTAAAATCATATGTACAAAATAGTGTAAACCTTCGAGTTACGGATTTGATAACTCCAATATCATAAGGATGATTTTCAAAGAAATAATCTAGTTACACATTGAAGTCTTCCAAGAAAAAGTATCAAATGAAACTCTGATTTTGAAAGATAGTGTGAATTCATTCACTCTGATACTGGTCCGGAAACGTACTGAACCCGTCAAGCAAAACAATGATCTGCCCTGAATCTGAATCCAAACCTAATTACCTTATCGGTTTGGGTTCAGACTTTAGATGGATCCGACCCATTTATAGCCCTATACAAAAACATATTGGCACCTCCAGAGAAGGATGTGTGCATAAAACAGGTTAAAAGCAGACTAGTAACGAGAACATAAGCATTTAGAACCTCATTCTGATGGATGAAAAAAGTGGAACATATATAAATTGTCTTTCTGATCAATGCAAATCTATCACGTAGGGATTATGCACAAACCGAAGACTGCATACCATGCCCAAGAATAATTAAAAGTCGAGATACCTGGGTTCAAATTCTCTTATCTCGGTAAGTTCTCTTCCGCATGCATCCGTCCACTGAACTTTCCGCCTGTCAGTACAAGATATGTTGCCATGCTTCTCTTCCAGAGAATCACGTGTATCATCACTTTCAACTATTACAGAAATCTCTGTGAATGTCTTCTTAAGGCTACTCTTGAGATGCACCTTCCTTTTGTTCTCATCAACAAGGTCATTATTTGTGCCCTTGCCCCAGTCAGAAGAGGTATCTGGAGAGGTTTCAGACTGATGAACGGGGTCAACTTTAGGAGAAGGTCCATCAATATCTGATGGTACACAATTACAGCATATGAAGGAAGTGCGTCTGCGGGAAGCTCGGTTTTTCTTAGAAGCCAGCTGAAGATCAGTGTCTGTGTCATGCTCCACCAACTGGTATTGATTCCATGGTGAAACTCTCATGGGCCGTTCTTCATTTCTTCGACCAAGGAACAGAAGGATGAGGCCATTGGTATAACCTGATGCTGAAGAAGAGAAGAATCCTCCTCCTTCCACAGCCAACAGCATTGCTGCTGCTCATTCCAGGCCACATAAAAAAGTTCTTACCAGCCTTAGTCGCATAAGAATGCAGATCATTTCATCATTCAATATGAACCGCTGGCTCCTTTACTCATCCAAGTTCACGATGTATGCAAGCTCTGGAAAGGAATGCGACAAAAGAAAATCAGACCTGGTTTGTCAGATAACAATTTACACTGGATGTGAACAATAATACAATAGTTGCAGGTTCACTTAAACTATTTAAATAAGGAACTGAGCTTAGCAACCTGATAATTAAGATCGATATGTAATGAATAGAAGACAAAGCTGAGGCTTTACAAAAACAAATTATATCTTGTGTTCTCTTATGTTGGTTTGTGGTGTAAAATGTAAATTACAGCAACATCATCCTGCTATCTATGTTTTCCTAGTCAAATTACTCTGCAGATATGCCATTCAATTTATGCTAAGAAACTCCATAAGTTGTAACTTTTTCAGGTCAACACTAAAGCTCTCACATTCTGTTGCATTGAGCTTAACATCCCAAGTAACTGCATAATATCCCAAAGAAGAATTCAAACTGATAGAGAATCTGAATCAGTACATAGGATAGAATGAGTTAAAGGACACTAGGCCATATTAATCAGATAAATAAAAATAGAAACATTGAGCTGATTGATGTCGTAAAACAATGAGGACCTTAGCACTAGAAACAAGTTCTCCCCTGTGAGCAAATTGTTGAAAGGTTACCATCTCTATGAGTGGGTTGTGTACTGGTCTTATTCGTGCCAAAACAGATGTTCAAGAAAATCAGAGTCAAGTATTGGCAATGCTCCCACAGTCCCACGTGCCGAAGACTGGAGATCTGAAGAAATGTCATCAAAGCTACAATCGAGATCTGCACAGACTTGATCCACCTCAATTCTGCTTACAAAAGATTTATTTGGCGGAAGTAGATTTACCAGGACTTAATTTATGAAGGTTGACTTCAAGTCGTAAAAGAGACATGATTTTAACACAGAGGATTCGGGGCTTTAAAAATGATTTTATGCATTCATGTGTTTTAAATTCTTTATGTAAAATGCATAAAATACTTTCTGGGTTTTTAGAGATTTTTCTAAATATAGTTTCGTACTGAAATAAAGTTTTCTACAATGGATGCACACTGCAGATGTGCATCCCATATGCTCATCATTTGACAGGATTTGTGATCGATATTTTTTTTTTTTTAAGGCAATGTGCACGAGCCATGCACATTGTGTTCAAGGACATGCTCACAGTATCGGTTCAGATTTTGATTTTTGCGAATTCTCAACCGATCCTGAACTGATTTTGATGGGATTTGTTTCTAATCGTGTCATATTTGTATTAAGACTCTTTTAGGTCATGTTTAGGGTTTCTCAACTCTATATATAGGCCATTATACCTTCACAGATACATGCACATTGGGTTCATTATGGAAGTTTCTTTAGTTCTTTTTTCTTCTTCATCTCTCAAGTTCTGAATTGAAATCGCGGGAGCATTGCGAGTTGTTTAAAGATCTTCATGGTGCTTCTCTTCGTTCTTAGGAGAGGTGAGCTTCAGTGCTTGCATATGAGGTCGTTGTTGGGTCAATCAATGGGTTATATCTGATTGAGGCCTCAGTCCGGAATGTGCATTCAAATTGGTCGGGCGAAATGTCCTTCTCATCCGAGGTCTCAGTGTTGTAGCATGAAGCTTCAATTGAAGCTTGAAGGAAACGGTTGAGGAATCATGGTTGCATCAGTTTCAGCAGTGGGTGACGTTCTATTCTAGGTTGTAGCTCATAAACTTTCTAGTGGATTTGGTGGATTGGGCAAAAGCCCCATATTTTTTTATTTGGTTTTTCACATAAAAAATTTCTTTTGAGCACTTTCTAAAGTTGCTTTCTAAAATTGCTTACATGATTAGATTACTTGCATAATCATCCTCATCAACACAGTTGAACTTCCTCAATAAAGTCCATTCATCATAGAACTTACATGCAAGACTTCCAAATACACAATTATTTCCAAGTTGATCTATGATATGGAGTTTGATTTGTTATCGCAATGAATATTACAGATTTTGCTCAACAATGTATCTTACAGGTCCCATTAAAACTTGTAAATCTAAATATTGTATAGAGATCACAAAATTTAGTTGAAGACTAACTAGCCGAATGTTAATAGATTTGACTGTTGAAAAACCCAACTTTGGAGAAACTAACCGACAGTATCCATAAAGAGGGGGGGGGGATGGAAAGCCTGTATAAACCAACATCAAATTGTCAATGAATCTTCTTTATACAAAAAAGACAGTATCTTTCGTCCGAAGAAAAGTTACAGATTGATTGTCAAAACAAAAATCAAAGTGAGAAAAAACAATGGAACCAGTTTTCCATTCCCTCTTTTGCGGTAGAAAAATTAGCTAGTGTTCTACGAGCATTGTATCAGAAGCAACAAATTCATTTTCTGTTTATTTTTAGAATAGATGATTATGGGGGGGTTGAGGGGGACAGTGGAGATTGGAACATGCAAATATCATTCAAATATTTTGAGACTGCTTTCGGGAGTTTTGGCTCAACAAGGTAATTCTCGAGATCGCAGTGCCCGAATTTGAGATTCATGCAAGGTGGAAAATAAGAGGGGATGTGTCAGAGAGACTGCTTAAAAGCAAGTACCGAATTGTTGGCGAACTGTGTTTTTCTTTCTTTGTTTTATTTTTTTTGTCAATGTTAGGAGATGACGGCTAGGGTTTGGAGAGGAATAGGATGATTCCATTGAGGGACTCAAGCCCAAATATATGTACATGTAACCGACCCGACTGTACAGTAAACCCGACCCGACATTACAGTAAACCCGACTCATTATATGTACATTAACACTCCCCCTCAAACTCACGGTGGATCATGAACCGAGAGTTTGCCCAGAAAATGCCGGAAGCGAGCTGTCGTCAAGGGCTTCGTCAGAAAATCAGCAGTCTGCTCCGATGAGGGAATGAAGGGCAGGGAGATGGTGTGATCGATAAATGCCTGGCGAACATAATGACAATCAACTTCAATATGCTTTGTTCGCTCATGGAAGACCGGATTGCTAGCAATCTGAATAGCACTCCGGTTGTCACAGAAGAGAGGAGTGGGCCCGGATATCACCACTCCCAAGTCAAGCAGAAGACGGCGAAGCCAGACAACCTCGGCGGTGGTGGAAGCTATAGCCCTGTATTCGGCTTCGGTGCTGGAGCGAGCAACAGACTCCTGCTTCTTGCTGCGCCACGAAATCAGTGAGTCACCCAGAAACACACAGTATCCTGTAGTAGATCGACGAGTGTCTGCATCTCCTGCCCAATCTGCATCTGAGTAGGCACGCAGCACCAACGGAGAGGTGGAGGGAAACAGGAGGGAACGGGTGATGGTGGCCCGGAGGTAGCGGATAATCCGAAGAACAGCTGCATAGTGTACTGACCGTGGCGCCTGAACAAACTGACTGACAATGCCAACAGCATGGGCAATGTCTGGCCGGGTCATGGTGAGGTAGACAAGCATCCCAACCAACCTCTGGTAGCGGGAGACATCCTGGAGCGGCTCACCATCTGTAGCGAGAAGCTTCAAATTAAGCTCCATGGGTGTATCAGCAGTACGTGTGTCAGTAAGGGCAGCATCAGTAAGAATGTCGGAGATGTACTTCTGCTGGGAGACCAACAGACCACGAGCTGACCTGGCAATCTCAAGGCCTAGGAAGTAGCGAAGAGAGCCCAGGTCTTTCATCTCAAACTGACTCTGGAGGTGCCGCTGGAGAGAGGCGATGGTGGCACTGTCATCCCCAGTGATGATCATATCATCCACATAGAGGAGAAGGACTGCAATGCCCTGACTGGAGGAGCGAGTGAACAAGGCGTAGTCGGAGTGACGCTCAACAAACCCGGCGGCCAGAACTGCACTGCGAAAACGCTCAAACCAGGCACGAGGGGCCTGCTTGAGCCCATAGATGGCCCGGCGCAACCGACACACGTGTCCTGGAGGAACTGAAGTGCCCGGAGGAGGAGCCATGTAGACTTCCTCGGAGAGATCACCGTGTAGAAACGCATGAGATAGACCCAGGTGCACCTAGAATAGTCATCAATAAAACACACATAATACATATAACCAGATAGAGAAGCAACAGGAGCAGGACCCCAAATATCCGAATGAACTAAGTCAAATAAAGCATCAGACTGGGAAGTACTAGCAGAAAATGGAAGAGCTAGATGCTTTGCCAGTCGACAACCCGTACAAACAGAGAGGGGGGAGAAAAACGCTCGACCCAAAGCGCCCGAACGGAATACGCTTTTGAGTCGATCACTCGATATATGACCTAACCTTCTGTGCCACAGGTCGGCATCAGAGGTGACAGACATGACAGACGCAACTGAAGACACATGGAGATGGTCCAACTGGTAGAGTCCTCCTGCCCTACGGCCCAGCCCAATCCTCTGACCCGTCCGCGAATCCTGCACAACACAAACAGAAGGGGTGAAGGTGACAGTCAGGCCAGAGTCGCAAAGAGAACTGATGGAAATCAAATTAATATTAAGACGGGGGGCATGATGGACATGGGATAGGGTCAGGCGACCAGAAGGGTCAGAGGTGGTGGTGATGGAGCCACATTGCGGAATAGGGACGAGAGTCCCATCCGCAGCGCGAACCTCCTGGTGGGTGGTAGTGGGAGAACAGTCCGTGAGGACAGTGGAGTCAAAAGTAAGGTGACAGGAGGCACCCGAATCGAAGATCCATGGAGCAGTAGTACCAGAGGTGGCAGACAAGCCGTGCGCAGTCGCGGAGCCGGTGGAGGCTATGTGGCGAAGAAGGAGCTCCTCGAGGCGCTGAAGACGGTCCGGCTCAGGCGGCGAAGGAGCTGTGGGAGCAGTGGGGAGCGTCGAGGCCTCTGCAGTAGCCGCTGTACCACCAAAGTGGCGGAAAGAAGATGAACCACGTCCACGGTTCCGTCCACCACGACCGCCGCGTCGATCATCGCGTGAAGACGAAGTCCAGCGTGATGCTCTCTCATCCGGACCCCAGCGGGGGTTGCGAGGAGGACGAGTAGGGCACTCGCGCTTCATGTGACCGGGCTCCTTGCAGTAGTGACAGAAGACATCCTCATCGGAGAACCCGGCTGCTAGGACAGTGTCAGAGCTAGGAGCAAGTGGAGGAGGACGAGCGCCCTGGGTCTGAAGGCGGGTCTCCTCGTCGACCAAAGCGAGTAGAGCATCCTCCAGCCGAGGGAGTGGCTCACGGTGCAGGAGCTGGGCAGCTATGAGAGCAAATTCCGGCCGAAGCGCTGCCAGGAACTGGTGTAGGTGACCCTCGTCAAGGTAGCGCTGGAAATCCCTGGAGCGGGGGCAGGCACACCTCTCCGGGATCAGTGAGTCCAACTCATGCCAATAGGCACTCATCTGACTGAAGAAATCCTGAATGGTACGCTCCCCCTGACGGGCAGACTGTGAGTCACAGATGAGCTGATGCCGGCGTGCGCCTCCGCGTGGGAGAAAACGGTCCCGGAGATATTCCCACATCGCGCGCGCTGTCGGAAGGCGGCCGATGGGAGCAAGGAGTGGACGAGCAACAGAGGCCAGAAGGTACGCCCGGATGGCCTGATCGTGGCGACGCCACGTGAGGGCAGCAACGGTGGTGGCCGTGGTAGCAGTCGTAGCAGATGAGGCTGCACTGCTGGAGACAGATGAGGAACCGGAGTAGTCAATGGGAGGAGTATCCTCGCCGGTGATGTGACCCCACAGATCACGACTGGAGAGATCGGCCTCGACGGTGAGGGACCAGTCAGGCCAGTCGCCGGCCTATGACAGCTGAAAGGCGACCGCCTTCAGCGGTGGAGAGATCGCAACGACAGACGGTACGGCTGGAGAGGCCATGGAGGAGGCTGTAGAGCGTCAGGGGGTGTCGGGGGGTGCTGTAGGAGGGAGGCGGGGGCTGTAGGGGGCTCGGGAGGGGGTTGGGAGGGGGGGCAGTGGCTGTAAGGGGTTCAGGAGGGGGTCGGGAGGGAGGCAGGGGCTGTAAGGGGTTCGGGAGGGGGGGCCGGTGGCTGAAGGGGGGTTCGGGAGGGGGGGGGGGGTGGCTGTAGGGGGTCCGGGAGGGGGGGGGCGGGGGCTGTAGGGGGTTCGGGAGGGGGGGTGGCTGTAGGGGGTCCGGGAGGGGGGGGTGGCTGTAGGGGGTCCGGGAGGGGGGGGCGGGGGCTGTAGGGGGTCCGGGAGGGGGGGGCGGTGGCTGTAGAGGGTTCGGGAGGGGGGGGCGGTGGCTGTAGGGAGTCCGGGAGGAGGGGGCGGTGGCTGTAGAGGGTTCGGGAGGGGGGGGGCGGTGGCTGTAGGAGGTCCGGGAGGGGGGGCCGGTGGCTGTAGGGGGTCCGGACTCCGGAGAAGAGGGGCGGTGGGTCGGGAGTGGATGGGGCGGTGGGTCGGGAGTGGATGCAGCCGGCGGGAAGGGGCAGCCGGAGGAGGTGCAGCCGGAGGAGGTGCAGCCGGAGAAGGAGGGAGGCCGGAGGAGGTGCAGCCGGAGGACCGTCGTCGTCGTCGGGAGAACCCTAGAGCTCTGATACCATGTTAGGAGATGACGGCTAGGGTTTGGAGAGGAATAGGATGATTCCATTGAGGGACTCAAGCCCAAATATATGTACATGTAACCGACCCGACTGTACAGTAAACCCGACCCGACATTACAGTAAACCCGACTCATTATATGTACATTAACAGTCAAGATATGCTAAACAATGAACATCGTCGCGTTCAATTGACAACCATACTGGTGATGAATGCATCACTTGGTGGGTAGGGGTGCTCCTTGGTGGTCTGTCCAGATTCAACCACTTTATGGTTGCCATACATCTGACGATGGCAACAACCATCATAGTTTTGTTCCACGTCAATGTATCACTGAGATTACCAATAGAGTAAAATGCATCGAGCATAACCGCAGTCCAATCGCAACATGGCTTACTTAACTGCATAAAGATGCAACCTACCATGAAAGTAATTGCTTGTTGCAATTTCATCCATGACTAAGAAGAGATAAGATTACCCATTCATCCCAAGGCTTGAGAATTCAGACTCACGTTAATGAACCGGTTTAGGTTCGAACCAGACATAACCAAATCAATTCGAGTTTAGTTGAATTGGTCATTTTAGCCAAAAAAAAAAAATTAAAAAAGAAAAAATAAAAAGAAACATATCTAAATTATATAATTAGGTTGATTCGGTTAGATTCAAATCTAACCAAGACGATTTTGGCTCGGTTTAGCTAATCATAGCCTAATTTGGTCGGATTGGATCCAGCCGACCAGGTCTGAATCAGGATATTTTTCCTTCAGGGAAGGGTGGGGGTGGGCGTGTTCCTGCTCAGATCGGCCACAATTGAAACCTAACTCGGGTGAACCCTTAAACCACAGTTCATCCGCACCCGCTCCTACTCCATCCGCCTCCAATAACAAAAGTGTCTGCCACCACATGCAGTGCTATTGTCGTCACCATCATCCGCCCACTGCATCCACACTATCGCCGTCCACCACCACCACCACTAAGGTGGTAAATTTGAAGATCATGAACAACTAGTATTTATCTCGACATTCGATAACCACTCATTCAAGCTAGTGTATTTAGTTAAGAAACCAAGCTCGAGGATGATTTTCTAGCTTGATAAGAAAACTCAACTCAACCTACACTTAGCTCGGGTTATTTAAGCTAAATTAATATCTATTATGTAGGAACAATCAATGATATGTGCCAATTTTTTAAGCATGATCAGCTATATGGATATAACAATGTTAAATGAATGTGGTAGTCTTGTGGACATCTATATAATGTTTTCGAGCATGAAGCTTAAAATTCCATGTTACCTATATAGCCAGAGTTTCAAGTTCAAAATCATTGTGTTGGCTTATTATATTGGTTGATAGACTATATAGCTGAAGCTTTGTAGATAACTACAATTTTTAGTAAGTTGGTTTTATTTATGGCTTTTAGAAGTTTGAAGGTTTGATTTTGATATTATTTTTTTTGACCATAATATTACATATAGTGCACGCATCAACATCAGTATTTGTCGCACAATCCTCAACAATCCTTTACTTTCCCAGCTCTAGCACTTCTTCTATAGATGGGGATGTCATTCTCTTCCACTGATCACCAACAAATTTATCTTTTCTAGCAACTAGAGCTCCCTTCTCCGCAGAGGTGGACCGGTCGTTGTCTTGTTGCAATGCCAGCATGCTATTTGGTCATGATATAATAATCAAAATTTCCCAATTATGTGCTCATCACCGGTCGATCTCGCTACATAATTCTTTGCACATGAAAAATCCTAAAAGCCTTTAAAAAAATCCCAAAATAAAACCCTGAAAAATCTAAATAAATACTGAAAAACTCCGGAATTTTCCCTCGAATCTTCCCCGAATTTGTCCCGACTGAACCGAATTGACCCACCACCGAATTAGTGGCGAATCCGAACTTTGTGACTAAACCACAAAACATCTTAAGCTCGTGACCTGCCGATCTCGCTCCACAATCCCTTTCCTTCCTGATCACCTATAGCAGCAATATCTTCTTTAGCGGTCGATGTTTCTTTCTCCCCATTGATCGCAAGCGGTCATTTTTCTTTCTTAGTAGTCGGTGAAATCTTTAGAAGACGGTATTGCATAACAAAAACGTGAAAAAAAAAAAAAAAAATTGAAGTAAGAATACACAACGGCATTCAGTTTTCCATACATTCTTTCGCTCGATAGAACCGCTAACTAGGGTTCTGCGATCACAGAAAACAAACATTTTTCGCTTGTTTTTTGAAAATGAAATCTTAGGGCGGGCAGAGTTGAGCGGAAGTGGAGATCGGAACCTGCAGCTAGCCTCCGGATCTGGCGAGGCGGCTTTTGGAGATTTCACCGCTACGCGGCCGATTCCCGGGATCTCGCTGCCGAGGCGGAGAAGCCGCGGTGCTTCAAGAGAGCAAGCACCGGATCGGCCAGGGGTTGACTTCTCTAATGATGCGCTGACTAATAAGTAAGCATGTCGTGTTAAAAGACAGCCAGACAGTGTCACACTGGTGGTGATTATGAACGCCTTCCGTGGTGGGTCCCAGCACAAAGGGCTCCTTCCGTGCGCCTTATTGGTTACGCCACTCATGCACCTACAACCCTATAATTTTTAATTTTTAACATGAACATCGAATTTCGCCGGATCTGATTGTCTCAGTCGAATCCCACCTCCTTCCTCTTCACTGGCGGTGGTTGTCGTTGAGGTGAGGTGCGATGCATCGATCGGCGATGGCTACTATCGACTATCGTGGTGGGATTCAATGACCAGCTGGAGCCCCACTTCCTCTCTCTCCTCATCCGCGGTGGCTACCATCGAGGTGGGGTGTGATGTACGGTCGGCGGTGGCTAGCGTCGAGATGGGATGCGATGCACAATTGACGAAGGCTACCGTCAGGGTGGGGTGTGATGCACTAGCCGGAGTCCCACCTCCTCCATTCTTATCGGCGAAGGTCGCGTCGAGAGAGAGAGATGGGAGAAGAGAGCAAAGAAAATGTAATTTCGGATTTATGAAAAATGGCATGGACCTTGGACTAAAAGAAACTTTAGTGGGTCTTATTCACAAGATGGATCTGTTGTCAGGGACCTATCTCACATTAACCCTTTTCATTTTTTTTATTTTTTAGGGGGAGGGGTGGATTTGATAGAAGCAACTCCATATTTTTTAAGCAATCCCAACCGGGTTTTGTTTTTTTTTCTCAACCGGGTTAAAGACCCATGCTGCTGCAAAATATATTTTTCAGTAATTTCAAAAAAGTATATATTATAATATTATTTTAATAAATTAAATGTTTTTTTAAAAAAAATTGTTATATGCGATCTAGTACACCACTTCAACTAGCGTATAGAATATACATCAATTGAACTGGAGTATAAATCGTGTGTTGTGTCCATCTGCCGAACTTACCCTTGTTATATGCCAGTTGAAGAGGCACATGTGGGGGAGTATTACGGCCGTCGTACGGTCCCCCTCCAACAGTCGATGAAAGGAGTTGACCTACAAAATGTGGAGCATTGTAGAGCGATGAGTTGTCGCGCTAACGCTGTAGAGAGAGAGAGAGAGAGAGAGAGAGAGAGAGAGAGAGAGAGAGAGAGAGAGAGAGAGAGAAGTATGTTGCAGCACTTGGGGAGAGGATAACTAGCAGTAGTGCACTCCGTTTGGGACTCAAGCACTAGCCAGACGTGCCATTCAGTGGGTGCATCCAAACCCAATACAATTCAACAATACAAAATGATGGCCCATTGCTGCATTGGAGTCAAAACAGCCCACTACATCACAATAAATCTTATCATTATTTTATCATTGAATGACATTTAAATGGCATTCAAATACCCTCCAAGGCAGCCATGTTTTCAACAAGGCGGATATGCAAGCAATATCACCCTCTCATTTTGCATTCAATGCCAATCAAATTAGCCACTAGCCGTTAGTCCTCATGGCTGCAACAAAATAGGACCAGCTGAGAATGCTTTTAAAGCTATTAGCCCGTTTGGAATAAATCCCCATTTAAATGCCATCAATTGGCAACGGCTAGTGAAGAAAATTCTCTTTGCTTTTGATTGCTCAGGGAACCCATTATAAAAAAGTGAGCACATATGTAAAAGGGGATCCGGGAAATTTTCATTCTTCCACCTCTCTTCTTTATTTTATTGTTTTCTAATAATGAGTAGCTAAAGTTCATCACGCGGGTGAGAGAGGAGGTCCAAGCCCTCTCCCCTTTTGTAATTTCGGAGGATTTACACCATGATTCAATGCTTAATGGAAGGTTCATTTTTTAAAATTTTTTGTTCTTGATTACTCATTTCACATTGTATGTTACGCATGCATTGTCGTTATTAGATCAAGTTCATAAAACTTCTTGACGTTTTCAATACTGGTGAGACGGTGAGCAGTTTTTCTTGATTAGTAATGTCATGTGTCATTGATACTTGGGATTCACTCTTCGTGCCCACACCTAGACTATTCTAGGATTTGGTTTTCAAGGATTAAAAACATCTTGTTGACAATTATTTTATCTTTCCTAAATTAAAGTGCTTTAATTTAAATATCTTTGTGGAAGGAAAATTTATTAGTTCTCTCTCCCCATCTTGATGTATGTCCCTAGAAGAAGCAAAAGGGAAGGGTTTGGGGCCACTCTCAATACCCTAGCTCTCTCATTTCTGCATCATTCCTTACAAAACTTAATCACCATCGGTGAAACAAATCCCTTCTGCACACTTGCACCCATTTTCACCATCATACCCACTCACTAACTTTCTTATATTCTAGTAGCACTGTTCAATCCTTCACCAATCCCATTCCCTGTGGATTCGACCTTGGGACTCTCAAGTATTACTTGTCTACAACGCAGTCACCCTAGTTTGCACTCTTACATTTGTTGCATACACCTTAGTCTATGAAATTTTAACGTTGCATTCACCATCTTTTAGCATTTGAGTGGAACATATTCTTATGTCTCCACCGTATCATTGAGTGTGCACATTAAGTTTGTAACAAGTTTTTGGTGTCGTTACGGGGGATTGGCTATCGACGAACGAGAACAAGGGTTACTACATTTTTTTTCTTTTTTAATTTTTTTCTCTTCTTCTTTTTATCTTTTTGTTACTTTTCATCTCTGAGTGAAAAGTGAGGAAAAGATCTGTACTACCATTTGCTGTAATAATACATGTGCTTTAAAGCCAAGTCGAGAAAGCTCCGACACCATTTGAAGAGTAAAGATAGTAAGATTAACAGGTGGGCACGCTTCAAAGGTAACAATCTTTCATACCACCTAGTGCACGTGAATAGTGCACACACACATATTCTTATTAATACAGTGGTGGTGCTCAGATCTTGAATTCATTTGGAACTTATTTGGATGAACACCTGGGTACGTGATCATACAAGTAGGTTGCAAAGAAACCAAGAGAATATAGAAGATCTTTTGGAAAATATTCATTCTAATAGTGAGGGCCAAACCGAAACCATGTCGGATCATGCTAGTAGTCATGGTGACCATAGGCTAAAGCAGGTGAGCCTAATATAGCGATGAAAGAACCAAATATACCAACGTTAAGGGACTACCTACAGCCGGCTAGGTTTAGTACCCCATTATGCATCATATTTCCATACAATCAGTGCCATAATTTTGAAATTAAGCCGGGAGTAATCCATTTGCTCCCTACTTTTTATGGTCTTGAATCTAAAGACCCTTATCTCCATTTGAAAGAGTTTGATGAGATTTGTGCAACCGTGCACTACTAAAATATTACTGAAGATATCATTAGACTCAAACTCTTTCCATTCTCTCTAAAGAAGAAAGCCAAGTCATAGCTCCACTCCCTAAGACTTAGATCAATTGCAACATGGAGAGACATGACTAGGGAATTTTTGGAAAAAAAAAATTCCAACTCACAAGACCAATGCCCTTAGGCGGATAATCATGGCATTCTTCCAAAAAGAGAATGAATCATTCTTCCAATGTTGGGATAGGTACAAAGACCTACTCCTAAAATGTCCTCACCATGGCTTTGAGACATAGAGTATAATTGGATTTTTCTATGATGGTCTTATATCCTTTATGAGGTAATTAGTTGAAACCATGTATAATGGAGAATTCCTAATAAAAAATGCTAATGAAGTTTATAAATTCTTTGATCAATCAGTGGAAAACGCTTAATCGTGATAAAAATTAGAAAAGTTCGATATGCCCAATGAGAGACAAACTCCTTTTAAGGAAGGTGTTTACCAACTTAGTGAGAACGCTGACATAAATGCTAAGATAACCCAACTTACAAGAAAATTAGAGACATTGGAGTGTAAAAATAAAAAGATTGCTAGCTTATGTGTTATATGTGAAGACACTTCGCATGAGACTAGAGATTGTCCTTTAATCCCCGCTCTCAAAGAAGCATTATATAAACAAGCAAGCTCTTTGAACACATTTAGAAAGCCTTTTAATAATTCTCCATACTCAGAAACGTATAATCCTAATTGGAGAAACCATCCAAATCTTAGTTGGAAACAAGGACAATATAATGGAAACCTCATAGGGCAGTCCTCTAATCAAACTTATCAACCCTTATTAAAGACCTTGGAGGAGACCCTACAATATTTCATGCAAGCCCAAAGTGCTACCAACAAAACCATTATACAATCTATCCAAAGGCTGGATAACACAATTAGCCAACTAGCTAGGGACAAAGGCACATTTTTGGCTCAACCTCTTCCAAATCCTAAGGGCCAATTTGAATTAGGATCCACTAGCACTCCGAAAGACCCTAGTTCTAATCCTTCTTTTGAGCAAGCTAAGTTAGTGACTATACTTAGGAGTGGTAGAACCATAGACAAAAGCATTGAAATCACTCCTAAAGAGGCTCAAGTTAATAATAATATTGAGAACGAAGATAAACAAAATGTGATCGTTAATCCAAAATCTCACTCGATAATACCACCTTTTTCTTTAAGATTTCAACATGACAAGAAGTTGTTTCAAAATCAAGAGATCCTAGAAATCTTTAAGCAAGTCAAGATCAATATCCCTTTACTTGATGCTATCAAACAAGTGCCCTTTTTATGCCAAGTTTTTAAATGATCTTTACACTTTCAAAAGAAAACTCAATGTGCATAAGAAAGCCTTTTTAACCGAGCAAGTTAGTGCTATAATTCAAAATCGTACCCCACACAAATACAAAGATCCAGGGTGGCCTACCATATCTTGTGTGATAGGGAACCATCATAATGGGCAAGCATTGCTTGACCTTGGGGCTAGTGTGAATCTTTTACCTTTTTCGGTCTATGAACAACTAGGTCTTGGTGAGTTGAAGCCAACACATATGACCCTACAACTTGTGGATCGGTCTATTAAGTTCCCAAGAGGCATAGTGTGTTAAAATTGGTGAGGTTTACAGCTTGTAAAAACCTATAGTTTAGCTATGTATGGTTGATAGTATAAGATTGCATATTGGTACGTACCTTAGTACGTGTTCTGATTACAGAACAGAGAGCCATGACTACATGGTAATCCACTTGAGTGGGAGACTCAAGGGACTGGTCCCATGTAACCTAAATACGTTCGCAGCTCTGATTAGGATTGGTCGCCCTATCAGGATAAGTTGTTGGGATGACAGAGCATGGGTGTCTCCACCACGGTCATTACCAGGAACAGTGTCTGTGGCCAAACAGAACCAACACGGTGCACAGATCGGTGAGCAGACACCGGTGCACTAAACTGTATTTCTATTTAGGGTAAAACGGTCCTAAACCCTAAGGAACCATGTCTGGTGGGCTAACCAGTTGTGTGGTGCTTTGGCGTACCAATGTGTAAGGATCTGGATGCAGTGATCCAAAACCACGGTGTACTGGGTTACCCGGCTGGCGTTGCATCAGCGTGTCACTCCTGCAGGCTAGCCACACCCCTAACGGGAGGTGTGTTCCTTGGTCTGACCTACGTCGTATTAAACCCTGGCCAGGTGGTCATCAGTTGGACTGGTGACGGATCCGATTACTCGGCAGAGTAATTGGAGGTACGATGTATGTGGTCAACCTGAAAGGAACCAAGTCATATGAGCACTCGAGTCTGACGGTATTATCCACCGCTCGAGTTGCATCATGGCATCAAGTGGAGGGACAACGGGTTTACCATACTACGCGGAGAGCAAGGGTATGAGGGAGAACATAGTAAGTCCGGGAGAATTGGAGTGTAGCCTGCGTCGCACTCTGGGTGGCCACGCAGATTAACTCGGACTCAGAGTATCGATGGTACACTCGAGTAATGTATCGATCGAGTCTAAGTTGAAAGCCATGAACCCTGGTCCCTGAAGGTTCCACCTTATCGACATTATATACGGTCCTAGTACCATCTTTTCGAAACACATGATGTAGTAAGAGGAAGCAAGAAGTTCAAGCCTACACTCCGTGAGTGCTTTGTACTAGTGCACGGTAGATGCGTAGCTACGTATGTGAACTAAGGGGAAACCGTAGGTTAGTACAGAGACGCATGTAGTTATCCCTTGCCATAAGTGAACTTTGCTACATGGGTGCGATGCACTGGGACATGTTGCGAGTTAACTGGTTGACTTTACCAGGGGCATCCTCCGATGACCTCAGTTAATAGTAAAGTAACTTGTCAAGATTACTTAAGGAAGAGTCACTAAGTCTCGCACACTAGAAATGGCCAATTTGAGGCATAAGGGCGTTTTGGTAAAAATACTGTAACATCCGCCCCAAACACACAAGATATTGTCCGCTTTGCCCGTGCCCGCACGAGAACTTCCCAGGGGGTCACCCATCCCGGTACTACTCTCGCTCGAGCACGCTTAACTACGGAGTTCTTACGAATTCCGTAGTGGCGCACGGTTTTAAAACGCGTCTTCTATGTTTGGGAGGGGAAATTATATAAGTAGCTCAGGATCTCCTTCTCTCCAGGCGATGTGGGGCTAACTCATGGCATTGTACACCTCACCTCACCTCACCTCACCTCATCCATCTTGGCATTCCCGCCTCAGGAGTCTTGGCTCTTGGCTATTGGCCTATTGGATCTTGGTCGTCACAATCCACCCCCCTTAGGGCTACACGTCCTCGTGTAGGGTTAGACCCCCCTATCCCGAGGAGAACCGGCTCTGATACCATTTTGTAACATCCGCCCCAAACACACAAGATATTGTCCGCTTTGCCCGTGCCCGCACGAGAACTTCCCAGGGGGTCACCCATCCCGGTACTACTCTCGCCCGAGCACGCTTAACTACGGAGTTCTTACGAATTCCGTAGTGGCGCACGGTTTTAAAACGCGTCTTCTATGTTTGGGAGGGGAAATTATATAAGTAGCTCAGGATCTCCTTCTCTCCAGGCGATGTGGGGCTAACTCATGGCATTGTACACCTCACCTCACCTCACCTCACCTCACCTCACCTCATCCATCTTGGCATTCCCGCCTCAGGAGTCTTGGCTCTTGGCTATTGGCCTATTGGATCTTGGTCGTCACAAACGCATACTGCCAAGCCTCACTAGTGGCCGACCCTAGCTGTGGGAGACCCATGCAGGGCCAGCCACCATATTATGGGGATAAGAATCCCCAGTAATAGTACCATCCATAGGGGATAAGATAGGGGTTTTGAATTGGTCAAAACAAGCCCTAAAAGTGGGGAAAACGGATAAAGAAATGGAGAGATAAATAGAGATTTTTGGGGAGAATTTTGAGGGATGAACCTATCCCCTTGGAGCCTTATCCAAGGGGATAGGCCAACCTTATAATAGGGACTAAGGGGGTCCGGCCATAGATGATGCCAGATGGAAAAAAACCGACCCCCCTCCCTAGATTTCTCCCTAGCTCTCTTCTCCTCTCCTCTCTCGTCTCTTCCCCTCGCTTGCGTCATTGGATAGTGACTCGTCTTTCTCGTGTGGTATTTCATAGAAGGAGAAGGCTCATCATATGGAGGCACTCAGAGATCCATCGACGAGGTGACATGCATCGTGTGAGATCGGGTGAACTAGAAGGCATCTCCCGCAAGCTTTTGCTGTCCAGAATCTACACAGAAAATCAGGGTTGTTTCTATGATTTCGGGAGCTACATAAGTCCAAACGGGATGAAAATTATTGCAAAAGTTGTATCTCGAAGTTAGCTACCTACAGTCCAAAGTTTAGCCCAATCCAAGTTCGGACCAGAAAGTTATGGCTGTCGCACCGAAGCTATGTCAAGCAGATTCGAGTCCGTCTCCATTGATAAAGAAGAAACTTGCTGCGGTGAAAGAATCCGCACGCAGGTATGATCTCTAACATGTAGATCTAGCATAGATAGAACATGCATGTATGTTAAATTGATCTTTCGTGTTAGATCGATGTTAGGGGTTCGCGTAGTTGCCATGCTAGATTCATACACGCACGTGTAGATCGTTTCGATGAAAATTTTGATAAGTAACACACACCGCTTTCGGTCTTCAGACCTACACTTTGCTTCCACTACGGGCCTCTACCATGGAATTATTTCCAACAATTGATATCAGAGCACGCTAGTGGTGTATGTTTTATGTTTTTTTATGAAACTGTCATGTGCACATATGAATAGTATGTGCCGCCATCGGGATTCTACGAGTAGATCATGCATAGTATATATTGTGTGCTCTATGAATCGTTCTTGCCGCGTGCCACTTCTAAATTTAATCTAGATATGTGATTGCTTGCTACCGAGGGTCGGACCCCGTGTTAGCAAATATGTCTGGATGTATTTTCTTCTGTGTGTGGATAGGTTTTAGAGCCATAGTTAGGTAAGTGGTGGAGGTTGACCACCCTTGATTCCCAGGCTTTTTACTAGGTTTGTTTTTCTTTTCGTTCTAGGAAATTGTGTATGAGCGAGCACTTGCTCGAAGCGTACTAGAACTTTTTCGGTTACAGATTGAAGAGGAGGACTTGCTGTGGAGATCCACCACCGGGAGGACGAGCAGAACCTTGGAGGACAATGGCGATCTGGCGAAGTGTACATGATGACGACAAAGGGCAGAAAGATTCAGGAGATCATATACAGAGACTTGCACCGAATCGAGGAGCCTTGTGAAGGAGACAGAGAGCCTGCGCTGTGCCAGTCAGGTTCAGGGGTTGGACCCTGAACTTGATTCAGTCGTGTGGTTGTTTCTTTCTACTGTTCTTTATATTTCTGTAGAGAACCTCGATGCGATAATTTGATTATATGTGTTAGAGCGATACCCTTTCCCCTCGGGTTCTAGCAACCTTATTGGGATATGATTCCACTAGTGACGCCCATTATTTAATTGACCCTTGATGATAGCAAGAATTTCTCACATTTGGTTATGCCACCATTAGGCCAACACCCGATTAGTCGGGTGTGCCTATTTGGCCAGCATCGAAACCTAGAATGAGTTGGAATTCTACTATGACATCATTCGTCAAATTTATAAATGAGGCACCATGGTAGTGGAAGACCTTTCCTGTCAGTCTGACCTTAGGCTAGGCTCCAGGGCATTAGCGTGATAGCCAGGTTTGCAGAGCATCAATGTTCTTGGGATATGTAATGTGACCCTTGAGTGGAGAAATCCACTTGAGACAGGGACTATGATATTCCGAGATCGATTAATACTAGGCGAAAGGCTTGAAATGCTAGTGGAAGCACGGTATGACCAGGGTCTAGTGTATAGGTTGTCATGATCTTAGTGTACACTCATACTTGCATAAAATAACCCTCAAATTTAATAAGGGATGCAAGAGAGGCCTTTTAGAGATCCCCTGGCCTCCACGGCCAATCACTTCGTGCTCGGGTGGGAGGGCATAACTTAACAACCCCTTGGGTGAGAGCTGTGTTTTTTCATCCCAAGCAACTTAGTGATCTCACTCCGGATATGACGATTATGGCACCAAGGGTTCAGGGCTTTACTCACCCTTGTGGGGGCCATTTGAACTCCCGTTCCGTAATTGCCTAGGCTCCTGGGTAAGCATCTAAAGCACACGTGAGGTATTCGTTGGGAAGGACAATGGTGATCATGTGGTACTGGCCAAAAGATAACCATGGTTCATCAAAACCCTTAGTTGGCATATTTAGATAGGGTCAAGGGAAAAACCCGTGTAAGCGGAGACCTACACACTGCCCCCTCGGACAGGTGTAGCCGATTCCGAGATCTTACATACATGGTTAAATTAATCCATAGAGTTGTCTTCGTTATGAGGCTAGCGTTGGCATTTGGATATAATTAGCTTGTTTTCAAAAATCCATAAAATAAGTTATTTTGCATTCTTTCATTCAACCATATAGTTCCCTTATCCACTATCTCATAAGAGAACCAGTTATCAGGTCTCTAACTATGTAGAGTGGAAGCGCTATCTTTAGCTTATGCTTAGGGTAGTAAACGTACATTAGCTTGCAATCTAAATATCCCTATAATAGACCTAACGAGTCCAAATATCACTAGGGCACTAACTAGCTAGGGCATATGACAACTAGCGAGAGTCTAAGGAGATGTGTAAGTTCTGTGTCATACTGCACTTGCGGACAACTCTTTAGAAGCAAGTCTGAGATATGTCGAGTCTTCTCAAATAAAATTTTACTTGTATTAGATATCTGGAAGGCGAAATTAGTAGACTTATTACTTTTCCACCAAGATACTTGTCGGTACCGAGATATCTGAGGGTATGCTTGTTCGGGAACACATACTTGAGTTCCAGATCGAACTAGATTCCAAAGACATGGTACTAGATAACGAGGTGGTGAAAGACGTCTGTCTTGCATCCTTGTCTGGAACCTTCGAAGGCGTTGTCAGAGACTTTAGCTTTAATAAGCTAGAGATGACAAACGTAGAACTTCTAAGGAGATTTCTAAGAGATAAAAGATAAGATCAAGATTAAAGTCAATGCTTTTAGTGCTTAACCTAAGTCTTTCTTAGAAGAATCTAAGGGAGTAACTTATCAGAGATTGAGAACTATTCTAGTGCAGAAACTGGTGTGGACTCCTAAGTCTAGTGAGGCTAATGATGGAAGTGTTTTTGCTTTGGCGAGTATAGGGGGTATTTGAAGATTGATTATGGTCTCAGGATGTTAGGAGTTGAGTCGCTATCTAGTAGCAGTTCTTATGCTTCTTGGAATATAGACTTCGGGTCTACAGAGATTCAAAGAAAGCAGAAGGCTACTTTATAGTGAAGTAATCCTAACATAGGTACTGATGTCATAAGCCGCTGCGGAAGCTGTTAGATATGATTATCTTAGTTTTTCCGAAACACGGATTTTGATCTTTAGAGATTTAGTTCTGTTTTCTCCTTGGTAAATGAAGTTTTTAATTTTAGACAGCACCCGTCGGTGTGTATCTTAAACTGAATTGATAGCTTCATAATTAGAGGAATAGATCAAAAAAATCTCTTTGTATTTAATCCTAATTCGAAAATAGATTTCATGACAACTGCAGTGTCTAATTAAAATTCATCTAAATCCTTCAGAGAAGCTATCCTATTTGTGACCCCTCTGATTTAGATATTTTACCTCAGATAAAGTCAAAGGTGACAGAAGGTCGAGTTTCTGTTCACAGATTCATCAGAGATCCTTCTAACCTATGAGTGTAATCTGGAAGGCAGAATAACTAAAAGGGTCACTAAGGTATTGGTGTTAGTTAATTTTGACGTCTATGGTTCCAAGAGCGTCTAGACGATAAAAGATTCTTTGATTTAATCAAAGGAACGAGTCACTATCGGACGAGTTCCATAGGATCCTGAGGGAGCATGAGATTATCTCCTAGTTAAATGCTCCAAGGATGACACATCAGAATAAAGTCTCCGAGAGAAGGAATCGGACCTTGTTTGATACGGTCCGTAGTATGATGAATATTGCCAAGTGTACTACCCACCTTCTGGTGGGGTTGTACCTTAAAATAGTAGCTTATATCTGAAACTATCTCTCATTTAGATCAGTGCCTCAGACCTATAAGAGAGCTATGGTCTAAGCGAAAGCTGACACTATAGTTTCTCGAGATATAGGGTTGTCCTGCACTTGTGCGAAAGGACAATAGGGATGAGATGGAGATGTAGTTCCAGGTATATTTGTTTATAGGTTACCCTAGGGAGGCATAAGGTGGACTATTCTATGATCTTGAGGTTTGGAAAGTAATCATTTCTATGAATACCATCTACCTAGACCAGGATTATATTATAGACCATAGGTTTACTGGTAAGGTAGTTCTGGATGAACTACTGGGTACTGGTAGAGAGTGAGCATCTGAAAACATAGTGGGAGTAGATGATACAGAAACTAGTGTACCAGGTACTATAGAAACGATTCACTTTTGTACCACCACCACCTCGTCATTGTGGGACCATCAGAGCTCCTGAAAGATACTATGGAGAAACTTCAATAGTTAATCCAGAGTTTCATGAGGAAAATCCCTAGAGCTACAAAGAAGTAGTGGGAGCTTCCGACAGCTCTAACATACAAAAGACCATGGAGGCAAGCTTGCATCAGTGTCCCTTGGAACAGTCTTGACACTTATAGCACTATCACCCTTCGGGATGAAGGACATGTATAAGAAGAGCACCCGGTTAAGACTCAAGTAGCTAGATTAATTACCAAAGGAGAAGGGATTGACTATGTCAAAACCATCTCATTGGTAGCTATGCCTAAGTCTATAACATATCCTCTTAATCCATCGCAGCCCATTATAGTTGGGAGATCTGGTTGATGGATGTCAAGACAGTTATTCCCTAACGGGAATTTGGAAAGGACATATGGATAATGCAGCCCCAGGCTTTGTGTCAGTAGGTTAGGAAGATATGGAATGCAAGTTGCAAAGGTCCATTTTATGGACTAATGCAAGCATCCAGGTTGGAATATCTATTTTGATCAAGGGAATCCGCTTACACGGATTTGATCAGAATGATAATAAACCAAGTGGGTACAAGAAAGGTGAAAGAGCTATAAGGGTGTACGTAGTACTTTACGTTAACGATATCCTACTGATTGAAAATAATGTAAGAATATTATTTACGTAAAGGTTTGTAGTCATCACAATTCGATATGAAAGACCCTAGTGAGGCAAGTTATGCTCTAGGAATCAAGGTAACTCGAGATAACCAGAGCAAGGTTCTCTTGCTGTCACAGGCTACGCATGAAGATAAGATTATAGCCAGATTTGGTTTACAAGGCTAGATATTTATTGCACAGCAGGATTCATGGGTCGATTTCAGTCGAACCCGGGTCCATATCACTAGACTAAAATAAAGGGTATACTCAGAAGTTCTCATCCAGTGAGAATTGTGAGTTAGCTTGTACTTCACAGGTCCTGATATCGATTGGACACACAGGGTCTGACTTTGGTGTCAGATGTGCGTTCCAGAGAATCGATTTCAGGAATTGTTTTTATCTTGGGATTAGAAGCGGTAGTTGGTAGAGTGTGAAGCAAGTGCATCACAGACTCTACCACAAAGACTGAGCACGTTGTTGCGTGCGAGATAGTCTACCAGGTGGTATAGCTTAGGAAGTTCATAAAGAACTTGGGACGCGTACCAGAGGCTCAGTTATCTGTTGTTGCAAACAAAAGAGTGGTAAGCAAGGTCCAAGGAGACTAGGCACTGCCGTGAGGGGAAACCCATCAAGTACAAACTCCACTTGATCTGACAGTTATAGGAGGAAATGCAAGTAGCGGTACTGAGATGGAATCTACAGACAATGTTGCCAATTCCTTTAGGAAATTCTTGCAAAGGCTTTTGGGCAGCATGTAGAAGCCAAATAGCTCAACACCGTTATTCCTCATTAGACCTAGTAGGAGATTGTTAAAATTGGTGAGGTCTACAGCTCGTAAAAACCTATAGTTTAGCTATATATGGTTGATAGTATAGGATTGCATATTGGTACGTACCTTAGTACGTGTTCTGATTACAGAACAGAGAGCCATGACTACATGGTAATCCACTTGAGTGGGAGACTCAAGGGACTGGTCCCATATAACTTAAATACGTTCGCAGCTCTGATTAGGGTTGGTCGCCCTATCAGGATAAGCTGTTAGGATGACAGAGCATGGGTGTCTCCACCACGGTAATTACCAGGCATAGTATCTATGGCCGAATAGAACCAACACGGTGCGTAGATCGGTGAGCAGACACCGGTGCACTAAATTGTGTTTCTGTTAAGGGTAAAATGGTCCTAAACCCTGAGGAACCATGTCTAGTGGACTAATCAGTTGTGTGGTGCTTTGGTGCACCAATATGTGAGGATCCGGATGCAGTGATCCAAAACCACGTTGTATTGGGTTATCCGGCTGGTGTTGCATCAGCGTGTCACTCCTGCAAGCTATCCACACCCCTAACGGGAGGTGCGTTCCTTGGTCTGACCTACGTCGTATTAAACCCTGGCCAGGTGGTCATCAGTTGGACTGGTGACGGATCTGGTTACTCGGCAGAAGAGTAATTGGAGGTACGATATATGTGGTCAACCTGGAAGGAACCGAGTCATATGAGCACTCGAGTTTGACGGTATTCTCCACCGCTCGAGTTGCATCATGGCACCAAGTGGAGGGACAACGTGTTTACCATACTAAGCGGATTGCAAGGGTATGAGGGAGAATATAGTAAGTCCGGGGGAATTGGAGTGCAGCCTGCGTCGCACTCTGGGTGGCCATGTAGGTTAACTCGGACTCAGATGATCGATGGTACACTCGGGTAGTGTGTCGATCGAGTCTAAGTTGGAAGCTATAAACCCTGGTCCCTGAAGGTTCCACCTTATCGATATTATGTACGGTCCTAGTACCATCTCCTCGAAGCACAGGACGCAATAAGAGGAAGTGAGAAGTTCAAGCCTACGCTCCGTGATTGCTTCGCACTAGTGCATGGTAGATGCGTAGCTACGTGTGTGCACTAAGGGGAAACCCTAGGTTAGTGCAGATACGCATGTAGTTATCCCTCGCCATAAGTGAACTTTGCTACATGGGTGCGATGCACCGGGACATGTTACGAGTTGATTGGTTGACTTTACTAGGGGCATCCTCTGGTGACCTCAGTTAATAGTAAAGTAACTTGTCAAGATCACTTAAGGAAGAGTCGTTAAGTCTCGCACACTAGAAATGGTCAATTTGAGGCATAAGGGCGTTTTGGTAAAAACACGCACTGCCAAGCCTCACTAGTGGCCGACCCTAGCTGTGGGAGACCCATGTAGGGCCGACCCCTATATTCTGGGGATAAGAATCCCCAGTAATAGGGCCGTCCATAGGGGATAAGATAGGGTTTTGAATTGGTCAAAACAAGCCCAAAATGTAGGGAAAACGGATAAAGAGATGGAGAGATAAAGGGAGATTTTTAGGGGATGAACCTATTTCCTTGGAGCCTTATCCAAGGGGATAGACCAGCCTTATAATAGGGACTAAGGGGGGCCGGCCATAGATGATGCCAGATGGAAAAGACCGACCCCCCTCCCTAGATCTCTCTCTAGCTCTCTTCTCCTCTTATCTCTCGTCTCTTTCCCTCGCTTGCGCCATTGGATGGCGACTCGTCTTTCTCGCATGGAGTTTTATAGAAAGAGAAGGCTTATCGGATGGAGGCACTCAGAGATCCATCGACGAGGTGCCGTGCATCGTGTGAGATCGGGTGAACTAGAAGGCATCTCCCGTAAGCTTTTGCTGTCCAAAATCTGCACAAAAAATCAATGTTGTTTCTATGATTTCGGGAGCTATAGAAGTCCAAACGGGGTGAAAATTATTTCAAAAGTTGCGTCTCGAAGTTGGCTACCTTCAATATAAATTTTAGCCCAATCCGAGTTCGGAGTAGAAAGTTATGGCCATCGCACCGAAGCTATGTCAAGCAGATCCGAGTCCGTCTCCATCGACAAAGAAGAAACTAGTCGCTGTGAAAGAATCCGCACGCAGGTATGATCTCTAACATGTAGATCTAGCATAGATAGAATATACATGCATGTTAGATTGTTCTTTTGCGTTAGATTGACGTTAGGGGTTCGCATAGTTGCCATGCTAGATTCATACACGCACGTGTAGATCGTTTCGATGAAAATTTTGATATGTAACGCACACCGCTCTCAATCTTCAGACCTATACTTTGCTTTCGCTGCGGGCCTCTACCATGGAATTATTTCCAACATAGTGGAGGATGTATTAGTCCAAGTGGATAAGTTTTGTTTCTCGGTAGACTTAATTGTTTTGGATACCCAGCCGGTGCAAAACTTAAGCAACCGAATTTCAGTCATTTTGGGTTGACAATTTCTTGCTACATCTAATGCTTTAATTAATTGTAGAAATGGTGTTATGAAATTATCTTTTGGAAATATGACTGTTGAATTAAATATTTTTAATTCTAGCAAGCTTCCTAATAAGCATGATGACATCCAAGAAGTTGATATGATCGATACAATTCTCGAAGAGAATCTCTCTCACATAAATAGTGGGGATCCTTTAGAGATTTGCTTAGCCCTCTTTAAGGAGCTTGATGATGATGATGGATTTACTAGAGAGGTGAATTTTCTTTTAAACTCTACACCTCTATTGGACACTAATAGGTGAAAATCTAGATTTGAACCATTACCTATTAATGTATACAAACCTCTCCCATCATTCATAATGTTTCCCAAACTTGACCTCAAACCATTACCTTTTGAGATCAAATATACTTACTTAGGTCAAGGGAAAACATTTCTAGTAATCATATCATCTAAAATTATAATGGATCAAGAAGCTAGACTTTTAGACATCCTTAGAGAACATAAGTCAGCTTTAGGTTGGACCATAGCAGACATAAAAGGGAATCAACCCTGCCATTTGCATACATCGGATTCATCTTGATGATAATGCTAAACCTACCCGAGAGGGGCAAAGAAGATTGAATCTAAATATAAAAGATGTGGTTAGGGCTGAGGTTCTAAAAATCTTATGTGGGGATTATTGATCCTACCTCAAATAGCCAATGGGTGAGTCCAACACAAGTCGTTCTTAAGAAATCTGGGATAACAGCAGTTCAAAATGAGCAAAATGATTTAGTTCCAACTCGGTAAACCACCGGTTAGAGAATGTGTATTGATTATCGAAAATTGAATTCACTTTCCTTTACCATTTATTGATCAAATACTTGGGAAATTAGCATGTCATGGTTTTTATTGCTTTTTGGATGGTTATTCAGGATATAACCAAATAGAGATTGCTCCTGAAGCCCAAAAGAAGACTACCTTCATATGCCCCTTTGGAACCTTTGCATATAGGCATATGCCATTTGGCTTGTGTAATACTCTAGCTACTTTCCAAAGGTGCATGTTAAGTATCTTCTTCGATATGGTTGAAATTTTTTTAAAAGTCTTTATGGATGACTTCTTTATCTTTGGAAATACTTTTGATAAATGCTTGCAACATTTAAAAATGGTTTTGATTCGATATGAAGAAAAAAACTTAGTGCTTAATTGGGAGAAATGTCATTTTATAGTATCAAAATGAATTGTCTTAGATCATATTGTCTCATCTCGAGGACTCGAAGTGGACCAATCCAAAATAGATCTCATGTCTCAGTTGCCTAACCCTAGAAACATTAGGGAAATTAGATCATTTTTAGGTCATGCTGGATTCTATAGAAGATTCATTAAAGATTTTAGCAAAATATCAAGGCCCCTATGCAATATTCTTGCTAAGGAAAATCCTTTCATTTTTGATGAAGATTGCAAAGAAGCTTTCAAAAAGCTAAAGACTATGTTGACTACGGCACCGATCATTCAAGCACCAGATTGGACCGTTCCCTTTGAGATAATGTGTGATGCTAGTGACTATGTTGTAGGAGCAGTATTAGCGCAACGAAGGGAAAGACTACCCCATGTCATTTATTATGCTAGTAGGACCTTAAATGATGCCCATTTTAATTATTCAACAACAGAAAAAGAGTTGTTAGCCATAGTATTTGTCTTGGATAAATTTAGATCTTATTTGGTTAGATCCAAAGTGATTATCTTTACAGATCATGCATCATTAAAATATCTTCTCTCTAAGAAAGATGCTAAGCCTAGGCTTATTAGGTGGATCCTCTTGGTACAAGAATTTAACTTAGAAATCAGAGACAAAAAAGACTCTGAAAATGTTGTAGCAAATCATCTATCTAGACTTATCCTTGAGAACTATTTTGAGGCCACTCCCATAAATGAAATCTTTTCCGATGAACAATTATTTTAAATCTCTCACACACCTTGGTATTCTGACATAACAAATTACCAAGTTACTGGTCATATTCCCTCACATTGGAACAAACAAGATAAAAGAAAATTTTATTCCGAGGTAAATAAATTATTCTGGGATGATCTATATCTATTTAAATATTGCCCAGATCAAATAATTCGGAGATGCGTGCCTGAATGTGAACATCATTCTATTCTAGCCTTTTGTCATTCTGGTGCTTGTGGAGGTCATTTTTCTGCAAAGAAGACGGCTTTCAAGATTTTACAATGTGACTTTTATTGGTCTTTTATATTTAAAGATGCCTACACCTTTTATAAAACTTGTAATAGATGCCAAAAGTTAAGGAGCATTAGTCATAGAAATATGATGCCCCTAAACCCAATCCTTATTGTGGAGATATTTGATGCTTGGGGCATTGATTTCATGGGTCATTTCCCTCCCTCTTTTGGCTATCTATATATTCTAGTTGTTGTAAACTATGTTTCTAAATGAATAGAAGTCATACCATGGAAAGAGAATGACCACAGGGTTGTCCTTAAGTTTTTAAAAGAAAATATTTTTCTAGATTTGGAAACCCTAGAGCCATCATTAGTGATGGGAGAAAACATTTCTATAATAGGTCATTTGAGAATCTAATGCATAAGTATGAGATCACGCATAAAGTTGTCACCCCCTATCATCCTCAAACAAGTGGGCAAGTCGAAGTCTCTAATCGGAAGATCAAGAATATCTTGCAAAAGACTGTTAACCAAGACCACAAAGATTGATCCTTGAGACTATCTGATGCATTGTGGGAATATAGGACAACATTTAAAACTTCTTTAGGGATGTCTCATTACCGTTTAATTTTAGGAAAAGCTTGTTACTTACCAGTTGAGCTTGAGCATAAAGCCTATTGGGCCATCAAGACGCTCAACTTCAACCTAGACTAAGTTGGAGTTCAAAGGAAACTCCAACTTAATGAGTTGGATAAAATTCGAAATAACTCATATGAAATGCTAAAATCTATAAGAATCGGATGAAGGTCTTTCATGATAAATATATTCTCCGAAAGTCATTCCAACTAGGAGACAATGTCTTACTTTATAATTCTCAATTGCACATTTTTCCTGGTAAGCTTAAGTCCAGGTGGAGTGAACCCTTCATAGTGAAAACTGTTTCTCTCCATGGCTTAGTGGAAATAGAGAATCCCAAGAATGGAAACATGTTCACAGTCAATGGCCAGAGATTGAAACATTATTTGGAAAATATTGCCACAAAATCGATCTCCATGCTTTTGGAAGATCCTATTTATCAGGATTAGGGCACATCTCTCTCTCTCTCTCTCTCTCTATCTATCTATCTATCTATATATCTATCTTCGAATAAGTGCTTGAAATACAGGTTTATAGCAAAACTCCAGTAATAAAAGGTTGTATCTATCCTACTCATTCTTATGCATCTTTTCAGTTTTAGTACCTGCATTTTATTTTATAAAAATAAGAAAAAGGGCATCTTTTTAATCACTTAGGATATTGAATGGTTTAAGTTGGGGGGTATGGGTATTTTTATTTTCTTAAAAAAAGGTAATTGTTATTTAAAAAAAAACTTACCTACTTTTAGTTTGCTAGAGGACTAGCAATAGTTCAAGTTGGGGGGTGTTGATAATGCTCAATTTTGTTCTTTAAATTATATATTTCAAAGAGCATTATTTGAGTTTTTCGGTATTAATCGCATATATTGCATAAAATTTCAAAGGTCTCACTTATATTGTCATTATGGGTGAATTTATTTGTAGGTGTATGTGGTTACGGCTCAACTCGGACTCGGCGAGCATAAATCAGCACGAGGTTGACCACTACTTAGTGATCAAATATCGGGCGACGCACCTATAAGTTGGCACACGAATATTATGGTAGGACTACTCGAATCAGTCTGATCAAAAGCTCGGTTGTAGTTCATGGTGAACACAATAACTAGGTGCAGTCGAGTAATGAGAAAAGACCGATTATGACGTCCTTTTTTTTTTGAGAGGTAAAAAACAAATTTATAAATTTTTTTAGAGGTAAAAAATGAATTTATAAAAGAAAACAAGAACAGTTACAGACCCCGGCTTAACTCTAGGTGAGTAAGCTAGGAAGCCCTTTTCTTCTACCGTACGTGTAATTTGGTGCGTGATTATGATCGACTTGGGTGCACATTTGTTAGCACATAAAAGCAAAGATTGACGCACTTGGATGTAACTCCGTACCAATGGATATCAATTCAGCAATTGGATAACTCAAATAGAAGTACGTTGCAACACTTGGGGAGAGGATAACTAGCAGTAGTGCATTTCGGTTGGGACTCAAGCACTAGCCAGACGTGTAATTCAGTGGGTGCATCCAAACCCAATAAAACTCAAAGCAATACAAAATGATGGACCACTACTGCATTGGAGTCAAAACAGTCCACTACATCACAATAAATCTTCTCATTATTTTACCATTAAATGTCATTTAAATGACATTCAAATACCCTCCAAGGCAACCATGTTTTCAGCTGGGCGGATATGCAAAGCAATATCACCCTCTCATTTTGCATTTAATGCCAATCAAATTAGCCACTAGCCGTTAGTCCTCATGTATGCAACAAAATAGGACTAGCTGGGAATGCTTTTAAAGCTATTAGCTCGTTTGGAATAAATCCCCATTTAAATGCCATCAATTGGCAACGGCTAGTGAATAAAATTCTCTTTGCTTTTGATTGCTCAGGGAACCCTTTATAAAAAGTTGAGCACATATGTAAAAGGGGATCAGGAAAATTTTCAATCTTTCACCTCTCTTCTTTATTTTATTGTTCTCCAAAAATGAGTGGCTAAATTTCATCACTAGGGTGAGAGATGAGGTCCAAGCCCTCTCCCCTTTTGTAATTTTCGGAGGATTTACACCATGATTTAATACTTAATGAAAGGTTCATTTTCTTAAATTTCTTGTTCTTGATTACTCATTTCATATTGTATGTCACGCATGCATTGTCGTTATTAGTTCAAGTTCATAAAACTTCTTGACGTTTTCAATATCGGTGAGATGGTGAGTAGTTTTTCTTGATCAGTGATATCATGTGTCATTGATAGTTGGGATTCACTCTTCGTGCCCACATCTAGACTATTTTAGATTTGGTTTTCAAGGTTTAAAAATGTCTTGTTGACAATGAATCTATCTTTCCTAAATTAAAGTGCTTTAATTTAAATATCTTTGTGGAAGGAAAACTTATTAGTTCTCTCTCCCCATCTTGGTTTGTGTCCGTAGAAGAAGCAAAAGGGAAGGGTTTGGGGCCACTCTCAATACCCTAGCTCTCTTATCTCTGTATCACTCATTACAAAACTCCACCACCATCGTTGAAACAAACCCCTTATGCACACTTGCACCCATTTTCACCATCATACTCACTCACTAGCTTTCTTAAATTCTAATAGCATTGTTCAATCGTTCACCAATCCTATTCCCTGTGGATTTGACCTTGGGACTCTCAAGTATTACTTGTCTACAACACACTCACCCTAGTTTGCACTCAAAATAGGTCACCAGCCTATACCCTGTATCCTCTCTCTCTCTCTCTCTTTCTATCTCACTTTCTCTTTCATCAACTTCCTTCACTATTATCTACTCCTTACACCGCTCCCTAAGTTTCTCCGTTTTTCCATACTCATAATTTGATGGTGAGTAGAATTTCGATATTGTGTCTCTATGAAGACCAGTGTGAAACATATGCGTACGTCGGAGGGAATACAGTGGTCGTCTTAATTAAGCTCAATAATACATTGTTTAAGTTGCTAGAGGAGATCGTCCTTCGGTGCAATCACGGTACGTTTTATATTATGATCAACCTACATGGTTAGCAAATCACGGTCATATATAATAAAAAATTATAATAAGGATAACTGACAATAGATATTAGATGAAAACCACTCTCGTGGTGCTAGGCTTACTATATTTGTAGATTGCTCGTCTAATGGGTGAGCCTAGCTCCTTGACACTAGTTGAAGCTTACCACCATCATATGAATGGTCATTATGATAATAAACAACAAAAATTTCATGCATCAGCACTAGTATTTGTACCGACATTGGTGCAAGTATCTGCATTAGCACCAGATAAGGACTATCAATTGGGCCAGGCTAGTCCAATACCTACTTGTTCAGCTCGAAAATTTTTGGTCCGATTTTTATGTGATCTTGAGCTGGAATGAGCTTGGACATGATTCAAAGTATTAGTTTATTGATTCATCCCCTCTCGATATATTTTGCTTATTTGAAATAAAGTTATGCACAAGTTGGTTTTTCGAGTTTTATTGTTTAGAATATCATAGCTTTTCTTGCTCTATTATGCCTATGATTTTAGATACATTGCCCATACAAAGATGTAAGGTTTTAGTGAAATTGTGAGTTATATTGTTATTTATAAATTGTAGGAGCATAGTGAATGCCATTTTTTTCATGAGTTTCTCTATCACATTGCTTTTATTCGGGTCGACTCGAAATCTGAGAAAAAAAATGGGCCGAATTTGGGCCGAACATGATGGTAAAAATTTATTCCGAGTTCAGTCTTGGAAGGGCCACCTAGAGTTTGGTCCGGGTTTGGGTAGGCCTTGATTGACCCAGCCCAGCCCGATTGATAAGTCTACACCATTTGTTTTTTGATAGTGACATGGACATAGAGATTAGTAAATCTAGTTTATCGTTATCTGATGATGCAGAGCAAATGTATGCGGGTAAAACACGTGAATCTATCAAAATATATTGTAGCACGTATGCTTGAGTTTACAATTAAGAAGAATTTTACTTTAGTAAATGAATATAATAATCAATTAAAAATTATTGTTGAGTGTGATATTTTTTAATGTATTTGGAGAATATATATATATATATATATATATATATATATATATATAAATATAATATTTCACAAGGAATGGATAAAGATAGCCGTTCGATACAAACAAAAGTGATGGTTAGAGAATTTGATGACCAAGATCTCTCTGCATTGGTAGTTATGCACGATCATTTCTTCCAGCAATGTGTTACCAAAACCTGAGATATATATAACTTGCGGATACCAAATCCCAACCATTCGTTACCATTAGTGAGGCCAAATATACCAAGTCCTAGCCGTCCATTACTTATCACATCAGCGGTTACATTTGATCAAGTGCTGCACATCGCAAGAGAAAACCGTTGTTTGTCCATGATCTCTCTCTCTCTCTCTCTCTCTCTCTCTCTCTCTCTCTCCCACTTTTTCCCCATTTCTCTCCCACGACTATAACACACCCCTCTTCTTCTCCCCCAACCAGCATAATTTTTTTTTTTTTCATGTTGCTATGGTGGTTCTTGAAGCCCTATGTACGCGCCTCCCTTAGTACACCACGAGCTGCCCACCTCCACCTCGAGCCGCCCGCCTCCTCTTCACTCCCGTACCCCCTCCCTCCTCTCCCCAGATATTTAGATTTGAAGCCACAGTCTTCTCCCTGTTGTTAGATCGCGAGAGAACGAGAGAGAGACGCCTCCCCTTTGTTAGATCACAAGAGAAAGAGAGATGGGGAATCAGCCCCTGCAGGTCATCTTCCCTCTCTCTCTCTCTCTCTTCCTTTCTTTCTTCTTTTTTCCCCTCTTTCTCTCTCTATATGATTTAGGGTTACTAAATCTTGCTTTTTCCCTCTCTATTTCAGGATGTACAAGAGATGGAGAATGATTTAGAGGAGGTCGAGGTTGACGAATCGCAAGTATGATCTCCGTCATCTTCCCTCTCTCTATCTCTCTTTGTTTAATCGTTTTTTCCCTTTTATCTCTACACTATTTGGGATTTTTGGATTTTCCCCCCCTCTTTATCTCTTTACACGATTTGGGATTTTCTGATTTTCTAATCTAGAGGAGGTGGAGGTTGATAAACCGTTGGTATGATCAAGTTCATCTTCCTTTTTCCCCTCCCCCTATCTCTCACTCTCTCTTGGGCTGCTGCATCATTTTTCAGATCTCTGAGGTTGCATCACGGCCGCACGCTTTCGGTGAGCCGACGGACTAAAGGAGATCTAAAAACCAGTGCGCATCACAGCCGACCTTCGACAAACAATCTCTTTGCTTGCCAAATCAAAACCAATTAAGAGAAATTATATCTTTTTGTGGAAAAATTGGAAAACCACTTCTTAAAATTATTCATTTTAGCTGCTTTAATAACTGAGTGGTGTGAATTTTTTATGGTGTGAATTTTTATAATAACTGAGTGGTCAATACCATTATACTGATGAAACCAAAATAATTGATAGGTAGAAAAGATACACAAATGTTTTCCTTTTGAAATCCAAGAGAACCTATCTGCTCATCACAACCGCACACGTTTGGCGGGCCGAGGGACTGAAAATTTTTTCCCCTCGAAAGCCTTAATTGTTTTTTTTTTACTTATTCTCACTGATTTTTCTATTTCCCTCTGTGTGTGTGTGTTTCAGGTTGGGGAAGAGATAGAGAATAATCTGGCGGAGGTGGTCGATGAACCGCTGGTAGGATCGAATTCATCTTCCCTCTTTCCTCCTTTTCTTTCTCGATGAACCACTGCTGCAATATTTTTTAGATCTCCTCCAATCGATATGCTCCTATCGGTGGGCCCGATCACAGTGGCACGCTTTCGACGAGCCGATCAATTGGAGATCTGAAAAAAACTATGCAGCAGCCATTCTACATGAATTTGAATTTAGTTCTGCGCAACATAGCCACATCTGTGTGTTAATTGGTTTTTTTTTCACTTGTTGTCACTGAATTTTCTATTACCCTCTCTGTGTGTGTGTGTGAGTTTCAGGTCGGGCAAGAGATGGAGAATATTCTCGAGGAGGTGGTCGATAAACCACTGGTAGGATTGAGTTCATCTTCCTTTTTTTCTTCTTTTTTTGGTTGATGAACCGCTGCTGCACCATTTTTTAGATCTCCTCCAGTCGGTCTGCTCCCATCGGTGGGCCCAATGCGTATCACAGTCGCAAGAGTTTGGTGGGCTGACTGATTGGACGAGATCTGAAAAAAATTATGCAGCAGCCATTCTATCATGAATGTGAATTTAGTTCTGCGTAACACAGCCCCACACATTCGGCAAGCAGGGCGATTGAATCTTTTTCCCCTTGAAAGCCTTAGTTGGCTTTATTTTACTCCTTTTAACTGCTAATTCTATTTATTTTTTTTTTATCTTTTGTTTGTTTTCTCATTGCTTTAAGGAGGTCGAGGTTACGGGCGGAATGGCAACTGGAGTACAGTCAGTTCAAGTGTTGGAGCAGGTCTGTTTTGTTGAGAGATGGTTTCCCATCTCCCGGTTCAAAAATAATTGTAATGACGGTGGCGGTGGTGGCTGTGTAATTTTTTTTTCATGCTATGTAATCTGGGATAGCATAAGATAAAAAGAGCTGTACTGTTTCATTTTAAATTACCAATAAGTGATCATGATCAAATTATTATATATTTTTGTAAAAAAATATGTTAAAAGTATATCTTGATTATGACATTGTTTTTAATTGGGGTTTTGAAACTTGGTTCCCATAAACAAAAAAAAAGATTTTAATTGTGTTTTTAAAAAAAAAAAACACAATTCATAGCCCATGCAAAAAAGTGAGAAAAAAAAATTCACTATTTTAATTGTGTTTTTTTTTTAAAAAAAAACCAAAAGTATTGTTTTTCATTGTTTCAATCAGTCTATGCCAAAATAATATTATTTCTAATTTTTTCTAAAGTGAAAATGGATATTAAAAATGGTTTTAATGGCTTTACTTTTATTGGGTCCGATGTAAAAGAACAATGTATACAATATACATCCTTCAATCACAGCATATATAGAAATTCATGCTTCAATCAAAATAACCTCTAAAAAAAAATTCTAACTTAAAAAAAAAAATATTTTCAAAGTATGTATTGGTTAAGCCTTCACATCTATCGAGGGTTTGGAACATGTGTTCCCGTAGAAAAATTGCTAAAAGAGAGGAGCAAGTAAAAATAATCATTGTTTTTAATTGTTTGTGAAATGAAGAAAAAATATTTTCTTTCTACAAAAACATCCAATTTTTTTTTTATTGCTTCACCTCTATGGAGGTTTTGGAACTTGGGTTTCCATATAAAAAAAATTTATGCATAGCCCATGAGAGAGAGAGAGAGAGAGAGAGAGAGAGAGAGAGAGAGAGAGAGAGAGAGAGAGAGAGAGAGAGAGAGAGAGAGAGAGAAAAACAATACATGCAAAAAAACAAGCTTCAGTCACAATCCATTGCAAGAGACATTATTTTTAGTATTTCTAAAGGGAAGATAAAAAAGAAAATCAAATCATCAAGTTTGCGACCAAAAATTATATTTATTATGTTACACAACTATGCTTATCGTGCATACAAGGTGTATGAAATTTTTAATGCATTTCAGATACATATGTCAATTATCAAATGCTATATATGCAGTATTGGAAACTTGAAGGTATTCACCTACACCAATGCACTATAAAATATATTAATTATAAAATCCTTTGAAGTTTTCAAAGGATTTTGTTGTAATTTGCCTTTGATTTTTGCTTACATCCCAATTGGATTTAATTACATCCTAATTTTGTTGTAAGAATCATCTGGAGAACTAGGTTATTGGTAGGATATGAGATTTTTGCAGCATATTTTAGGAGCTTTTTTTTTTCCTTCCAATTATGGTTGATTTGTAGGAATGTGGAATTATGATATTAATGTGCACATGTTTTTAATACACAATTATTAACTGAGCAAATGCATGGTGACTAAATGTGCCAATGAATTCGTTTCGCATCCAAAAATTATGATTTTTATTTCTAAAAATTTAAGAAATATGAAACGGTTGTTATGAGTTGCACTCGGGTGTCTAGCGTAAAGGTTCATATTACGGAATCATGTCCGATTCAAATTAGGAGAAATTCAAGTCTTGCAATTGGGGCCGAATCCGTGGACCGTGGCAACGTGATGTGGGGGTCTGAGAGGAGGGGGCTTAGCCCTCGCGTCCTTCCGGGGGCTGAGACCCTGGTGGCTTGATGGGGTGGTGGCCAATAGGCACGAGCATTATTGTCACCTCAAAATATTGTTTTCTCCTTGAAATATTATCGCCACTATCGAAATATTTTTTTTGCCTGCCTCGAAATATTGTCACCTACTTCGAAATATTGTCCTCGCCCTCGAAATCTTTTGCGTGCAGACAGGCACGAGTATTACTAGTGTATATATATATATATATATATATATATATATATATATATATATATATATATATATATATATATATATATATATATATATATATATATATATATATATATATATATATATATATATATATATAGGGGCATGCTATAATGCAGCATGCGGTAAGTGCGGCACTGTACCGCAGTCGTCTGATGCACACAGCAGTGCATGCGATGCACGCAGCACTTGCATGAAATGGCTGCGGTACAGTGCCGCACGTACCGCATGCCGCATTATAGCATGCCCATATATATATATATATATATATATATATATATATATATATATATATATATATATATATATATATATATATATATATATATATATATATATATATATATATATATATATATATATATATATATATATATATATATATATATATATATATATATATATATATATATATATATATATATATATATACTAGTAATGCCCGTGCCTGTCGGCACGCAAAAGATTTCGAGGGTGACAAAAAAAATTTCGAGGGCGTGATAAAATTAAGGGAGGAGACAATATTTTATGGGTGGCAATAATAATTTAAAAGTGGTGATAATATTTTGAAGAATGTGATAATATTTTGAGGATGGCAATAGTTTGTGAATGCGCCCACATTTGGCTAGCCGGGGATATTCACATTTTGCAAAGGCACCCATATTCGGTAGGGACGTCCACATTTTGTGAAGCACCCATATTCGGTGAGGGTGCCCATATTCGGTGTGGCGCCCACATCAGGCAGAACTATTTACTGAAATCACATTTTGGTAAGGCGCCTACGTTATTCAAACTCTCATGGATTTAAGTTAATATGTAAAAAAAGAAATCACATGTGATGTAACGGATCAAAACACTTTAGCAAAAAAAAAACACTTTCGGCGGCAACACCAGCCTACATCGGTTCCACCCCGACAGACCGATGACCCCGACACAACCAACGACCATTATTGGGACATTCGCTACTACCTAAGCGGTCGTCTTCACGATAATGCCCAGATTAATTGTGGACATGCAATGTACATACATGATCTTGATGGGCGTTCTCTGGTGTTGCGGCAACTAAAGGGATCCACAAACTGAGCACAGGCAAGTTGGTCTCCCTCTCGGAGCAAGAACCGATAGAAGTTTGAGGAAGCCTAATAGAAGCTTGAGGGAGGAGAATATTTTAAAGGTGGCAATAATAATTTAAAAACAATGATAATATTTCGAGGGAGGTGACAATATTTCGAGGACGACAACATAAAAGAAACGTGAAGATCATATCAGCGCGCACATTCGGTGAGAGCACGCACATTCGGTAAAGACGTCAATGTTCGGCGGGGACTCCCACATTCTGCAAAGGCGCTCACATTTGGCTGGGGCGTCCATGTTGCTCGATAACATCAGGTTTTGCCTCTACATGAATTTTTCTTTTTTCAAACATAGAAGACTGAGGGCTTACTGGCTGCAATTACTGAAAAAAAAATTAGCAGAGAGGGAGCGAGGGCAGTCTACTTGACTATCTCTTTTGCCATTTTATCTACAGAAAAAAAAGGATAAAAAAACAAACATAGAAGCAGCTGCGATTGCCTCAAAAAAACTAAAAAAAAAATCGAGAAAGAGAGAGAGGGAGACAGGAGATACGGGCTGCGATTACCTCAAAAAAACTGAAAAAAAAAGAATCAAAAGAGATAGAACGCTACAGCGGCTGTGGACTGCGATTGCCTTAAAAAAATTGAAAAAAAAAAATATTTATAGAAATCTACTTTACTAATGTTGTATTTCATTACTTTTGCACAACCATTTATAGAAATTGGTTATAGAAATCTACTTTACTAATATGTTTGATCACTTGCGCACAACCATTTATAAAAATCTACTTTACTAATATTGTATTTCATTATACTACAGTTCCTGTTAGTTCAACACACTCACATGCTGGCAGCTTCATAAATAAGTAAGAATTGATTATTCCAAAACCTTTTTATTATTTTGTTACTTTTTATTCAGTTCTATATTGGAGGCCCAAGTTGTACTCGATCGAATTTCTATGTCTCAACGATTGATTTGCCTATCTCGTAATCTCCATCTTGCATGTTTAATGTGTGCTGCGTGGTTGAAATGAATCAAATGCAAGGGCTTTGTGAACTTGGGTAGCTCTTCCAATCAAAATAGTGCCGGTCTCTGATGAACTCTTCTTGGAAGGCAACAAAGGATGCCCACTGCTACGCGGATCTTCCCCCGCTAGTCTTTTATGGAAATGGAAATGTTGCTTGAAACTATCACAAACTTATTATCGCTAGACCCTAGAACAATCCGATTCAGAAGTCCCACATCATTTAAAAACCTATTGTATATTAAAAAAAATGAAACAAATACATCAAATAAAGAAGCCTCTTGTAGATCCCACTCTGTCCATTAAGTTCACCACATTCTAGAATTTTACCGTTTGGCCCAACTCCAAATTTACATGGATGAATCCACATTATGGCTTATCTAGACTCATCGAAACCAAAAGATTTCCACTCTTAATACTCTGCATAAGATTGACAAATATTAAAGAGTATTTAGAGCCATCAGCAAATATGAGAACTTAAATTTTCATTCATTGCTAAAGAGAAAAAAGACTAACCAGGTTCACTAAGAGAGCATGGGTCCATGAAACAACTTTGCCTTTAGTTTGAATATGACAGACATCTATAATATGGTCCTGCTCAAATCGAAGCTCTGATGTTAAGTCTGTAGGCCTCGGTTATGGTTTTTGGTCTCTTAATTATTTACAAATTGTGTGGGTTGAGGTCGGCTGCGAGCATAGGAAATAAATTTTTTAGACGTACAATACATGGTAAGACAAACTTATCAGAGTAGAAAAGAATCCATCAAAATATAAAATAATTGAATTTCAATCAAAGATGAAAATTGTGGATCTTAAGACGAAGGCTCGCCGAAAGGATATACATGGTGGTGAAGGAAGAAAGGTTACCGTGAAGAAATCAAAGGCTCGTCGGAAGACAAAGGCTTGCCGTTTAAACCAAGGCAATATGTATATGTTAAAAGACCAAAAAAAATCCATGATTAGGAGATAGTAAGATTA
Source organism: Chamaelirium japonicum (assembly GCA_947650365.1). Lineage (NCBI taxonomy): Eukaryota > Viridiplantae > Streptophyta > Magnoliopsida > Liliales > Melanthiaceae > Chamaelirium > Chamaelirium japonicum. Next base: position 5,632,809 of record OX393559.1, on the reverse strand, counting down.
ATTTTAGCCTCTTTCCAATAAATTTCAGCATGATCAATGATATAAAAAGACTAAAGTATCGATGATCCAAAGAAACACAATACATGATAAAGGAAATAATGTAGCTTTTTCAATCATTCAAAGATCTCATACAGAACCATTCTATAACTTAATCATTCATGCACATAATGCTCCTCCAACAACCCCATTTAACATCCCTAAAACTTTGCTCCACAGGCATATTCAAAGAAGTGTTCAGATCTCAATGAAATGCAAGAAGAAAAACACATGAAATAATCGCATGCAATCCCAACCCGCAAAACCCCCAATTCCTAGAATCATGAAATCCAATTTATACATACCCAACTTCAATGTGCCGTCTACGATGAGGACATCAAGCAATTGGAAGTCGGTTGCACATGCAACTTGTAGCTTTGCTGTAATGTGTGTAGTTCAGATATGGATCCTTCACCTTATGGGTCTTGTTACTATCCTTTAAGCATGTAAATAAACATATAATTAGCATATGAAGTAAACCAATAGCAAAGGTCAAATAAATTTAATATAAAAGGAGCACAAAGGGGTTAGGTTAGTTGAGTTTCTGTGAGCAACTATGGAACCCTAGTGCTGTTATTCATGATGAATTTCCATGCATAGGTTTAGGGTTTTGACATTTTGAAGTGAAATGGTCATGTGTGAACACAAAATTCACTGCATAAGGGAGGATAGGTGAACACAAAATTCACAGCATAAGTGAAATGGGCATGGTTAATATATGTATGTTATTTGTGAGAAGAAGAGCTCATGGTTATTATTTTTGCCTATAAAAGTACATCAACTGATACATCAAGGTACCGACCAGCACTATAGTATAATATATTAGCAGAGGCCCTCGGTTACAAAAAGATGAGAAGCGGTTCTTTATAGCATTGAATGAGATTTTGGATTGTTAAAGCCGCGACGGACTGTGACACTCGCCACCCGCCTCCTGCTTTTCGGCCCCGCCGCCGTCGATGTAGTCGGGCTCCGATGTCCACTCGAAGAGCGGACTCCACCAATTGTCGCCGCCGCTCGGCGGGCTACTCGGTCTGCACCCCTCGGGCCTCCCATCCGCTCCAGTAGCACATGCCCGGATCCCGGTTGTCCGGAAGGAGATCAAGGTACCATATACTCCAAATCATGCGAGTCATGTTATCAAACCCAGATCATATCATCAACCTTTAAAAAAAAAACACTAACATTCCACCAAAAACTAATATAAAGCTCAATTTACTTCAAAAAGATGTACTATGTGAATCAACGTAGCCATAGCACTAAAGCTTAGTTGTTTTGTTTCTGTTCTATAATTTAAAATTCCTTAATATAAACACATTCAACGTTGTAGTATAACATGTTTTTATATCCTATCTCATTTTATGATATGAACAATCAATACAACTCTTAGTGCAACTATATTATCTGGGTAAATTCTTGCCAATCCTGAATTAAATGCTGCAGTTCATCCAGCTATAGGCCAAATACAATTGAGTTCTAGAAAGGTCTGATGGATCCCTTGCTGAGTCAAAACATATTTTTTCAGGAAGTTCAATGCAAAAATAATAACTTTCAGCAACCTTGGTTGTCTTTCACAATTGAATTTAATAAAGCAATTCAAGCAACAATACATCGAAGTGAAGTTGTATGCAAGATAAACTGTGTTACGTTGATTATAGCAGAACGAAAGTAGGGGCATCAAAATTTGGCAAAATGCTAGTATATGGTGGAAAGCAGCTCGAGGACCATCCCACTTTGCATGACTATACGATCAGTAATGATTCCAACCTCCAGTTGGGAGTCCTGATGCAGATATTCATTAAAACTTGGAAAGGAAAGACGATGCTGATGTTGGAAGATAGTGATACCATAACCGAGGTTTTAGGTATGGCTGGAAAAAAAATGGGATGCGAGATGACTAATCAGATGCTCTTGTGCATTGGATTGATTCTTAAGGAGGACAGAACCTTGCATACTATCACATTCAAGGTGGATCAATACTCGAACTACGAACACGCAGATATTAATTAAGTCCTGATGCTAGTATATTCGCCAAACCCACATTCAAACCAAAATGCAAAACAAAATTGCATTGAAAAAAAATTCAAAGATTGAAGAAAACCTCACCGGTGATGACCTCATTATCGATGCAATCCTCGGGGATCTCCACATCAATCTCCCTCTCTTTCTGTTATCATCGCAGAGCAATTTAAGCCAATAAAAAAATAAAAATCCCTATAACAGAGAAGAAGAAGGAAAGAAAAGAAAGAAACTTTAACAAACAACTCATACAAAGTCTGGTTTTCTTCCATCAAGCAAAATTGGAAACTAAAACCCTATTATTGTTGTCCAAATCAGAAATTGAAATCCCATTACCCAGAAATTGATGCACATCCTCCCTAAAATTCCATTACTATAGTGCTCTGCAACACACAACAACAACAACAAAAAAGAAGAAGATGAAGGAAAATAGAAAGGAAAAAAAAAGAAACCTGAATATGGACCAACTAACTGGAATTTCTTGATCTGTAGAGAGGGGGAGGACCTATCTGTCGCCCTTGCTTCCGCTTCAAGAACCACCACAATCTGAAAAAAAAAAAAAATAATTGGATGAGAGAGAGAGAGAGAGAGTCCTCCTCTGCGTGGGTCACCACCTGACGGAGAGGCCGAGAGGAAGGGGAGGGGTCGGATGTGTGCCTTGATCCGGCTCCTCCTCCGCGTCGTTGCTCCTCCTTGTCAAAATCCCCACATGGCTGCCGCGATCAAGACAAAGAGAAAGAGACAGAGAGAGAGAGAGAGAGAGAGAGAGAGAGAGAGAGAGCAAAGGAGATGAGAGAGAAGGAGAGCAGAGGAGATGAGGAGAGAGAAAGAGAGAGCAAAGGAGATGAGAGAGAAAGAGAGTAGAGGAGATGAGGAGAGAGAGAGAGTAGAGGAGATGAGAGAAAAGGGGCTCAGAAGGGGGATCGAGAAGGGGAGATGGAGCGGAACGGGTTAGGGTTTTCATTTGTCGGTGATTTAAGAGGGGGATCACGATTTCGGGGAGGGGGTGCGTCACTTTGACTGCCGGTCTTGGTTGGCGTCAGGGTGACCGCCAGACTCCTTGAAGGTGGTCGATGAGGGCGTCGAGGGAAAGCGGGGAAAGGGGGGAGGGGTCGGGCTTAACTGACGGAGAGAGAGAGAGGGGGGGAGATCGTGCGGTGGGGGGGAGGGTAAGCGTAACTGACGAGCGGGAGAGAGGGGGTAGGGGCAGGGGCCGCAGGGCCATAGAAGGAGAGAGAGAGAGAGGGAAAGAGAGAGAATCAGAGAGAGGAGAGAGATGTGCGGGCTTAACTGACGGGGGTAGAGGGAGAGAGAGTGCGGTGAGGGGGGGGGGGGTTTAGTTGTGGCGTAACTGACAGGGGGGACATCGGCTCTCGATCGACGGCTGTGATCAGGGGGTTGTGCATCGAACAGCTTATGGGGCTGTGCAAGATGTGGCTGCGAGAGATTTTGGAGGATTTTGTGCTACCAATGCAAAGATATCTTAACCGTTCTTTCTCTAACCGTCACTTATGTTTGTATCAAACGGCTCTTTTTATCCATTCCTAGTGAAATATTATATATATATATATATATATATATATATATATATATATATATATATTATGGTGGTGATTATTTTAGTATTGTTACATATAATTTAGAACATTTATGTGTAGGTAGAATAGTATCCAAGAATCATCCCCAAGTAATTTCTGAATGGATAAAAAAAAAAAAATGTTTGTCAACTAATCCAAATTATAATCCATATGCTGTATAACACAATATTTTTATTTCATATAATAAAACTTAAAAAGTATAGAAATCAATGATTATAATATAAAATCCAACAGGTAAAACCTACCATTGAAAAGCTTCAGTAGGGAGGTCCTATCGCATAAGGCAGTGGGGCCAAAGCAACGCTCCACGTTGCTCTGCGGCAAGGCCTCCCCACTGAAGTTGCTCTGCTACCTATCGCCATCGGTGAACTTAATCGCACTCTGTTGGAGTACCATCCACTAAGTACCGCCCCCGGCGGGTGGTGGCTTAAGTGTAACGCACCCATCTTTCTGGGCCCAACCGGGCGGTCCGGGCCCCCCACGGCTCCCTTTCCCGTTCGGCTTCGATAGAATATATGGAAGAAACACCCCCACCACCAAGCCTCCCCTTTCGTCTTTGCTTTGGCGTCTCTGGAGCGGATTGGGATTCAGAGAGGAGAGGAGGGTTCCCTTCCCTCGTCCTTCATCTAGGGTTTCGTTGTTCCCCTCCCCTTCCCCCCCTCCTGTAATCCATGGCGAGGAAGAGGAAGTCGGAAGCAACGGGCCTTGACGAGGTAGATCGGACGATGCATTCGACCTTCTGCAGCGCCGCGAATTCCCTGTCGCAGCTCTACACGCAGGCCATGAACCAGCAGAAGCTCTCCTTTCAATCTGGAGAGCGCCATGCCCTGGTTCGTCTCCGCGCCCCCCTCCCACCTCATAGCCCACTGGATCGATACATGATCTGTACTTTCTTTTCTCAGGTTCTATGAATTTCCTGTAGTTTTGAGATTTTCTGTAGGATGGTCCATGTCCTAAAGATCTTGAAGATATAACTTTGCAGATTATTAGGATTTGATGGAATTGTAGAAATGATCTGCTTGGTAAATGAAGAATTGTTTTGTTAAAGGACGCTAAGCATCATCCAGTCCTATCTCAGGTGAGCGGAGTGCTGCCTAGGGCTGGCAATGGGCCGGAACTCAATCAAGCCTGGGTAGAGGCCCTTATTTTTTTTCTTCAGCCCAAGTCCGGGCCTGTTTTGTATTAGTTTTAAAGATAAGGCCCAAGTCCAAGCTCATATCAATGATTCGGGCTTGGGTCGGGCCTTGGCCCAAAAACCTTCAATGACCAACTTTCTTGGGTGGAGTTCTTTGGCATTACTCAAGCTTGTTACCATATTTTTCCTAATTCCACAAATATGCATCTACTTATTCTATAAGTCATGTTGTAAGCTAGGAATGACCATAAATTTCAAGATTTTCGCAAATATATTGTTATTATCCCAATGATAAGAGAAAGTCCATTCCTAGATATGTTGGGTAGATCCAACGTTCGAGCCGGACCTATGCAAGCCTGGGCTCAGTCCATTTTGGTTTCAGAACCAAAATTCAAGCCTAAGCCCATATTTAATGTTTGGGATTGTAGGCCCAAACTCGTTTCAAGTGGGCCAAGCTCAAACGGGTATGGGCAGGATTCATGCCCATTGCCAGCTCTAGTTGCCTCCAAGCTTGCTTGAAAATTCGTTTACCAATTCAAAGCATTCATCAAAGTATTGATTTTTTCACACCTTGTATGTGCTTGTTGCTCGGAAAACGTAGCACGACTTATTGCACCTGAAATGTCAAAAGCCAAAACTTACTCGCAATTGTTGCAACCTTTGGCACATAATTTTTCTTGAAAACAAACCGACCCCCTTATTGTCTCTCTTATGAGCAGTGTTTTAAAAAACTCGCCTCGGGGTACGCCCGGGGCGCGCCTCGGGGCGGGGCGGTCCCAAAACGCCTGGGGCGGATCAATCTGGGACTTTTTTCCTGTGGGGCTTACGCCCGAACCACTGGGGCGTATGCCCCGAACGCCCGGGCACACCTTTTACGCTTCAATGGCCTGGGCTTACGCCCCACTGGAGTTTGTCTGCATAGTTGAAAAAAATGATTTAATTGCTACCGTGTGATCTTTTATATGCGTCTTACTCTCTTGGATGACGATTATGACATTCTTGGGAACTAAAGTTGTTTTAAATTGGTTATATATCATTTATAGAATGATAGAATCTATGGAATATAAATGTAGATAGTTTGAATTTTGGTTAGAAATTTAGAATTAGATCTTAAATGATCTTGAAAGACAATGATAAGTTCATTTTTATTATCGTTTTGTATATATTTGTGATTTATCAACAAATTTTGTAGGCTTAAATGCTTTGTTTGTTCATAATATTTTTTATTTTGTTTGTTTTTAATCTATTTTCACTATTTATATAATATTTTTTTATTTCTATATATTTTTTAAATTAAAAAATAAAAAATTCGTGGGGCTTACGCCACGCCCCACATCAGGCAAAATGCCCCGCCTTACACCCCCACCTCTGAAAACACTGCTTATGAGCACTCTACCATCGCCAACCACTTCACGTGGACCCACTCCATTTCTTAACTCAACCTATATTATTGACACGACAATAGGAATACATCATCTTCATCCAAGTCTAATCCCATTATGATGGGGTCAACTATATAACATAATTCTAATTAAACGACCGATGAAAAGATCTACGAAAATACTTTGATCGTCTGTGAGATTGATGCCAATCTGTAAAATTGGTGTTGAAGACTTGCATAGGCAACTTGGCAGCATAGGCCTTCAAGAAGCCTAGAAGGCCAATTGGGGGGTAGGAGACCTACTTGATTGGTTACGTAGTAAAAGCTCATGCAAGCAGAGAATAGTCCCTCCAAGGTTCTGTAGACTAGAAAAGAATTTAGCTGATGATGGTAGAAGCCAAGTTAGAAAATCTTAGTCATTAGTATGGACCATCAGATGTCTTTTACTTTGACATTTTATGACATGATGTACTCTTTATGCTGCCAAACATACAATGAAAGTACTTATTTTATGAATTATATAGCAAAGTTTGAGAAATTGGGTTTTGGTTTGGGTTTGGATTGATCGGAAAACGAGACAATTTTGACGGTTGAGAAAATATTAAAATATAGAAACATAAAACTTCGCTCATGATTTGTCTGATTTGGGTTTGATTCGACTGTGTTGGGTCTTATTTGATTGATTTGAGTCTGATTCAGGTATAATTAGTAGGAAATGTGTGATTCATCCTATGAAGCACAAAAATGGGTACGACAACACGACATTTTCTCAAAAAGGCAGGACATGATACGGCTAGGACATGACAATTAATATATATAATTTTATATAAATAATATATACTATAGGAATACTATATTGAGATGCATACTAAAATGCATGTAAACACATTTCTAATTCCTTCGACTTGTTCCAAGTCGAAGGAAGAACTCCTCGGACACTTCGAACCACACGAGGAATGGAGGAACAAATAATTCCAACAAGATTTGAAATTTTTTCTTAATTAAGCATTATATCAAAAGGGATGGCTTTCAGGCCTTTTTATAAGCTTCCAAGGCATACAAAAATGCGTTGGACTTGTACTCCCACAAAGTAAAGGACTAGGGCACTTAAAACCATAAAGAAACCCTTATAAATTGGGTTTTGATGTGCAAGATTTTACTTAAAAAAAGATCGAAAAAACTGAATAAATACCCGAATAATTAAAAATAAACACTAATAAAAATAATTAATAAATATTATTCTTCATTGGATAAACCCATTGCTTTGAATCTGTTGACACCCTCAGAAATAAGATCTAATGACTCCTTCGATGTAAAATTTCCATCCGCCAACTCTGACGGTTTCTAGTTATCTTTGGGAAGATTCAACATTGAAAACGCACGATCTGGAATATCCAACGGTGAAAACTTCTCATTTGTGCTATGGGTGTACTCAGATCCCATCACATTATAATGGACATAGTGAACTCTCTGGTATTTGTTATTGATATGTTAGATAAAAATAAATAAATAAATATTTATTTATTTAATGTATCCCCGATGTATTGTATCCTATTTTTTCAAGAATTATTGTATCTAGTATCTAGGGGTGGCATTTTTTTGTCTGATCGGCTCGGTCTGACCTGGAAAAAACTGGGTTCAGACAGTGTTTTCTTGTCGGAAATTCGGGTCCGGATCCGTCCAGATTGTCCGGTTTAAATTCGGTTGTTGGTCCGGGATGACCAATTCGGATAAGTCGACCCAGTTTGTCCGAATATATATAATATAATATAATAAAATAAAGTTATTAAAATGAATAAATAAATATATAATTAGCATTTTTTGAAATGTATATTATTAGTATAGATAATCATAATATATTATAAAATCAATACAATTTATTATATTTTTGGATAATCTGGGTTGGTTTAGGGTTGTCCGATTTGAAACCAGACTGGTTCTGGACAAACAAGGCTAACCGAAATCCAGGTCTAGATTTGACATACAATTATAAGTATAGGCTCTTGTCTGACCCAGACCCAAATGTTTGCCACTCAGCGTGGGTGTCTCAATATGTCTCATTACTCAGTTTAGCACTTACGTAGTTTGTTTTTGTAACTACTGCTTTTATCCATTCAAGGAACTTATTGCACATAACACAGTAAGCAACAAAAACCCTTAGAACGGTTTTGGGACTTTTGGGATTGTAATATTGGTCTTATCCCCACCGATTCTAAAATAATGCAGGAGAAGCTTTACCAGTGGATCTTGAGACAGCACGAGGAAGGGTCAAGGGTGACATCAGCTGATATAATATCCTATATCCAGGTTCCATTTGATTTACTATTCCTTACCTTTATTTTCTTGTTGTTATATGCTCTCTGTTTACTCCTGCTTGTCTTTTTCTGATTCTTGATAACACTTGCCAGTTCCATAGATACAATTCAAGCTTGAAGATGATGCTTACTTTTTTTTTTTTTTTTTGTTTTCTAATTGTATATCCTATTTAGAAAGTGATGCCTCTTTTCATCATTATATTGTTCTTTGATAGTTGTATATTTTGTCTTAATACATTGCTGCTTGAACTGCAATTTCCATAACCATTCATTTAGTAGCCTCTTGGGAGCTATTTGATTTGTTTGATCCACATACCTTTACAAGTTAGTCACAAGGAAATCTGATGCATCCAATTTGTATAGAACACACTTGACTTTTGGGAAATTCACACTCTTGGTGATTTACATGTGACAACTAGATAAAATAACCAACTACAACATAGGGCAAGTAATTGAAGATAGGATTAATGATGTGGAACATAGGAACCTTAATAAGTAAGGGTCATGAAAGGAAAAACACATTGTTAATAAGTAGAGTTAGTATAATTTGCTTACAAGAAGTCAAGTAGATTGTAGCTAATGCTAGGACATAGCTCAGATAGGCGAGGGATACGAACATTTATAGAGTAAAGGTTAAAGATCGAAAAGCAGTGGGATAATTGCTGCTAAAGATCAAAAGAGAGGTACCAATATCATAATTGCAAATAAGGTGAGCGATAGACTTCTGGCTATTAAAGTGGTTATAGCCTAATAGGTAGGGATATTGTCCATGTGATGCCCTGAAATTAGATATGAAGGGAAGCATTTAAGAGTTACGAATGGCGGAATGGACAAGTTAGTGCAAGTTATTTTAGAGGAAGGAAGGATATTCATAGGAGGCAACTTAAATAGTATTGGATAGAAGGTAGCAGAGCTCATGAAAGGTTGCATGCATGGTTAGCAAACTTAGTTTCAAGATCTGTTGTAGTCCCTCCCATGGAGTTTCAGTTGTTTCACTCTGAGTTTCAGTGGGTTCAACTTTAAAATCTTTTTTAAAAAATTCAAGAATTAAAAGAGAAAAATAGAATGATTTACTTAAAAACATTACACATTTTCATTGTAGAGTACACAATTCGATGATAATAAAAGACATACGATGCATGAGGTGTCTCTAATACTGAGTCTAGTGATCCGGTAACTAATTATTAGAAGTGTTTCAATTATTCAACTATCAAGTATCTCCGATTAACTATCAAGTGTTAATTATCTAGTATTTTTTAGTTAAATACGAAATTAATTTGTAACCAATAACAACTAACAACTAACAACAGTTAACTCTGGTAGACTTTCGCCAAATGTGAAACCCAATTGGTGACCAGTAAAAAAAAAGTAACGGTTATTAACTTTTCTGCATTTTTAATTTGCTACTATTCTTATAGACAAAATGAAATAGATTTTGAAATAAATTGGTTCTCAAACGATGGCCTAGAGCCAAGATCCAATGGCAGGAGCTCCAAAGGCTTTTAAATGAGGAGCAAGATTTTAAATTACGTTATCAGACGCTGTATTGGCCAGCCCTTGACTAGTCGTATCGGCGATACGGCTCGGCATCGACTGGTTCAAATCGAAGCCAGTTCAAGTTTTTTTTCGGGGGAATTAGTGAGCCGTCCTTGACAAAGAGACCAATTAAGCTAAAGGATTCTAAAAACTTGTGGACGAAAATACCATTTAATGTCTTTTAAATTTTCTTTGCAATGCCACCGAACCAGTGAACCGAACGGCCAGTTCTGCCCGCCTCCATCGGACCCCACCTCCTCCCTCCTCACCGACGATGGCTACCATCGGGCTGGGGTGCGATGCACCAGTCGACGGTAGCTGCTGTCAGGCTGGGATGCGATGCACTAACCGGAGCCCCACCTCCTTGCTCCTCACCGGCGGTGGCTGCTGTTGGGGTGGGGTGCAATGCACCAGCCGGAGCCCCACCTCCTCCCTCCTCACCGGTGGTGGTCGTGTCGAGAGAGAGATGGGAGAAGAAAACAGAGAAAGGGTAATTCAGGTTTACAAAAAAGATAGGGGCCTTAGGCTAAAAGAAACTCTAGGGGGCCCTGTTCATGGGATGGATCCGTTGTCAGGGACCTCTCACACATTAACCCTCTTCTTTTTTTTTAAAAAAAAAATTAAAATAAAAAATTTAAAATAAATCAAGAAACATAAAGAGGAACCAATGAGAGAAGAGAGAAGTATTGTGAGCATGTGAGTTGCGTGTGCTTTGTAAATGAGAAGGGGCATAATTTTTTGAAAAAGAGGAATCAAAGGAATTAAATGCATATTCACTATATTCAAACAACATGCCATTGATTCTCATGGATGGGTTGGTGGGGGAAAATGCATCAAAACCAGCTGGGAATGGTTCAAAAAATGGGCCCAACAGACCTTTGGACAAACCATTCCTGAGATCTAGTTGGAATTGGTTGTATTGGAAGATACTAGTCCGTATCAGCCGGATACCGATCCAAATGGGTTGATACGGATCCAGTATCGGTACCAGAGGGGTATTGGTCTCGATTCGCTATTATTTGCCTAGCCTTAAAACCATGATAAGGACATCATTTGTTGACCCATAGCATATATCCCAACGCCATTTTGAATAAAATGATGAACATTTAAGTTTTGAAAATAGACATGAGACAATGAGAGAATAGATGATGCTTGACTTTGTCGTGGCTTATGATCCAATAATAGCAAATATTTTCTTTTATATGAGATGAGCATTTGATGATCTTCATGAGTGGAGGTAACAAGTCAAAAATCAACTCATTCTTTCTTAGGAGAACAAAGTGAGGGGCTTGTAATGATTGTCATAGTTGTTACGGGAGAAACGTGACTGTACTCAAATTAGTGTCAAGGGATACAAGTAAAAAGAGATAGTTGATGACCAAAGGACCTATAAAATGCGATTTTTTAACTAAAAAAGGAAATCAATAAAGCCTATTAAAGCTAAGTTATTAGAGGTAAAATGGAGTATAATTATTATAATTAATGAGACATTTGATCAGAAAGCACTTAAAAAGAAACTATGTAAGTCATATTGACCTGTAGCAATGTGTAAAATTGGTTTAGTTAAGAAATGAGTACTTTCATAACATATTACATGAGGAGGCGACCATGGGTAGGAGACCTCGATTCAGATGAGTTGTGAAGGGTGCTAGTGGCTTTTTAGGAGATTAGTAAATCAAAGGTGCCAGAAGCCTTGAAAAGGATATTTTTGGGATAGACATTTAGGACTAGATAACATTCCTATAATGTTGTGGAAAATTGTGGGAAAGTATGATTATTTTGCGTAACAAAAGTGTGGAATATGTTTGATTATTGGAGTGGAGTGTTGTTGTCCCATTATTTAAAAATAAAGACAATGTTCAATATATTGCAGGGATTGGTATGCTTTGGTGCCAATTGGTGGAGAAAAAAGATCTGGCAAAGATGGATCAATCAAAGTGCAATCCATAACAGGATAGAGGGAAAAAGAGAGAAAGAGGGCCAATTTGGCTCTTCTAGTAGACAGTTAACAGTGATTAAATCTCAATTTTTATTGATGATAAACCCCTTACAAAGGGGATACCAAACTTAACCCATCTGTGATTCTAACAAAAATCTAGGAGCATAGACTTTATAGAAGTAGGAAGTACTAGCCTTTAACAAGTGGTTTTCCTTTGTTTTTTTCTTGATATTTTTTTATCAGTATGTGCATATATAAGAGCTGTTTTAAGGAAAATAAAAAGAACAAAAAAGAGAAGAAATATCAAATAGGAGGAAGAAGAGAACTCAAATGGATGTGCATCTTATTCCCATATATGTCAGCTAACCAGTCCTTTTTCTGCAGTTTTTTAAGACGTCAAAACTCGACACGAGACCTTGCCAAGTAGAGTCTGACTCAAAAACTCAGTCGAAACTTGTCCGAGTAGTGACACCGAAAACTCAAAAAATTTAGTATAAATTTAATATGGATTAATATTACTAGATGATGAGAGACTAAAGGCACTAACTGCAATGAAGACTCGGCATCCAAAACGGTTGAATTCTCTGCCACTTTGTCCTTTGAGGATCAACATGCCAAGATGCCACTCACAAATTTCTATTGATGTGGTTTCAAGAAATGAAAAATATGTACCTAAAATGACAGTATAGACATGCACACATATGATCTGGTTCTTTTATGTTCTTTCACAGTGATAGTATCTCTTGTTACAGCCTGAAATGAATAATCATGGAAGCATGGGATTTGAGGCCTTAGAGGATAGTTTATTTGAGTATGCATCACAATGAGTTTGGTCATGTACAATCTATGCTATCAAAATCGGGACTAGTCGGCGACTAGTCCCCGACTAATCCCTAGGCGGTATTTTGCCGACCGACTAATTCCGATTCTTTCATAGCTGGGCGGAATCTCGATTAGTCCCCGACTAAATCCGGCTAGACCTGACTAGCAACTGGGACTAGCCCCCAGGCGGCACTTTGTAATCAAAATTTTTTTTGGAAGGATTCTTTGCAAGCAATTTTTGTTTGACTAGCGGCATTCTGTAATCAAAATTTTTTTTGGAAGGATTCTTTACAAGCAATTTTGTTTGACTTTTTTTTACATTGCCTCGAAGTCTTGAGTCACAACTATGGTTCTTCCCTATAATCATCTATTGAGGACTTGAGAATCTGAGATAAAAACATAGACAAATAATTATTGTTTATTTATTGATATCCATATAACCCTATAATCAAAATTGGGGTTGTTCATTGATTAAACATCAACAAATAAATATTGTGATGCATTCTTAGTTCTGAGTCTTCTGACATGGGCATGAAGCCAATACAACTGTGTCTGTTACTTATGTATTTATACCCATACTGTGAAGTGTGAAGGCATGCATTGTTATTGACCGACTAATATCATATACTTATTGACATTAATGCTAGTTCATATATCGTATATGTTTAGGGAGTGGGGAGGGGTTAGAATAAGTTTTGGCCTACTAGTCCCGAATTAGTCCCGACTAGTCCTATTCGGCCCTTGGCCGACTAGGGGCCGACTACCGACTTTGACTGCATAGTGTACAATATGGGCTGAAGAATTTGGTTAGGGACAACGTAGAATGAAAAGGCAACCACGAGGAGACGGGTGCAAATGCACGTTAGAAGGGCTTATGGGTGCTTGGATATATAGTTACAGGTGGTGTGGAAGTAGTTGAACATGATTAACTAACATGCTACATAGCCATTTGAAATGAATGATGTCGAAGGCTCTTGAGACTGGATCCCAAGTTATTGTGGTTTTTGCTCAACGATAATGCAGGCTCGGAAGAAAAAGATATGAGAAGCAATGGTAGAGTAGTAGGGGTAGCGTAGATGCATATGCATGTTTTAGTTGTGGTTTGCTCTAGTGTTTTTAGTCACCACTAAATTGTCATTCTCTCTCCCTGGATTGCGTGGCAATGCGGGTTAAAACCATGTTAGCTTATAGAAATATAACAAAGAGTCAAATGGCTAATTGAAGAGAATTTCCTTTTTTTTGCTTCTTTTAACCACTGACAGATGATCTCGTGCGTGTGGCAGTGCGGGTTAAAACCATGTTAGCTCATAGAAATATAACAAGCAGTCAATGGCTAATTGAAGAGAATTTCCTTTTTTGCTTCATTTAATCACCGGTAGATGGGTTTAATACTTTAACCCAATGTCATACAGTTCTTGTGCTTTACCAAATGTGTTTCAATTAAATATTTGCTCTTGAGTAATTGTAGGAGCCCAATCTAATGGAAGTTGTAATTTGTTGGGTTCTTTTCTATAGAAAGGACCCTAGCCCTCTTCATTCAATTATTCTAATGAATGAAGAAAATTTGGGTGGGAAAATTTTCTCTTGCTCGTTCTGAAGGAGTGTCCACTGTGTAGGTGTCCAGTGTGAGACCTCGAATCTTTCTGTTTTTCTCCTGGTAAATTCTCACCCCCTCTCTGTTCTTAGCATATTTCTGCAGATCTGTGTGTTTTTATCATATTACACCGCAGAAAAATAAGACAGAGGGAAGAACAACATACCAACCCTCTCTCCCACTTTTCCCCTACTCTTGCGCCTCGCATGCCGCTGCTATTCTCCACAGCCTCCTCCCACGTCGTCTCCACCTCCCACACCGTCGGCCTTTGGAACTTGCAAAACAAAGAAAAAAAGAAAAAAGAAAGAAAATGAAGAGAAAGAAAGAAGGAACTCAGCTGAATCACAACCGACCGCTTCTTGATCGCTGTTTCCGCTACAAACGTTGCCCCTTATCGCTAGTCACTGAACCCTTGAAGTCTGCCTTAACTGCCTGTAGACACACAAATTGTGTCTAACCCGGACCCGACTCGCATGCACCAATGCGGAGGCAAACCCGACACGCATTCGGACCCGGACCCAACTTGCATGCACCAATGCGGAGGCAAACCCGACACGCACTCGAACCCGGACCCGACTCGCATGCATCGACTCGGAGGCAAACCCGACACGCAAATCGAACTCGACCCGCACCAAACAAGGGGCCGGGTGGGCCCCCCTATAGAAATCCGAACCCCTTTGGGGGGGGGTGGCCGGCCATGCAAGAAAAAAAAGGAAACGAAAAGAAAAGAAAGAAAAGAAAGAAAGAAAAGAAAGAAAGAAAAGGAAAGAAAAGAAAAAGGAAATAAATACCGCCATGCGCGGGGGGAGGTTGCGTATGACGTCTACGTAAGTGTGGATCTGCGCCGATCCCTCGATCCGACGGACAAGAAACGAAGCCGGGTTGCCATCGACTTTATGTGCAAGATTCAAAGTAAATCCAAAAATGATTAAGCCATAATTACCCAGCCAGAAAAGGAAAGCAAATAAAGGTTTATTCCCCTCTTCAATTGAAGAATAAATCTTGGGTAGTTATGGGAGAGATATTAAAGGAATCTAAATAAATTTTCCATATCTCTTCTCTCCCCCCTTCACCTATAAATAGAGGGGGAGGGGGAAGGCTCAAGGGGTCGGAAGCTGAAGACGAAGCGAGGAAGCTCTGCAAAAGAGGAGACGCGCTCTTCATCGACCCAAGGCTTCACGAGGCACGAGTAAGCCTATCTCTTCGGGACCGGCTTAGTCCATTGAAAGCCCTCATCAATGTCAAGACCCTTGCACAAGAAGATCAAGCCTTCGACTCCGTGCACGAAGAAGAAAGCTCGGAGAAGAAGAACCCTTCAACTCCGAAGACGCCAGAAGCAAAGGCCGGAGAAGATCGGAGCGGCACCACCATGTCGTCTCCAACAAGCCTTCGACTCTGATCAAGCCCAAAAGCCCGGAGAAGAAGACCGAAGCGTCATCACCCGTCGCCTTCGACAAACGTTCACTCCATCCACGAAGAAGAAAGCTTGGAGAGGAACACCCGAAGCGTCGCTACACCCGTCGTCTTCAAAGCAAGGCCGACGCTACAACCGTCGCACGGAGATCGGTGCTACCCCCGCCGTCTTCAAAGGAACCCTTCGAATCCGATCATGCCAAAGAACCCCGGAGAAGAAGAGAAGCAAAGTCGTCGCTACACCCGTCGTCTTCAAAGCAAAGCCGACGCTACAACCGTCGCACGGAGATTGGTGCCACCCTCGCCGTCTTCAAAGGTACCCTTCGACTCCGATCACGCCAAAGAAGCCCGGAGAAGAAGAAAAGTCGAGCCAACACCTAAACCTTCGAGGAAGCCAGAAGCCTTGAAGAAGTAGCCGCCGCCGTTCTAGAAGAACATCAAGTCGACGCCAAAGCAAAAGCCCCGGTAAAGCCCGTGCCAAAACAACGCAAGTGCCAAAGCCAAACTACTACGCCGGTCACAAGCAAAAGCACCACACGTTCTAACCGATACGGCGCGAAGTTCGGAAGAACGAAAGCATCGCAAGTCCCCCCCCCCCGTCTACGTCCAAGCGCAAGCGCCAAAGCAAAGTACAAGCCAGAGCCACGCCAAAGCCAAGCCAAAGCCGAAAGCCAAAGCCAAAGCCGACGCCAAAAGCACGATCGATGCCGCGAACCGACGATCAAGGACGCCAAGGTCTAGCAAGGAGCGAGGAAAACAGGAAGACCAAGGAGCGATGCCGAAAACCCCTAGCCGAGAAAGCACGAAGCACGGAAAGGACAAAAGCAACGGCGAATATTCCTTAGCCTCTCAAAAAACCCTCACCCTATGAAGACCTCTGTCCTGAGCAACCCCTTCAGAGCTCTCGCACGAATACCACGTGGAGACGTGGATCAAAGGGACCCTCCAGAGGATCTCTCCCACAATCTCCTGATCAATATTCGCCGCATCCGGCTCACCACCCCCGAGTCCCCGGGTCCCGATCTCTTGTAATCTTCGTGTGTTTGCAATAAAGACGACCCATATCTTTTTCTGCGCATGCCGATTTCTGGCACGTCCGGTGGGACCTCTCCTTTCATCCGTACGTCTGAAAGAGTTGCTTCAAGTTCGCAATGGCCGGGACAAGCAACGATGCGTTTGCTCCAAGCCTTTCGCCAATCGCCGAATCTCCTCTACTCAGACACGGCGATCCAGCAAACCCGAGGGTGATGCTCCCCCGATGGTACACGTCTACACTTGGCGTACTCGAACTCATGCGGATGTCTTCATGCCAGAAACTGCTACCGAAGATGCTCGCCAAAGTGCCGACGAGGCCTTGGTGCACGAAGAAACGAGCCTCGATCCTAGAATCCATGTCCAGAAGTTTGGGGAGGACCAGCCCCAACCCCGAGCCCGTTCGGGTTCTCCAGCGGATGTTGCACCTCCTCTGCAGGGGGCAAACGTTCATCATCAAGCAGAAGCGAGTCGGCGCAACTACGTCTCCGACGATGACGGCGAGGATGCAAGCATGCGACATCGGGACGTCCTCCGTCATCATCCTCCGTCCGCTCTTCAGCTCCAAGTCATGCAAATGGGCGAACATATGGCGCAGATTACTTGACTGATGGAGGAGAAAGATTGTCACATCAACATGTTGCTTCAAAAGCTAGGCGCAAAGGAGGCTGCAGCAGTTGATCAACCTTTTGCTTCTCTAGTGGCCGCTCCAGCTCCGTCTTCAACTCCCGCTCCTGCAGAGGTTGTTCCGACAATTCTAGCGACTACTCCAGCACTCTCCTCGGCTCTCGTCCCGGCGGAAGTCGCCTCTCCAGTACCAGTCTCGATGGCTACACAACCTCCGGCGACAGCAACAATGAATGCTCAGCAAATACAAGCATTGGTGGCCGATATGATGCGTTCCGACGCGGTGGTCTTCCTCCGATCACGGCGGCATACTCGAAGCCTTACACCGCGAGGATCCAGCAGCTGCACTTTTCTATCGGGTTCCAACCACCAAAGTTCCAGCACTTCGACGGGAAGGGAAATCCAAGACAGCACGTCGTTTACTTCATCAAAACCTGCAACAATGCTGGCACATACGGCGACGAGATGGTGAAGCAGTTCGTTCGCACCCTCAAGGGTAACGCGTTCGACTGGTATGTGGATCTTCCTCTAGGATCTATCGACAGCTGGGATCAGATAGAGAGGGAGTTCCTCAACCGCTTCTACAGCACCAGACGCATCGTCAGCATGACCGAGCTTACTGCCGTCAAGCAAAGGAAGGACGAGCCGGTGATCGACTACATCGACCGATGGAGAAACCTCGCGCTGAATTCACGAGACCGCTTGTCTGAAGACTCGGCCATCGAGATGCGCACCCAAGGCATGCACTGGGGCCTGCTCTATATCCTCAAAGGGATCAAGTCTCGGTCCTTCGAAGAACTCGCAACTCGGGCTCACGATATGGAACGCAGCCTAGCAAACCGTGGAGACTCGAAGAACAAGGACTTCCTGAAGGTGGAGAAGAAGGACAAACCGCCGGCACCGAAACCAAAGCAAGTCAACGTTGTCGACGTCACTTCGACCTCCAAGCTGCTCAAGATCGGTGGCAAGCCGGAGCAAAGAAAAGGAGCCGCCATACTGCCGCCTCCGCCGCAAAGACAAAGGATGACTCTCGAGGAGCTCGAAGCAAAGGAGTACCCCTTCCTGGGCTCGGAAGTCTCCTACATGTTCGATCAGTTGCTGCAGGAGAAGATGATAGAGCTTCCTCCCTCAAAGAGACTCGAGCAGATGCATCGCGTCGACGACCCTCTTCTGCAAATACCACCGAGTGGTAAGTCATCCTATCGAAAGATGCTTCGTCTTCAAGGAAAGAATCATGGCGCTCGCAAAGCAAGGGAAGATAGAGATGAACTCCGGAGAGGTCGCTACAGCAAACATGACGTCCGTCGCCTTCGGTTCCTTCCCGCCGGTACTCGTTGCTGCACGACGAGGAATGCCCAAATTACGCGTCAATCGTCAAAGGCCAACCGCGAAGTCAACTTCCCAGTTGAAGGTCTCGAAGCGACAACAACGTGCTCCTGCGCTCGTTGAGGACGAAACGCCGTTGCCCCTGGGGCAACCATCGCGCACGCCAGCACCTCCCCCAAGTAAGGTCACGTCTCAACGTACTCTCCAACAGAGGTATGAGCAAGGAGATCCAGAAGTCGGTCTGCTGGGCCAGCCTTCGGGCAAATTTGACTATTACGTCCTCTACTCAAAGCCTCCATCCGTTTCGACCGAAGAAATCAAGCACCGGCTGGGGATCGGAAGACGAGCCAGTGGAGCTTTCGGAATAGCAAGTTCCTCCCAATCAAGCTACATCCCAACGCGCTCTCCAAAAGAGATACAAGCAAGGAGATCCAGAAGTCGGTCTACTGGGCCAGCCTTCGGGCAAGTTTGACTATTACGTCCTCTACTCTACACCTCCATCCGTTTCGGTCGAAGAAATCAAGCCCACCGGCTGGGGATCGGAAGACGAGCCAGTAGAGCCTCCGGAAGAACAAGCCTCCTCGACCAATAAGAAACCCGCAGCTGCTGCTCCCGACCATCACCTTAGCAAGGGGGAATCCACTGATGAAGAGGCATGGGTCATGCCACCTCGGAGATGAAGGCCACGGCAGGCAAGACAACATAAGTAAGACCGGGCGATGAGGAGACTTCCCGAACGGAAAGCTTACAAGAAGAAAAGCAAGGCTCCAGGAAGAAAGGCTTTCAAAGTGCCGCCGGCAAGCCCAGACGATCTCCTCTAGCAAAGCCTTCCGGAATTAGCAATGTTGCAAGAATTCTTCCCCGATCACTTCTTCCTAGTCGATCAGCGCATCAGGGTCTTGTGATGCATGGTCGAAGTTCATAAAGTGTCGGAAGGAAAAGGCGAAATCGAGACTTCTGAAGAAGACGACTCCACCGACGATAGGGACGGCTTCGACAAAGAGGGCACTGCCTCTCACGACGAGGCAATCCTGCACTTGCCGCTCGTAGAAGCTTTGCACCTTCCGAAGAAGGCTCGCCTGGCAATGGCTGCAGCTTTGGCAGACCCGGACAGCTACAAGAGGAAAAGAAAGGGCGGCGAGAAGGGCAAGACTGTGGCCTCGTGCGATGCGACAATAATCTTCTCGGACGAAGACTTGCAACTCGGAACACGATTGCATAACCGGCCCGTCTACGTTTCAGGATACATCAAAGAGAAGCCGGTGAATCGAATCCTGCTAGACTGTGGCTCCACCGTCAACATCATGCCCATCCAGACGATGCGGCAACTCAGAATCACCAATGACCAACTCTCGCACAGCCAGCTGGTCATTCAAGGGTTCAACCAGGGTGGACAGTTCACTGTCGGGATCATCCGCCTAAAGCTTTCAATCGGTCCGCTCGACGCAACGGTCCTCTTCCACATCATTGATTGCCAGACGTCGTATCGCCTCCTGTTGGGAAGACCATGGCTACATGAGAATGGCGTTGTAGTGTCCACTTGGCATCAGTGCCTCAAGTACTACGAGGAAGGCATGGAGAAGTGCATCGTCGCTGATGATAAGTCGTTCAATGAAGCCGAGGCATACCTTGCTGACGCCAAATTCTATTAGGCAAAAGACCTTGTAGCAGAAGTCCTTCCAGCTAAAGCCCCTCGAGCCCAGAATGCTGAAGAAGTGAAGCAGGATAAGGCTCCTCCCCATGCAAATCCGATGCAACCTTCCAACAAGGCGATACTCGAAGTCAAGGAAGTCTCGAAATCAAGACAAATGATGCGCATCAACTCCAAGCCGAGAACAATGCAGCATACTCCGTTGCCCGTCCAAGCGACGCCTGTCCTACGCCTCGCACCTCAATGGCTTCGCAAACCCGAGCGACCACCTTCTACTTCGATAAGAGATCCGGTCCCGCCATTATCGGAAGCCAATGTCGTCACTCTGCAAGAGATGACATTGCCGCTATCTAGTCTGACGCAAGCTTTGAACCCGATCGGGCCTGGCGGATTCACCGACATCAGTCGACTCGAATTCAAGCCAAAAGGGAGTTGGGGGCAAAACGCCGCCAAGCTGCTGTTCAAAGCCGGCTACAATGAAAGAAACGCTAGGCAAATGGGCACACTTCCCCCAGTAGCAATGCCACATGGGATGACCAGGACTCAAGCTCGTCTGTTTCAAAGCGGCGAACAAATTCTCCCGAACTGCCGAGGCATTGGCTCTAGTCAAACTCCGATGGTCGTCAAGATTGTAGCGAAGAAGACCTTCACCTCCAACTACATTGGGGCAAAGATGGTAGACAAAACAGCTGAAGGATCGACAATCTCCGATGCACGCTCCACCTACGCCAGCTGTCCCGATAGTAAGAGAAGGCGGTGACGAGCTCGATGCCAAGCCTTACTCCAGAAGCAAAACAAAAGCAATCAAAGCCGGTCGAATCTAAAGCGCATATCCGTGTTCGAAAGGCTGGGCCAGTCAAGCAACCAAAGAAGAGGTCGGTGTTTGATTGTTTGAGATTGCCAGTCGAGGGCATCGTTTCAACACCCGCCCACCCACCCATGGCGGCCGTCAATCATATCTCCGTTATCGAAACTGACAACGATGATACTTCTACTTCAGACGACGAGTTGCAAGATGCCCCGTCGGTCCTCGAAGAAGGGGGGCAGTCGACCGTTGACGACTTGAAGGAAATCAACTTGGGCACAGAAACGGAGCCGCGGCCTACATTTGTCAGCACGCTCTTGACCCCTGAAGAAGAAACTGCATACATCAAACTGCTCCAAGAATATAAAGATGTCTTCGCATGGCCCTACAAGGAGATGCCGGGTCTTGATCCCAAAATCGCAGTACACCAACTCAGCGTCAAACACGGAGCTAGCGCCATCAAGTAAGGACAAAGACGCTACCGGCCGGAACTGGTGCCCCAAATAGAAGGCTAAATAAACAAGCTAATCGAAGCCGGCTTCATCCGAGAAGTCAAGTACCCGATATGGATCTCTAGTGTCGTCCCAGTCAAAAAGAACGGTCAAATCCGAGTGTGCGAGGACTTCAGAGACTTAAACAACGCATGTCCAAAGGACGACTTCCCCTTGCCAATCACGGAGCTAATGGTGGACGCGACGACAGGCCACGAGGTGCTAACTTTCATGGACGGATCCTCAGGTTACAACCAGATTCGGATGGCACCCAAAGACGAAGAGCTCACAGCATTCCGCACACCAAAGGGAATCTACTGCTACAAAGTTATGCCGTTCGGCTTGAAAAACGCCGGAGCCCCTACCAACGAGCTATGCAGAGAATCTTCGACGACATTCTTCATCAAAATGTGGAGTGCTACATCGACGACCTTGTTGTAAAATCTAAGAAGAAGTCAACACATCTGCAAGATCTCGAGCTGATCTTCAAACGGCTTCGAAGGTAGCAACTCCACATGAATCCGCTCAAGTGCGCATTTGGAGTCTCCTCAGGCAAATTCCTTGGCTTCATCATACGACATCGAGGCATCGAGATAGATCAATCCAAAATTGATGTTATCGTCAATATGCCCGCACCAAAGACAGTGCTAGACCTCAGAGGTCTCCAGGGACATCTGGCGTATATCCGAAGATTCATCGCCAACCTAGCTGGGAAGTGCCGCCCGTTCAGTCGCCTCATGAAGAAAGAAGCGCCGTTCAAATGGGATGATGCTTGCCAAGAAGCTCTCCAAAGCATCAGAGCCTATCTACTGAAGCCGCCAGTTCTATCGGCGCCAGTTCAAGGAAGGCCGCTAATCCTCTACATTAGTGCCCAGGAGCAATCCTTGGGGGCACTCCATGCTCAAGACAACGAGCTGGGCAAGGAGACGACATGCTACTACTTGAGTCGCACTCTCGTCGGCGCAGAGCTAAATTACTCCCCGATCGAGAAGGTTTGCTTGGCACTCATCTTCGCCACGAAAAAGTTGCGACACTACATGCTGACTCATACTGTCAGACTCATCTCGAAGGCCGACCGCCTCAAGTACGTCATGTCAAAGCTAGTGCTCTCCGGATGTCTGGCGAAGTGGGCACTACTACTCCTCGAGTTTGACATCACCTTCGTGCCATAGAAGGCAGTCAAAGGGCAAGCTCTCGCGGCCTTCCTCGCAGAATATCCCCTCCCGGCAGAAGGGGAACTATCAGAAGATCTCCCAGACGAAGAAGTGTTCTTCATCGACATCGCCCCTCTTCTGGAAGATGTTCTTTGACGGCGCAGCAAGACAAGACATAGCAGGAGCCGGGGTCATCTTCGTCACTCCAAACGATGAGATCCTCCCCTTCTCATTTCTATTGTCGGAACCATGCTCCAACAACGTGGCGGAGTATCAAGCCCTACTCATCGGCCTCGAAAACACCAACGATATGAAGCTTCAGGGACTCGAGATTTTCGGTGACTCAGCTCGTCATCTAGCAAGTCTTGGGGGCATACGAAGTCAACAAGGAAGACCTAGTGCCACTACACTCGCGAGCCTTGGAACTCCTCAGCAAACTCGAGGCTGCTTCTATTCAGCATGTCTCCAGAAACCTCAACCAGCAGGCAGTGTTCTAAAAAGCGGTCTAGGCGGCCGCCTAGGCGCTAGGCGGCCCCCCACCGCCTCGCCTAGGCCCTAGGCGCTCCAGAAAAGCGGCCAAGCTCCCAGGCGGAGCTAGGCGGCCGCCTAGGCGGTCTAGGCGGGGCAAGGCGGCTGCCTAGGCGGTCTAGGCGGGCTGAGGCTGGCTAGGCGGACCAGGCGAGCCAGGCAGGCTGAGGCTGACCAGGCAGGCCAGGCGGGTTGAGGCTGGCCAGGCGGGCTGAGGCTGGCCAGGGCCGCCAGGCGGACCATGTTTGCTTTTGTTCTTGTTAATCACTCAATCTTGAATTATGGTTATATACTTGTTCTTTAAAATAATGGCTTGGGATAATCTTGAACTTATATTAATTTTTAAACATATATATATATTATATAATATCAAAATAATAATTAAAAAAAAGGCAAA
Source organism: Chamaelirium japonicum (assembly GCA_947650365.1). Lineage (NCBI taxonomy): Eukaryota > Viridiplantae > Streptophyta > Magnoliopsida > Liliales > Melanthiaceae > Chamaelirium > Chamaelirium japonicum. Next base: position 5,609,013 of record OX393559.1, on the reverse strand, counting down.
ACGCCTAGGCCCCGCCTAGGCCGCCTAGGCGCTAGGCGGCCCCCCACCGCCCGACTAGCACCTAGCGCTTTTTAGAACCTTGCCAGCAGGCCGACGCGCTCGCGAACTTGGCGGCTACACTCCTGTTTCTAGAAGAACGGCAGCTCGTCGTCCCCGTCTGCAGAAGAATCGTGATCACCAAAGAAGAAGGCCCTATCGGAATTCCAGTCCAAGCCAACGCGGTGCACATCCTCGAAATTGAAGAGCAAGACTGGAGGCAACCTTTCATGGATTATCTCATCCGTGGTAAACTCCCCGACGATCCTGTGGGCACCGAAATTAGCCCACGGGTCGAACCCGACCCGCACACATAAAATAGGCCCGCACACAACAACCCGCATGCGAACTCAGCTCACGCACAACGGCCGTACATAAAAAGGGCCTGACTCAAAGCAAACGGGTCCCACCAGACCCGCAACTCGAACACAAAAAGGGGGCCCACCGGCCCCCCCCCCCCCCTTCATGGAAAACCGTGCCCCCCCTGCCTATGGGGAGGTGTGGCCGGCATAAGGGGAAGAAAAGAAAAAGAAAAAGAAAAAGGAAAAGAAAAGAAAAAATCCTAACCGCCTCGATGCGGGGGGAGGTGGCGTGGACGTCTACACAACCGTAGATCTACGACGATCCCTCGATCCGACGGACAAGATGACGTCGTGTCGCCATGCGATCCGAAAGTGCAAAGATGACAACTCAATCTTCAAAGATCAAGTCACATCTTGCCCGTAACCACCCCAACCAAAAAGGAAGGGATCAAGATTGTTTCCCCAATTAAGGGAACAATATCTTGATGGTTATGGGGGGAGATATTGGATGAAACAAAAAGATTTCAGCCATATCTCTCCCAACCTCCCCCCTTTGCCTATAAATAGAAGGGGTGGGGGAGGCATCAAGGGTCCGAAGGCTGAAGACGAAAGGGCTCTGCAAGAGAAGCTCCAACGCTTGAAGACCGGAGGCTTCACGAGGCACGGCAAGCACGTCCTACGGGAATACTTGGCCCTTCAAGTCCTCATCAACGTGAAGACCTTGCACTCGAAGATCAAAGCTTCGACTCCTGGCACGAAGAAGAAAGCCTGGAGAAGAAGACCCGGAGTCGTCGTCACCCCGACTTCTCCAACGATCTTCATCAACTCCGAAGAAGCCATAAGCAAAGGCCGGAGAAGAAGATCGAAGCCGACAACACCCGTCGTCTTCAACAAAGGCGTCAACTCCTCGCACGAAGAAGAAAGCTTGGAGAAGAAGGCCTGAAGCCGGTGCTACCCCTGCCGTCTTCATCAACAAAAGTCGGCGCTACAACCGCCGCACGGAGATCAGTGCTACCTCCGCTGTCTTCATTAACAAAAGCCGACGCTACAATCGTCGCACAGAGATCGGTGCTACCTCCGCCGTCTTCATTAACAAAAGCCGGCGCTATAACTGTCGCACGGAGACCGGTGCTACCCCCGCCGTCTTCATCAACAAAAGCCGACGCCACAACCGTCGAGGAAGCCGAAGGAATAAAGAAGCCTTGAAGAAGTAGCCATCACCGTTCGAGAAGAAGATCGAGTCAAAGCTAAAGCCAAAGCCAACGCAAGAAGCCAAAGCAAAAGCACCGGTAAAGCCCGTGCCAAAGCAACGCACGTGCCAAAGCTAAGCAACTACGACGGTCACGAGCAAAGCACCGCACGTTCTAGCCGATACGATGCGAAGTCCGGAAGAACTAAAGCATCGCAAGCCTCTACCCGCCTACGTTCAAGAGCAAGCGCCAAAGCAAAGCAAACGCCAGAGCCACGCCAAAGCCGAAAGCTAAAGCCAAAGCCGACGCTAAAAGCACGATCGACGCCGCGAACCGACGATCAAGGACGCCAAGGTCGAGCAAGGATCGAGGAAGACACGAAGACCGAGGAACGAAGCCCAAAACCTCCCTAGCCGAGAAAGCGCGAAGCACGGACGGGACAAAATCAATGGCCAATATTCCTTAGCCTCTCAAGAAATCCTCATCCTGTAAAGACCTCTGTCCTGGGCAACCCCTTCAGAGCTCTCGCACGAATACTACGTGGAGACACGGATCAAAGGGACCCTCCAGAGGATCTCTCCCACAATCTCCTGATCAAATATTCGCCGCACCCGGACTCGTCACACCCGACCCCCCGGGTCCCGGCATCTGTAATTGTGTGCTAGCAATAAAGACGACCCATATATTTTTTTCTGCGCATACAGATCCAAAGCGCAAAGTTGACATTCGTCGACGGGCTCTGAAGTTCTACTACTTCAACAACGAGCTGTACCGCCGAAGTTACGATGGCACGCTTCTGAGGTGCCTCGCAAAGGAAGAGGCAGAAGCAGCACTGGAAGAAGTACACGCTGGAATCTGTGGCTCGCACCAGTCCGGTCCAAAGCTCCACTTTCACGTCAGGAGGATGGGCTATTACTGGCCCACCATGATTAAAGACAGCTTGGAGTTCGCAAAGAAATGTCACGCTTGCCAGCTACACGGTGATTATATCCGTCAACCGCCAAAGCCTTTGCACCCAACAACCGCGTCATGGCCCTTAAACGGATGGGGACTCGATATTGTCGGTCCCCTACCCAAGTCATCGAAGCAACATCTTTACATTCTGGCAGCAACAGACACTTCTCCAAATGGACTGAAGCAATACCTCTATGAGAAGTTACAAGGCACTCTGTCATCAGCTTCATCCAGAATGACATCATCTTCCAATACGGAATCCTTCGCTACATCGTAACAGACAACGGGAAGCAATTCAAGAATGCTGCTGTCAGCCAGTTCTGCGCCAAGTACGACATTAAGCAGAAATGCTCAACAATGTACAACGCTCCGGCCAACGGTCTGGCGGAGGCCTTCAACAAGACTCTCTGCAAACTGCTGGAGAAAACTGTCTCGAAGACAAAAAAGGACTGGCACGAATGCATGGGCGAAACACTATGGGTCTACCGAACGTCTTTTCGCACTCCAACGCAAGCAACTCCGTACTCCCTCGTCTATGGAGTAGAAGCCGTTCTTCCGCTCGAGCTCCAGATCCCATCGCTCATGATAGCAATCCAAGAAGGCCTCACCAGCGACGACAACGCCCAGCTCCGCCTAGCAGAATTAGAGGCCTTGGATGAAAGACGTCTCGAAGCTCAGCAACGTCTGGAGTGTTATCAGGCCAGACTGACTCGCGCCTTCAACAAGAAGATCCGCCCTCGATCCTTCCAAACAGGAGAACTGGTGCTGGCAGTCAAACGCCCCATCATTCTCTCGCATCGAGGGGGGAAGAAGTTCGACGCCAAATGGGATGGACCGCACTCCGTCAAAGAAGTCTACTCCAACGGCGCTCACCTCCTCACTACGCCAGGAGGGCTCACACTCGGCCCTATCAACGGCAAGTACCTCAAAGGGTACTATGCCTAAAGCAAGGCCACACTCCTTCCCAAAAAAAAAAAAAAACATGAACTACGTGCGAGTTGATCCCCCTTAGGGGGGTACGTAGGCAGCCTGAGAAGTCACTTTGGGTTCAGTCCGACCAAAAGAAAAAGCCAACAATGGTTCCATGCAAATGAGTTGCGAAATATGGTGATATTATTAGATATTCAAGAGAAGGCGGTACATGGCATAAGTTCTAAGGAAAAACTACAATGCAAGATGACAAGACGAGAAGCAGCTAAAAGAAAGTATCCAAAGCTTGAAGGCGGCACAGTAACTCCTCTCTAGTAGCCTCCACTCGCTGACGTTCCAAAGGACGTGTAGCCAAGAGCTCGTGACGGGTCACCAAGTCTGTTTGCTGCTTCAGGAAGCTCGCCTTCAAAACCCTCTCCGCAGTCTCAGCTCGCTCCAAACGAGACTCTGCCTTTCGAAGCGAGACGCGCATCGATTCTATCTTCTTCTGCGCTTTCGACAGACTAGAAGCGACCTCCGCAAGCTGGTGCTCTGAATGACACAAACTCGCCTCGGCGCCCGCCAACTCAGAAGTACTCCCCTCCAGTAGAGCCCGCCGGGAACGATAAGGCTCACTGTCAGTCACGAGCAAGTTCATCTGGGCGACAAAAGAACTGTCCACCTTGAACTCCTCCAGGCTCGCACAAAACTCTGCACCATCAGTAGACCACCAGTCTTGGAGGGCACCAAAACCCGCGTCTTGAAAGGGCTCCAGCGTTGACCTGATGTTTTACCGACAACTTGCAAGAAGAAACTTCGAAACTCTGCTCCTCGGCCTTAAACCCGGGCGAGGTGCCTCAGAGTACATGGGCAAAGCTTCCCTTCTACTGTGGTCGCCACGGGAGCTGCCTTCACCAACGAGGCCGGCAAAACCGGGGAAACCGCCGCCACTGTTGCAACAATCGTCTCCTCCACCAAGCTCGGGAGAACGGCAGTCGGGGAACGCCGCTTGTCGACACTCGAAACTTCGGCCTCCTCGTGAAAGGACAAAGCCTCGACGTCGATGCCATCTAGATCGATATCGCCACTAGGAAAGTTCTCCCCGCAAACCCCGAGGAGGTCCAGATTATCCGGAGGAACGTCTAGCCCGCACTTCCCAGGAGCTTCCTGCACGGCCCCAGTAGACGAATGCCCGTGATATGCTTTCGAATAGTTCGCCTCACATTCCACTACTATAACGGAATCTGCCCAAAAGAAACACTACTCAGCACAATGGGACCCCCTGAAGAGAGAAAGAAAGCAAAACAAGAACTTCATACCTGCAAGGTCGGACGAAGCCGCCCCAGACGAAGGGATCACCTCATCTTCTAGAAGGCCAGGCTCCTCGACATCCTCAACCGGACAAGGAACCCTCAAAGTTGCCCCGCGGGGAATGCACACCTTTCGTCTCTTGGACGGGGCACCCTCAATAGCTGTCTTCGAGAGAAAGGACGGCCCTAGGGTATTCGCGAGGTCGGCTTCTAACACGGGAACCGAAGAGGGAACCCGACGGGCACTGGAAAGACGACTACAACTCTTCTTGGTCCTCTGAATCCCCAACTGGAGGCGACGATCCTCCACTCCCGCTGAAGGATCAAAACTGAAATTTTTGAACTCGTTATTCGCCAGAACATCAACCGGGAGACTCGCAAGCAATGAGGATACTCGCTCTTCAATCCACCTGCAGTAGCCTGGAGTGGCGGCATCCCGAAACCTCGAATTGGTCCCAGGGAAGAAGCTGCCACCAGTCAGTCGAGCATAAAGAAAAGCCCAGAGGCGATAACCTTCCTACGGGCTGATGCGCCCCTGCAACCGCTGCGGCATACCGGGAACCTCCTGCCGAAATCCTTGCTGATGAGCGAAGCGGTGAGGGGAGTACTGTTCCACTTCCACTATATCCCCCCGACGCCAAACCAAGTAGCCGGTGCGGCAACTGACCATATTCCAATACAAGCCGTCTGAGAGCTCCTCGTTGTCGTGGACCGTCGACCTCTCTAAAGGTAGCGCTGAGTGCTCTGACAAAAGCTCGAAGTCGGTGCCTCCCATCCTCCGCAAAAGAGTGCGAGCACACTCCTTTGGGCGCTCCCAACTGATAAAAGCATTTAAGATTCCTCCTACGCCCGGCAAGAATAGCAGGTCGGCTGGATGCCCACGTCTGGCGAAGATCCCTTTTGGAAAGTGAAGAGCCATCCAGCCATACAGATAGTGCAGAGGTCCAAATGCATTAGACCGGCCGAGCTCCCCTTTGGCATTGTCCGAGCTGGACAAGCTCCAGTAAGTACGACTGAGCCCCTGGTACAAGGTGCATAAGATTGCCGGAGCCAGATTGAAAAGCTCCCCCCTCACCATCCGGGAGGCTGCAAGAAAGGTCCCCGGACGGATGACCTCGCCGGTACAGGGAAGCACGAACCGGCAAAGGAAGACGACCAACCCGACGGCTCGGTAAACCGCCCGCCACTCCTCGCTGTCGCGCCTCAGACCAAGGATCTCCCAGGGGCTCTGTTTCCCCTCCATTGAATGCCTCACTCGGGCCAAGGACTCAATAGGTCTCACAAAGGAACACAGTGGAGGCCTCTTCATCTGAGCAACCTTCCACATCGGGTGAACTGAAGGTGCCGGGGACCTGTACTCACCTCTGAACCAGAAGTCGACCCAAGAGGAAGGGCGAACCCGGTCCGACTGATCCCGCGCTGCGATGATGGCGTACGCCTTGAACAAGAGAAGGCAGGAGCTCGGGGCAAAGCTGCTATCTAGCAAGTCCTTCAAAGTTGGCACCTCTTCTTGATAGTAATTCCGCACTTCAGGGTATCCATAAACGATGTGGACGTCGCGGAGGGAGATCCCTATTTCTACCGCTCCAGTGAGAAATCTGGACACCAGAGTTCACAGAGAGGTCGATACATCCCCTCAGGACGGCTATATTCTCGATGAGCTGGCGCTAGAAACTTAGCTAACGGCTTCATCTCAGGTTCCGCCCCAAAGATTTCGGAGAACTCGCTCATCCACTCACGAAAGCCGCAGAGGTACTGGACGTCCCCCCGAGGCCAGGAGTCGGTACCCCATCGGGTCAAGCGGGAGCAGATCTTCGAAGTAACTACCGGTGTGGGCACGAAATCTTCATCACAATGGTGAAAAGGCGTACTCAAGCTTGGACGAAGGAGCTTCATGGAGATCGCCTCGTCGGTGTAGACTTTCTCGCTCAACTTCGGCATCCCGCAAGTCGCATCGGCGACTCCATCTTCTGTGATGCGCTCGTGGATAAAAATCAGGAGCAACGACAGAAGGTCTTCTCTCCTCGAGTTACAGTAGCGGTACACCCGAGTAAGGGGGAAGCGAAGGCACCTACTCCCATCGGAGAAGTCCTCAGCTATCCACCCCGGTGAAGTCAAACCCTCAAAATCTCGGATCCTGAAGAGACGAAGAGAAGCAAGTCGAAACAAGCAGGAGTGGTCTCAAAAAAAAAAAAGGTTCACAATCGAAGCCCGAGGGACCCACAGACCCCGCCAGGAGGGCCGCCTGACTCACACCACGGCGTCTTGGCCTTCGTGCCGCATTTTTGGGTCCGCGCACCGCCCTTGCTGGCCAACCACCCCTCAGCCGTGCGACGTCCGCACACTACCCGCGTCGATACTGCCTGTGCCGGCCGCCTACCGCCACTCGCCCGTATTGGACCTTGCATCGCCGACATAATGCAACCGGCCGCCGCTCGGAACTCCCGCTTGCACCGAACCCACAGCCGCCACTACAGCTGCTTCGCGCACTCGGCCGCAACTGACACCGCGATTGCCGCTACTGCTGATGTTGGCTGTAAAAATAATAATAATAATTTAAATACATAGGGCTTCACCAAAAAAAAAAAAGAGTCAACAGCAGCAGCCGGGGCCCGCAGCCCCTTCCCATCGAAACCCGCACAAAGAGAGGGAGGGGGGCCATCGCTGCTCTCCCCCAATGGGAAGCCGACACCAAAGGAAAGGGGGAAGGCCCGCAGCCCCCCCTCCTCCTGCACGACCGTGGGGGGGGGGGGCCCGAATTGGGGCCGCAGCCTCTCGGCCCCCGTGCTCCTCTCCGACCAGTTCGGGGACCCCACACCGCCGCTCGCGCCGCCCACGCGCGCCGCCTGCTCGCGTCGCGCGCGCCATCCCGCGCAGCAGCACACCGCCAGCCTGCGCCGCAGCCCTGCCTGCGCCACCTGCTCGCCCGCACCGCTGCGCCCGCGCCCGCACGTCGCTCTCCCGTGCGCCACCGCCCGCACCCGGCCGCCTGCGCCGCACGCCGCTGCTGCTGCTGCCTCCGCAGCCCAGAACCAGAAGGAAAAGAAAAGAAAAGAAAAGAAAAAGAAAAAGAAGAAAGAAAAGAAAGGAAAAGAAGAAGAAAAAGAAGAAAGAGGAAGAAGAAGGCGGCGACGGCGGTCAACACCTCAGCCGCGCTCCTTCGTCCTCTTCGCCGCGGTCGTCGTCGCCCCGTCGCTTCGAACCCGCCTTCACAACAATCTTCAAGTCGCGCACCATCGCCGCTGCCCTCCGGCGAAAGAGGCGACACCGAGAAGACGGAGCAAGTCGCGTGCAACCCCAGACAGGACTCTTCCGACGGCGGTCTCCAAAAGCCAGCAGAGTCTTCGCAAGAGCAATGTGTTGAATGAAGAGGGTAGGGGCCCTTAAATAAACCACCAAGCCCATCCAAGAAAGGAATCAAGGACAAGTGCTCCGCGTTTCCTATGTATACAAGTACTCCGCGTTTCCGCTAGCGCACTCATCCTTGAGGGGGCACTTGTAGACACACAAATTGTGTCTAACCCGGACCCGACTCGCATGCACCAATGCGGAGGCAAACCCGACACGCATTCGGACCCGGACCCGACTTGCATGCACCAATGCGGAGGTAAATCCGACACGTACTCGGACCCGGACCCGACTCGCATGCACCGACTCGGAAGCAAACCCAACACGCAAACCGGACCCGACCCGCACCAAACAAGGGGCCGGGTGGGCCCACTCGGCCCCCCTATAGAAATCCGAACCCCTTTAGGGGGGGTGGCCGGCCATGCAAGAAAAAAAAAAGGAAAAGAAAAGAAAGAAAGAAAGAAAAGAAAGGAAAGAAAAGGAAAGAAAAGAAGAAAAAGGAAATAAATACCGCCATGCGCGAGGGGGAGGTTGCGTATGACGTCTACGTAAGTGCGGATTTGCGCCGATCCCTCGATCCGACGGACAAAAAACGAAGTCGGGTCGCCATCGACTTTATGTGCAAGATTCAAAGTAAATCCAAAAATGATTGAGCCATAATTACCCCGCCAGAAAAGGAAAGCAAATAAAGGTTTATTCCCCTCTTCAATTGAAGAATAAATCTTGGGTAGTTATGGGAGAGATATTAAAGGGATATAAATAAACTTCCCATATCTCTCCCCTCCCCCCTTCACATATAAATAGAGGGAGAGGGGGAAGGCTCAAGTGGTCGGAAGCTGAAGACGAAGCGAGGAAGCTCTGCAGAAGAGGAGACACGCTCTTCATCGACCCAAGGCTTCACGAGGCACGGGCAAGCCTATCCCTTCGGGACTAGCTTAGTTCATTGAAAGCCCTCATCAACGTGAAGACCCTTGCACAAGAAGATCAAGCCTTCGACTCCGTGCACGAAGAAGAAAGCTCGGAGAAGAAGAACCCTTCGACTCCGAAGACGCCAGAAGCAAAGGCCGGAGAAGAAGATTGGAGCGGCACCACCCTGTCGTCTCCAACAAGCCTTCGACTCCGATCAAGCCCAAAAGCCCGGAGAAGAAGACCGAAGCGTCATCACCCGTCACCTTCGACAAACGTCCACTCCATCCACAAAGAAGAAAACTTGGAGAGGAACACCCGAAGCGTCGCTACACCCGTCGTCTTCAAAGCAAAGCCGACGCTACAACCTTTGCACGGAGATCGGTGCTACCCCCGCCGTCTTCAAAAGAATCCTTTGAATCCGATCACGCCAAAGAAGCCCGGAAAAGAAGAGAAGCAAAGTCGTCGCTACACCCGTCGTCTTCAAAGCAAAGCCGACGCTACAACCGTCGCACGGAGATCGGTGCCACCCTCGCCGTCCTCAAAGGTACCCTTCGACTCCGATCACGCCAAAGAAGCCCGGAGAAGAAGAAAAGTCGAGCCGACACCTAAACCGTCGAGGAAGCCAGAAGCCTTGAAGAAGTAGTCGTCGCCGCTCGAGAAGAAGATCAAGTCGACGCCAAAGCAAAAGCCCACGCAAGAAGCCAAAGCAAAAGCCTCGGTAAAACCCGCGCCAAAACAATGCAAGTGCCAAAGTCAAGCGACTACGCCGGTCACGAGCAAAAGCACCGCATGTTCTAGCCGATACGGCGTGAAGTCCGAAAGAACGAAAGCATCGCAAGTCCCCCCCCCCCGTCTACGTCTAAGCGCAAGCGCCAAAGCAAAGCAAAAGCTAGAGCCACGCCAAAGCCGAAAGTCAAAGCCAAAGCCGACGCCAAAAGTACGATCGACGCCGCGAACCGACGATCAAGGACGCCAAGGTCTAGCAAGGAGCGAGGAAGACGCGAAGACCAAGGAGCGACGCCGAAAACCCCTAGCCGAGAAAGCGCGAAGCACGGAAGGGACAAAAGCAACGACGGATATTCCTTAGCCTCTCAAAGAACCCTCACCCTGTAAAGACCTCTGTCCTGGGCAACCCCTTCAGAGCTCTCGCACGAATACCACCTGGAGACGCGGATCAAAGGGACCCTCCAGAGGATTTCTCCCACAAATTTTCTGATCAATATTCGCCGCACCCGACTCACCACCCCCGAGTCCCCGGGTCCCGGCCTCTTGTAATCTTCGTGTGTTTGCAATAAAGACGACCCGTATCTTTTTCTGCGCATACTCTGCCCCTATCCATCTCCTTTTGATTTCCCCAAATTATAACCCTTCAGATATCTACACGAAATCCAAAACCCTTCTTCACTGTACCTGAAGCCCCAAGTGGCCTCATCCGTTGGTTTCCGCTTTATGTGAACCCTTGTTTATAGAGATCTTAACCCCTTAACTCTTGTTCCTTAACCCTTGCTATCTGTGAAGTAAATCTGAATAACCAACTTCTTTTTCTTTAAGTTAGTTGGAGTATATACAACTTCTTAAAATCCATCAAGCCACTTCCTTTACCCCTATAACCTGTTACCCTTTATATTATTAGACATTACGCCATATCCATTATCCAACAACCCATTTTGATAACTCAAGTAATTTTAATTAAACCAATTAACTTGGATTCACCCTGCTTATCTGTGAAACATACTCGTTTACCATTATTTGCCATATGTTGAGATCCGCTCTTTCGTTTCAAGTGATCAAGAACTTGTTTCGAAGCCCTCAATGAGCCTGATAAACTTACCTTATCCTTGTAACCATCTAGACTAGCCTTCAAAATCATATTTGCTTTCCATGGAAAATCCGTTGTAAACATACAAGACCTGAATTCAAAGAAATAATGAGCTTCATATTTGCAGAACCTCCATCCTCGTCCTGTATCAGAGTGGTATTAGAGTTGTAGGTGATGCAGTACATTATTGCAAACCTAGGCTAGCATGTGTTTCAGAAATAAGTGAGCGAACTTAATTAATAATTTTTAGATTAAAGGTTAACATACTCACCTCAATTAATTATTTTAAATTAAATATAAATAAAAAGTTATGATCATTTAGACGAGTGTAAACATGCAGTACCCAAAATAGATGTTGATTGTTTGGGAGTTGAGGAAATTCTGGAGGCCATGGTGGTCCAATAACTAAGAATGGAGTCGAGAGGCCCATGAGGGTTTTGACTATAATTCAGGCTCAAAACAAATGAAAGATATGTATCAGTGATACGTATCAGCCAAGGTTTAAAATAAGTGAAAAACATTTCATGCTCAAAACAAGTGAGACATTTCAGGTACTATGGCCAAGGTTTAAAATATGGGTATCGGTACTGGTATCGGTTGGCTCTGGATCGATACGTACCGGCGATACGACTCGGTATCAGTCTATTTATTTTTTAAAAAATTACAAAAAAATAAAATCAAAAATCAAAAATCAAAAAAATAAACTCAAAATATTATAAATTATATATAAATAAAAGGTATGAATCAACTCTTAATCTTCATCTTATAGCAAAAAATTCATTTAGTAGGTAGGTGTGGCTTTGTTCACATGTGATTTTTAACAAGAAAAAAATGTCACTGGATTGTTTTTTGCTTTATTTTTTTTGTAATCTACTGTTTAGTTTGTAACTGAGATCAAAACTTTTTACTTGCCAATTGGCCTTATATATCAGACATGCTTACCTCTACTTTTTGATAGGTTACTCCACTCTCATCATAGAAAAATACACAAGAGTACAGGACTAGACCGAACAGCTATGTATCCACACACTCCTTTATCAAAGAAAAAAGAAGATTTAGGGATTTTTTTAATAATTATAACAAGTCATAAGAACTCTGGTTCATGCAATTGAAAAAACAATCTACTAATGAATTTGAAAGCATGGACCCGTATCGGCCGATACCTGCATAACTCGGCTGGTACGTATCGATACCAACATGTTTCTGCCGGTACTGGTTCAGTACCGGTTTCGGAATAGGTATCGGTTCAGTTTGGCCCATAACCGTACGTACCGATATCAGTCGAGTTTTGAAACCATGATAATGACAAACCATCAAAGGGTAAACATTCTACAAATTAAACCAATGATTGTGGATGCGCTAAAAAACAATGACAGTTGATCCTAATGGGTGATTGGACTCCATGATAGCGATGATGACGTCGGTGGCATAGATGGACCGAAAGGGTTGGAGACGAACACGATATGTATGGGATGGCGACGACCAACGGGCGCGACAGGAGGGTCGGCATCCGATGGGCATGCAGTAGGCATCCGAGAAGCACTGATGTCGAGCGTGCAGGCGTCCATGAAGGTGGGCTGGCACAGGGAGGCCGAGTAGGTGTAGGTCAGCGGCTGGTGTGGGGAGGCCTGGTCGGCTTTGGGGAGAGAGAGAGAGAGAGAGAGAGAGAGAGAGAGAGAGAGAGAGAGAGAGAGAGAGAGAGAGAGAGTTGTGGCTGATGATGATGGGGTTACGATGATGTTGATGATGAAGGCAATGATGGTCACCACAAGAAATGAATTATAACGAATTTTGGATCGAAGCACAAGGCCTCTTTCCTCAAATCAGTTCTCTCATGAGGAAGCCCTAAGAGAAATCTTTCATTCATTCATAGCAGAATGGCCAATGACAACCAATGATGAAATTAAAATAAATCACAAAAAATCATGAAATATTTCAGTAAAATGAATACTCGATCTGAAATATGCACTCAGAATACTTGATTTGAATTTTTTAGAATAAATCTGAAAAATCAGAATGTTTTGAAAAAATCGGAAAAATCAAACAAAAATCAAGAAAAAGCAGAAAAAATATCAAAATCTTTAGATATGTAGATATTATGGAAATGTTATTTATGTGTTCCAATGTGTATCTATATTTGTTTATAATTGAAGAAAATCTCGTTGTAATATATATAAATGTTTAGAATGTTATTTGTAGAGCATGTATAGAAATACATGCTATTTAGAGTTCTATACTAGTAAATATTATAGAAATGATATTTAAGGGTTCCAAAGTGTGCATCTATGTTTGATTTATGATTGTATGAAGTTTCATTGTAAAATAGTTTCGCTTAATCAATATCCAATCATTTTTATATTTAGATTGTTGTGCATCAATACAACATACAAATACATGATATGTGAAGCTCTACACCCCTAGATAGTGTGCAAATGCGATCCAAGTGTTCCAAAGTGTGAATCTATACTTGATTTAAGGTTGTTCAGGGTTTGAAAAATTCCATCAAAAAACTAATATTTCAACTTTTTCTATAAAAATGCAATATTTTCACATTGTCAAATAGAGTCAACAAACCCTAATGGCTACTAGTCTAAAAACATATAAAAGGCCCTTATAACTTGGGCTTACCTTCATATTCTTAGGCTCCATCCACGATGTGATCGTGACCGAGGCTTGTATGCTCCTTATCAGATGCCTGCCTATGCAAAAATCTTTGACACAGTGAAATCCTATTCTTATGCTTATTCACCACATATTGTTTGTGAAAAAAAATTGTGCATCAAATATCCAAGATTGGGCCGATGAAGTAAACGTACATGTTGGACCTTTCATTAATTGTCTTGAATGTGACCTATTGACGATTCATGTAATTATATTTAGGAATCGATGGATTATATTGACCGTGAGATGTGATGCAACGAGCAACACAAAAAAAGAGATGAAGCTACTAGGTACCGAGCTATGTCCCCTTCTTGCTCGATAACATCTACTTCCTAAAAGAATGATCTCAAGGTGATGATCGAGCAACAACCAAAGAAATTAATTGAGTCTCCAATAATGGATCTAGATTTTCCTGATGACTTTGTTGCAACATCTTTAGAAGAGCCGATTATTACACCATCAACAATGCCATAGGTGGAAGCGTTTGCAATACTAGATCTTTAGAAGCTGGCATGCACTGGAGATGTGATGCAAACTAGTCTAGGTGATACCACTGCAAAGTTGCGACAATCTCGATGATTAACTTTATCACAACAGAGCTCGTTCTTGTGGGAAATACCATGTACTCCTCTATAGTTGATTTTGGGTGCGTCCTAGCTCGCCCTACTTCACTGACATGCTATAGTGGTTCCGAATGCATTCTCCCTCATCAGCTTGCACGAGTACACCTTTAGGCACCGCAACCGTGCTCACCAGCGTGCCTTTACTTGCCTGCGGTCCTAGATCTACTCCAACAAATGTTTCGTGTGATGACTGCCTTATGTCACACTATCCATTACTGGGTCTCCATCACCATATTCTGACTATGAGATCCATTGATCCCGACGACTGTAGTTCCCGGTCCAATTCCATAAAATCAAGGACAAGTTCCTACGCAGCGGAAGCGCATGATCGGTAGCCAAATCCACGAATACACAATTATCAGAGTTAATCCTCTTTGAACCGATTTTGTGGCACACGTTCGAATATTTTATTAATATTTGTAATTAAGGACTAGGATATTTTTAGATGAGAAATTTAGTTGATTTGGATGATTTTTAGTTGGACTTGATTAGGAGTCAGTATTTTCATCGTTTTTTAGTTGTATTTGAGTAAATTTTGGGGCCAACTTATGGGAGCTGTAATTTGTTGAGTATCTTTTCTATAAAAAGGACTATAGCCCTCTTCCTGTATTCAAATAGTCTAAATGAAGAAAATTTGCTGGGAAATTTTCATGTTGTCCACTGTGAAGGTGTCCACAGTGAAAACGCCTGTTGTGAGACCATGAGATGTATGTGAGGCCTCGAATCTCTCTCTCTCTTCCTCTTCTCCCTCTCTATTCTCGATATATCTCTGTAGATATGTGTGCCTCGAATTATATCACAAAAAAAATAAAAATCAAAGATCAACAACCTACTGACCCTCTCCTCCCCTTACCACTACCCATTCGTCTTCCACACAGTCGCCATTACCCGCTGATGCTGCCATCTACATGTTACTACCTCCCATGTCGTCGGACTTTGTATCTTGCAAAAGAAAAAAAAAAGAAAAAAGAAAAGAAAAAAAAAGAACAAGAAGAGAAATGAAGAACTCACGTCTGCTTGAACACCGCTTCCCATGCAGTTGCTACCCCTTCTCACACAACGTTGAACCCCTTGTAGTCCGCCTTGGCCTTCCCCTTTCCGTCTCTCTGTGATCTACCTCAACCTAAACCCTTCAGATCTCTACCCCGAACCCCCAAACCCTTCTTCACCTGACTTGAAGCCTCAAATCCTCCCACATCCTCTAGTTTTTCCTTTATGTGAGCCCTTATTCACAGAGATCCTTAACCCACTCAACCCATGACCATACTCTAAACTGTCCGTGAAGGAAATCTGAACAACCGACTCCTTTAAATATTTATTTAAGCTGTTTGGTTTGTATCCAACTTCTAAAAATCTATCAACTCACTTGCTTTACCCCTATAACGTGTTACACTTTATATTATCAAACCATAGCACCATACTCAAGATCCAACAACTGTTCAAAAAAAAAAAAATCTAACAACCTGTTTGACTTAAAAATCAAAATCCAGGTAACTTGAGTCATTTGAATTAACCTGTTAGCTTTGAATCCGACATGTTCAACCATGAAACATACCCATTTACCCTTTTTAGTCATATCTTGAGATCCGCTTGTCTGGTTCGGGACAAGGACTCGCTTTGAAGCCCTTGATGAGACCGGTCAACTTACCACATCATTGCATCCATCCAGATAGCCTTTAAACTATTATTTGCCTTTGTTTACCGTTTTTTAATGCAAAACCCTTCACAAATCTACAGGTCCTTGAACTCATAGAGAGAGCGACCTTCAAATTTGCGGGACCTCTGTACTCGTCCTGCGTCACTGGAGATTTGTCCCAAACTTGTCCCTTTATCATTTCATTAATTCAATTTATGTGCTTATTAATAAATCTTAAACATGAGCTGATAATGCAAATGCACGTGCTAGCTCAAGAATAAGGAGTGTAAAATGCCTTTATGTGGTTAGTTGTTGGGGACTTTTTCTGGGAAACTTAAAAGCGACATACTCCCAGAAATCCTGTGCCCATGGACTTTGACTTTGAGGTTGTTGACTCTTCTAATATATGAACTCGAAAGTGATGGACTCAAAAAGTTCTCAAGGACTTGGAATTATGAATTTAAGTGTCCCTCATATTGTCATACCTAGAATCTCGAGTTATCTAATTGGGACTTTCAAGTCCACACTTGAACCACGATGGTGGTAGGCATGGCTACGACGGTGTTGCGACCGACGATGGCGGTATCCCTCCGTGGTGGGAGTGTGGGACTGCCATCATTGGGGGCAACGATAGTGGCTGGTGGCGGCGACAACGACGGGTGATGCCTCACTAACCTTGGCTCATGTGAACTTTCAAATGCCACCTATGCACATAAAACTTCAGGTTGGGTAGATTTTAATTAAGGTTCTTTAACATCCCACACAACTAATGGGTATTATACACCACCCCCTCGAAGTCACACACAACTGATGAGGGATTAGAAGTTCTGTTCCAACAGTCCCAAATGACTAACTTGGTACTTCTAACTTCTCAGAACTTCTCAAAGTCTCCTCCCTCCAAGGGCGCAATCGATCGCTTTTTTTCTTTTTCGGACCGGCTAATTACTGTGGCATCTTACATTATTTTATGTACTTCCACGGGAAACAGCTTGTTCTCTTAGTCTTTGATGCTGTAGCACTATAGCTGCAAAGTATGGCACTCAGCAGGTTTATTTTGGTAGACGCTTCATAACAACCCATGTGAGAACTCTTTCTATTCTTGCAGAATGAGATTGATTATGGAGGAGAAGATGCAACATTGTCCACAAGACTCCAATCTCAACACCAACATCCTCAAACCGCAATGCCCTTCACTAACTCAGGCATCCAAACCTCTTACGTTCTCCATAGCCATGCAACGACGGTTGGACTCGCTCATCGGACCAGTCACACTGATCAGGCAAAGAACTCTGTTTTCTCAAGTGCTCTTTCCAGCCCTGTGCGCCAGAGCCTACAGCCCTTTCAGCTTGCTCAAGGAGGGGGAAGCTATCCCAGTGGTGGGCATGGGGATAGGATCCTTGACGGGAACCCTCCAGGTCATAACAGGGAGTCCAATTCTCCCGGTCCCAACGATTCATCCATGGACATGCATTCGGACAGCCCCTCGCATGAGTCTTACTAACAGGACTGCCAGTTATTAGCGATGCCCTGGTTCAAGACTGCATCGCTGAATCTCGTCACAGAGCCCCAGCAAATCCTGTCTTCAATCACACACCAAAGAGGTGAGATTCTCGAGGAAAAGAAGGCGCTAAGAGTGTGAGGTCGGCGTGCTTGTGGTTTCTGAAGAAAGGCTAAGTGCTTGTTTGTTTCTCATGGTGGGCGCCCTAATCAGCAGACCTTAAGCAGTCTGTTCAGCCTTGTGCTGTTCCTGGGTTTATTTCTCGTGTTGAATTGTCTTAGCTAATATGATTTGTTTGTGTGGAACCCCTTTGTTAGTTAGTTAGTTAGTAGGTTTCAAATAAGCTTTGTTTGTGGATTCTCCATACTATAAACAGATATATATCCCATTAGACATCGGATAACAATAATTCAGCATGGCATGCCTTTTTTTTTTTTACCGGCACTACAAATAGTCCTTTTTAAGGGTTTCATTTTAGGATAGGTTTCAACAACCTTTTCTTCTATGCCCATGTCCATATTTCAGTAAATTAGTTGCAACAACTCTTTTGGTTAATGCAAGACTGAAATAGCTTTGATTAAGTAGTTGAATGTACCAACCTACTATTGTCTATATAATTACATCTTATCTCTACGAAGCGTACAGTTTCGAGACCTAGTGTGGGCCATTATGGATGTTATAGTGAAATCATTGTAGCACCATAGTGATTTCGCTGTAGCAGCTATAGTGAAATCACTGTAGATCTATAGTATTTTCATTGTGGCTGTTAAAAAAACATATTGCTACAATGAAATCATTGTAGTAATAATATTTAATTTTGTAGTAGTAGTATTCATTTCAATTGAGTATTATTGATATATATTTGAGTATCTTTACTATAGTGAAATCACTGTGGCTGCTATAGTGATTTTTTTATGACTGCTAAAAACAATTTGCTACACTAAAATCACTATAGTACTCAATTTTCGTTGCAATAATACTCAATAAAACTGAGTATTATTTGAATAAAATTGAGTACTTTGCTACAGTTATTCACCATAGGGAAGCCTTTTTAGCCTGTGCAGTGAATTCACTGTAATAGCTATAATGAAATCATTGTAGCAACCCGTGCATGATACTCAAATATACAAAATAATACTCAATTTAACTGAGTATTATTCATATAAAATTGAGTATTTTGATGCAATGATTTTATTGTAGAAATATCTTTTTAGCATCCACGATGAAATCACGGGTTGCTATAATAGCAACTACAGTGATTTTACTGTAGCAGCTATAGTGTAATTACTGTAGCAACATATACCACTATTGCCGTAAAAAAAAGTGTTATATATATCATATACCGTTATTTAATGTGGGAGGATACTATGGATATATATGATATTTTTTAAAAAATCGTTATTTAAAATTATTAAGAACAAATCATTTGCAATCAAAACAATGGACAGAGGATCAGACTTTATGCAATAGTCATACCGGTGAACTTATTGTAAATGAAAACTTAAAATGAGACTAAATGTTATACACACTATGTTTTGTGGACCTAGCACCTATTTTTTCTTTATTTTTTGGGGTACATATCAATCTAACTTCACCCCTCGTAGTAAGTTGTGATGCCGTGGGGCCCTGAATCCAGCATCCAGACAAGTCGTTTCTCTAAAAATGAAACGACATCGTATCCATTCCCTGCGTTGCACTGGGGTTCATACCAGTTATTGTACTATACTAAAACGGAAGCCTTTGAACTGTGTCGGACCAATTGGGGCCCCTTGAGTAAAATCTTTATAAAAAAAAATTAGGACAGGGTTAATACCTAATTTATGTTGATTGTCAAAGATGAACTAGTGGGCAACTGCAAAAAAAAAAAAGATGACATATATGCTTATAAATTTTATCATACGCTAAAAGCTGCATTTGTTTAGAGAATACCTTAATACATTTTAGAAAATTAAGAGCGATCTTGATAGGGTGTATGTTTGATTAGGAGCAATCCTAATACATTTTAGAAATTTTCAGCACAACCGTTGTAGCATGCAACCACGAGGCTCACTGCCCCCCGAGCCTATCAGCACGTCACTACCCTCATGTACTGGGACCCTCCCATGTCTCTAGAATTAGGGGTGGCAATGGGTCGGGTCGGGTTGGGTTTAGACATAGGTATAAGGGCAAAACACCCAACCCGAACCCGACCCGTTTAATAAACGGGTCAAAAACCTAAACCCAAATCCGACCCGTCTAATAAAAGGGTTGACCCGACCCGACCCGACCCGTTTAAGACGTTGTTTACTAAACGGCTGAGTTGGCTCGGGTTGGATCAACAGAACCCCATGTAAACTTGCCGGTTTGGGTCAAGACAAGTCGGATTGGGCCGGATTTGATTGGGTTGGCTCGGGTAGGGTCGGGTTGGGTTGACACGACCCATTTGGTAAACGGGTCAAGTCGGGTCAATCGGGTTATAAGTACAAACCCGAACCCGACCCATTAAATAAACGGGTCAATCGGGTCGACCCGTTTATGACCCGAACCGTTTAGATCAAACCCAAACCCGCTAACTTCGGGTCAGGTTCGGGTAGGGTTGGCGGGTCGGGTTAAGGATTGCCACCCCTATCTAGAATCGCAGGGGGCACCGTCTCTCTCATTGGTCCATTTTGAGAACAAGTATGTTATTTCGGACTATTTATCATAGTGAAATGACCAAAAGCCCTTTAAAATGTAGCCTTGAATTAGACTTTACCTCCATTTTTTTCATTAATTAGACTTTACCCCCCAAAACTAACTATTCCCTCAGCTCACCATCTAAGAGAAAGGTTGAGTTGACGGAAAAGAAATAAAATTTTGGGGAGTGAGCTGACGGAACAGTTAGTTTTGGGGGGTAAAGTCTAATTAATGAAAATAATGGGAGGTAAAGTCTAATTCAAAGCAAAATTTGGGGGGAAAGTCAAAATAACCCTTTTTTTTATCAATCTTGTGGTTATATACATTAGAGGTTTTACTGTCCCTTATGGTTGGGTTCTTTTTTGGGGAATTGGAATTCCTAGGAAATGGCCTCAATCCCATATAATTTCCATAAGACCTGAACACAGATATGAGGCTATGAGCCCATTTCTTAAGAATTCCAATTCCCAGGAGAAAGAACACAACCCTAGTGATTTGTGATTTTAGATCCCATCATGATTAAAGTTCGATGTTAAATACCTTATTGCGAACCAAAAACAGAGTTATGACAGACAATGGGCTGGATTAATTAAAGCCCGGTTTTGGGCCCATGTTTGTTCTTTGGTCCATATCTTGGCTTGGGCCCGAAAACTTTAATGAACAGTTTTCTTCCATGGGGTATTTTGGCATCGATCGATCTTGTTATCCCGTTTTCTATATTGCTACCAAAATACCTGCTTGCAACACAGTTTATAAAATGTTGCATTCCAAGATATCTCTGGTGGATCCAAACTATAAATATGGGCCGGGTTCGAGCCAGGACTATACTGGATTGACCGTGGTATGATTTGACTTTGGGCCTGGGCCGGATTCAACTCATTGCTGGCCTAGCAGACTTATGCCTGATTCATTTAGAAAGTTTAAATTGCGATAGAGCACTTTGGTTTTGGGTCAAAACATCTTCCTTCCTTGTGGTTATGGTGTTGCCCACAGTTACGACAAATTGGTGGCTGTTGTGTAGAGAAAAACTATATTGCTAATGTAGTTGATGATCCACCTCCTCCCGTTTTGCCTCTAAATACGGCGTATTTTTATCGTACTGCTCTTATTCGACGAAATCATAACTGTATCCACTCCCTTTGTACAATTCCAGTGTGTTGAATGACTGACGACAGGGTATGGAGGATCTCGGGGTGGATTTTTTTTTTTTTTTTTCAACTTCTAAGTGGCAATCTTCCATGGTAGAGTAGGTTGACTCCCTCTTGGTCCCCATTCCGTCCATCGTAACTGATGCTGTGGTAATTGCTGACTAACACAACAAGTTACTCCTACGGTGAGTTGGTAAAGTCTCGAGGGGTTGGTACATGAGACCTGGGATCGATTTTCGCTTGTATCTTGCATCAAATTAATAACTAATAGGTGATTGCCTTAACCTTCCCACAGATAAGACACTATGAGGTGCTCAAAAAAAAAAAAAAAACTCCTATAGAGATCTGAAATATCGAGTGCGTTAATAGGTTTGCTGGTTATGTTTCTTTCCTGGCGAACGTAAACTTAATTTATGGAAGTTTTCATTCGTTTTTGGATTGAAGGACTCTGGCAGGTATTCAACAGTGAAGTATAGTTCCTTTTGTTGATCATGTTCCTCTTAATTGTTTATCATTATGTTCCATGATTGCAGTTCGCTGGAGTCATACTTGGCTAACGGAGTTACGAACTACTTGGCTAAGTTGGGATTTTAGGGAGTTGGGACCCACCTTCCAAAGGTTTGCTATCCTTGTATTGTTGTATATGATGAGACTAGGGGTGAAACTTGAGCAGGTTGTTTTGGGTTGGTGCGTGTAGTTAGTATGTATCTATCTAATTCCCAACCCAACCTTGGGTTGAGAATTCCCAACCCAACACAAGGGGATCTGACTTGTTAATACTTTTTTTTATAGTACTAAGTTTGTTATATTAAATATTATAATTAATTTTTTTAAATTAAAGATTCTATTTTATATAGCTATTATAAAAAAAATACCCTTTCTAAACAAAAGTAGAACATCTACTTAATTAGTATTCAAGCATATCAAGTCTTACAAAAAAACTACTAAAAAATAATCATATGTAAAAGATTTTTTTATGCTAATTTGCTAATAAAAAAAAATTAGAAGCATCGTCAACCGATCAAATGCATATAAGAAAGATATTATTTTCAAATCTGTTTATAAAATATTGTTTTTAATTTAATATTTAGAAACTGATAAGAAAGATAACAAAGAAAAAAGAGGAATCCTATAATATCCTTTTACTTGCAGAATTGAAATCATTTATTGATATATAGATTTGAATATTGGGTTTGTTTTGGGTTGGTTAACCGAGACCCACGGCTTGAGCCTGTCCAAATATTTATAGGGTTGGCTTTCTTCGGTCTAATCCGTGACCCAATCCATTTTGTAGCCGCCTAAATATAACCCAGCGTCGGATTAAACATGGTTCGGTCGGATTGGAACCGTCCGAGTTTCAGGTCTACATGAGGCCAAAGGGAGTTGGGACTTGGGGCCCACCTTTCCAAGAAAACCAAAAAAATAAAAAAAAGAAAATACCGCCGGCCCCCCATTGTTGAAGAGCTCCCGGCCCCACCCACACTCTCTCTCAAATTCTGTTTCCAATGCAATTATACCTCACGATCATTTTAAACGAGTGGGTCCCTCACCCCCTGCTTGTTTGTCTTCTCCAACCAATAATTGGCTTGTATCAAGCTCGCACGTGGGGAGGCACGGGCTTCCCTCCAATCTGATCCGCTGGAGCCGGGCGCCCACTAAGCCTGACTTTCCCGACCGGGAGACTTTGTGACTCGCGAGTCGCGATCAGGACATTGGTTCGATGAACATCCGATGGCGGGCATCAGCATGCAGCACCGAAAAGGCTTCGGGTCCGGAAAGCAAGAGTCGGTGCTGGACGCACCAAAACGGGGTTTCCGTCGATTCTGCCAAGGCCACGTCACGCTACAAGGACAGCCGCACGCGTAGGATCCCGGATGATGGGCCCGCTCCCCCCCCCCCCCCCCCCCCCGCCCTTTCTCGTTGGGTTTCAGTGCCGTTTTCAATATTTGACGTGGTCCACGTCCGTTCTGTATGTAGGTTTTGTAATGTAACGTCCGTCCTGGAAACTCTGGTAATTTAGGGGGTGTTTGATATCATTCCGTAACAGCTTATTTTTATTTTGAATTTTTGATTTGTAATTAACTGCTAGTATTTATTTCGGTAAAATAAAGAATTTAGAAACTAAAAAATCTCACTCCAGTTGTTTCTATACCAAGGAAAGAACTGAACCATCAAATTGCATTAAAAATAGTAATTAATGTTAATAACCCCTTCTGAAAGAGGATTAAGAGGAACAACTATATGAAGGCTTTCTTACTGTAACTATTTTATTTTCAGAACACGCTATGTGGATAGAAGTTTCTCAATATGTGATCTCACAATTGACTTCATCCTCCACCACATCCCTTTTTCTTTAAGACTGTAAGCTTTTTTACCAAAATTTCGGGTGCGTCCGGATCTCACACATATATTGGAAAGGCAACACTGTGACTAACTGATTTAATGGTTATGCTCGGACAATAGGACAGCCCGGATTCTGAACATCAAACTTCCCTTCTGCCATGTGACATGCACATGATGGTTATAGCCATTGATGTTACGTCCGATGGATGCACAAACAATGATGTAACTATTTCGTTTGATTAATACAATATCAGTAAAAAAAAATGATTAACTTATTTGTTTTTATTATTTATGAATTATTTTATTCATCGGTTTAATAAGGAAAATTCAGATGTTGGCATGGAATGCTAAAACGGGGTTTTCGTGGTTCTGTAATGCTACAGATGGATTTGGTGGCAGGCCCCGCTTGGTGCAGATGCCGATGCATTGAGCCTTGGGTCCCGCCACCTGTCCATAGGTCTGATTGATCAAAGATTTTGTCGTTATATTTTGTTCAAATAGCATTACTTATACAATGGGTATGATTTAATCGGATTAGATCAGGATAATATATGTATTTGATCCATTTATATTTAAAACGGATTTAGACCAAAAAACTATTATCAAACCCGAGTTAATCAGATCGAATTTGGATCATGATCTGGCCCATTGACATGCCTATAAATTGCAAAAGTTGATGCTCCTTAATATTTCATATTTTTTTCCTTTTTGGTAAAGTCCTTAGGATTTCCGCCTTGGCAGATAAATTCTAGAAAAAATTTGTTGACATGCTTCTGTAACGGATACCTAGGGATGGCAACGGGTCGTGTCGTGTCCAAAACCCCTAGACCCGGACCCAGCCCGTTTAACTAATCGTGTCTAGATCATAAACCCATACCCGACCCAGTTATAAACTAATAGACTCGATAAGACCTGTTTACCTCACGGGTCTATTCAGTTGACCCGATCCGACCCAGTCCAACTCGACCCGACCTGACCCGATAGACCCGCTGGTACATCATATTACAGTATCGGATTAGGGGTAGGTCCGACACGACTCGTTGAATTTTAAACGGGTCTACCGTGTCCAGACCCTAAACCCGGACCTGACCCGTTTATAAAACGGGTTTATCATGTCGACCCGTTTACGACCCAAACTCGTTTAGCCCAGACCCAGACCCGCTAACTTCGTGTCGGGTCGGGTCGGGTCTGCTGTGTCGGGTCCGAAATTGCCAGCCCTACCGTTCCATGATGGATCAGTGCTTTAAAAGCACAAGGTGTTCAAATTTGCTCACAACCCCTACCAGGTTCCAAAGTTGGATAAATTACCCATTCGGGTTTGGGGATTTGCTTCGGATTTCGGATATTAATTGGCTATAATTTTGTCTCCTTTTCTTCATCACATATGTAATTGTTTGAGGAAGAAAAAAAAAAAAAAATCATGATACCACAATGCAGTATTAAGATGCTCTTCTGATTTTTTATTACACCAAGCAGAAAAGCACCACCAGTCCATGGGTCTGGTTCGCCAAAATTTTCGTCGTTGCAGTTTGTTACAATAGCATTACTCTTATATAAAACACACCGGTATGACCTGTGGGCAAAGCCCAGAAGCCGATGGCGGCAGCATGGGTAGGGGTGTAAAACGGGCCGGGCTGGATTGGGTCTAGAGATGCTAAGCCTGAAATGGTCGGTCAGACTCGTCGGGTGGAGCTGGGCTGGGTGACGAGCTGGGCTGCGCCAAGGGTCAGAGCCCGAGCCCAACCCTTGTTTACATATATGAAAATTTTCAAACAGGGTTTAGCTTAAAACCTGTGTATTTACAGGATTTATGTGTGAATTTGAGTTTACAAAACACTACAACCAATACGCTAAATTTCTTAATTGCTAACTGTATACACAGTCTCTAAATATACCAAATATAAAGGAATAATGATGGGGCTCTCGGGCCGGGCTTCCTTTTGGGTCAGATTTTGAGCGGAGCTGAGGGTTCTGGGTGGCAGCCCGCCATAGTGTTTTCAAGCTCGGCCGGACCTGGTTCGAGCATTTGACTTTCGGGCCGGATTCGGACATGTGAGCTTTTTTTTCACCCATGAGCATGTGGGAGGGAATATGCTCCCCTGGGGTTAGTACTTTCTTCGAGTCGTAGGAGTCGAGTCTTGGATGCGCCGTGTGCTTCAAAGATACAGATCAACTTGTTTAAATTGAAACTGGTTTCAATCCATTGGTAGCGTATGAACAGATCCGTTCCATTCAGTGGCAGACTCATGATTTTTTCTCAGGGGGGCATAAACATTAAAAAAGTAACGAGAGTTGCTGCCACATAGTCGGAGGCCTCGACCAGTGGCATAACCGGGTCCCTACCCTTCCTTCAAGTCTTCAGAGTTCTTAGAAAATTTGGGGTTATAATTGGCAGAATCAACTGAGTCACACGAGTCATAAATAACAGATCGGATCCCCTTTTTTGTTTTTTGAAAAATTTTATACATATCCCAAAAACCTATAAGCAGATCTCGATTCCCACTCGATTCTAATTCACTGACCAAATTATTTATAAATGATGATTGTACCCCTTTATTATACCTCACATCCCAAGTCAAGCCCTACTAAAAATATGATTGAAGTTGAATGACATGAAACTTGGTTAACAGCCGGAATGAGTTTGGAGTTTAGCGGGGATTCACTATGACGACGGCAAGAAAATAGAGACATCCATACGACTCTTCTACTAACAAAAACTGAACCCACTACATACTCTTCTCTCTCAATACTCAAGGATCTTCAACAAGAGACCCACTTTCCTTCGTCCCTTACACTCAAAAGAATATCAAGACCAAGAAGGAAAACCTATCCCTTGTTTGTCTCTGCTGATTTGCAACCCCTTCTATCTGTTTCTTATCTTTTCCCCCCAAATCGAAATTTACACTAAAAGGATGTGTGTGAACCCTTAGAGAGCCAATCGCCGTTGGATCAAGACCTCGATCTACTGACCTATAAACGTTGACTTATTGCAGGATGCAAGGATGGCCAGTGGTCTCGGAACTGAACTGAGCCATGATCCACCCTATATGCAAAGAACAATTTTGTTGACCTTCCTTAAAGAGTGATGAACACCACTTTTCTCCTCATTGACCCATTTCAAGGGCATGTGTGTCATTTTACTTTATTCAAAATGACTAAAATCCTTTGAAATAGGTCAATGAGGAGGAGGGTGTTGTTCACAACTTTTATCAAAAGTAAACAAAATCGTTCTCCTATGTGCACAGTAAACAAGAGGAGAAGAAATGAGAATTAGAGGCGAATTCGGCTTATCGTATCTTCTTCATCTTTTATCGGAATTCAACAATTTCGAAGATGTTGCGATCTTATATTTAAGTTTCTACAATATCATCTAGAGTCGATGAAAAAAATTATAGCCAATACTAACATGTAGGTTTGTGGGAGTATGTATAAAACTTTAATTCTATATTTTTTTTACTCAAAATGAGAAAGGGGGGGGGGGGGCTCAAAAGAACTTAAGGAGTGGAGGAAGGTGGAGGGCGACACGTATAGACCCTCCGCTTGGTATTGCATCATGATGGCTCAGTTGTGGAGTGGTCGGGGGTTCGAAATGCAGGGTGTCTATACACTGCAGGACCGATAGCGGCAATGTTTGGTGACATGGAGGACGATTGACGATGTGGAAAGAATTAGCTGAGTGTGATTCAGAGGTGCGAAGGAACGGCTGTGATCTCGACATCAAATATTTCTTAAATAAATATTAAAGGTGTTGACGTCTTTTTATAAGAAGGGCAAGTATACTTTCGTACTTGAAAGAGAGTACACCACACGGCTGGATAGGATCTAACCCGAGACAAGCCCCATCTTGGCGTGACGAAACCGCCCTCCCTTTGTCCGATTAGCTTGGCAAAAGCACTCACTCTCGGTGGCCCCCACGGTCATCTGTGTTATTAGGCCAAGACTAATGGATCAGAAACACGTGAGCCCGTCTCGACCCCAGTACTCGGAATCACGATCGCCTCGAGGTCGAGGGAGCGATCGGACGATGCTGATCGTCGGATCAGATCAGGATCCGGAAGGAGGGGGTAATGTCGACGTGTAAAATGTTGTTGGTTAGTTAGTGCAACTTCGATGGGTAGGCGACGCCAATCATGGCAGGACACATTCAGCACTGCGGTGGGTCCCACAAGACAGTGGTCAGTATGGCGCCCGGTGATAGGTACCCCCACGGCGTTACGCAGTAGGGCCTCCCCCATCCAAGTTTTTCCTGAAGCGAGAGCCCTTCACGTGCCACGTGACCCCACACAGCTCTGGCTCTCCACCTCCGATAAATACCCCCTCCCCGTCATCGCCTCCACCCTTTTGACTGCCTCTAGCTTTCTTCTTCGGCTCCCACGCCGCCGTCGCTAATGGTGGAAACCAAACCCTAGAAACTCTAACCGCAGCGAGAAGCGAAATGGACACCTCCCTCCGCCTCTTCATTCTCCTCGTCGTCGTACGGTCTGTCACCGCCGGCGCGGCCTCGGCTCCGTCCGGCGGAGATCTGCAACTACTGATCTCATTCAAGAGCTCGCTCGCAGACCCGAAGGTCCTAGAGAGCTGGAGGTCGGATGGAGACCCCTGCTCTACCTTCTCCGGTGTCTACTGCCGCGGCGCCGAGGTCTCCAACGTCTCCCTCCAGGATCTCCCCCTTAGCACCGACTTCCGCGCTGTCGCCTCCTCCCTTCTTTCCCTGGGGAGCCTGGAGAGCCTCTCCCTCCGCTCCGGCAACCTCTCTGGGAACCTCGGCCCCACCATCCACTGCGGGGGGAAGCTGGCCGAGCTCGACCTCTCCGGCAATGACCTGAGGGGCTCCGTCGCGGACGTCTCGTCCCTGGCTGCGTCGTGCCCGGTGCTGAGATCGCTGAACCTCTCCCGCAACGGCGTCGGAGTCTCGTCCGGCGGCATAGGTCCCACCAGCGGTACGGTCAGTTTAGACATCATCGACCTATCGCACAACAGGATCTCCGGCGATGCCGACCTCCGGTGGCTCCTCTCCGGACAAAACCTCGGGTACTTGGACTTGACCGGGAACCAGATCTCCAGCGGTGTGCCGGCCATAGGCAACTGCTCTGCTCTGCAGTACCTAGACCTCTCGTCGAACTTGCTCTCCGGCGAGATCGGGGTCGGAGTCTTTGGCGGATGCGTGAACCTGAGATCCTTGAACCTCTCCAACAACCACTTCTCCGGTACTCTTCCCGGCGATCTCTCTTCTTGTGCTTCCTTAGTGTCCTTTAGTATCTCCAACAACAATTTTTCCGGCGAGTTCCCCGTGGAAACGCTAACCTCCATGGCCAATCTCAAGATCCTGGAATTCTCTTACAACAATCTAACCGGAAGTCTCAAGGACTCCATGTCAAACCTGACGATGCTGGAATTTCTGGATCTCAGCTCGAACAGCTTGTCCGGAGAGATACCTTTCGGCCTCTGCCAAAACCCTAACTTCAGCTTGAAGGAGCTGTACCTACAAAACAATCTCCTCACCGGTTTCATTCCGGCGTCCCTCAGCAAGTGTTCCAAGCTAGTCTCTCTCGATCTCAGCTTCAATTACCTCACCGGACCCATCCCCTCTACCCTGGGATCGCTGTCTCAGCTTCGTGATCTGATCATGTGGCAGAACATGCTCGAGGGCGAGATCCCGGAGCAACTGATGTACATCCAGACCCTTCAGAACCTCATCCTCGACAACAATGGGCTGACCGGATCGATTCCGGCAGGCCTCGGCAACTGTACTAATTTGAACTGGATCTCCTTGTCGGGCAACAATCTCAGCGGCCCGATCCCCTCTTGGATCGGGAGGCTCGGGAACCTTGCGATCCTCAAGCTTGGGAACAACTCTTTCTCCGGCCCGATACCGCCGGAGCTTGGTGACTGCAAGAGCTTGATTTGGCTGGACCTCAACAGCAACCGGTTGAATGGGACGATCCCGCCCACCCTCTCCAAGCAGTCGGGCAAGATTGCCGTCGGTTTGGTGACAGGGAAGCGGTATGTGTACCTAAAGAATGACGGGAGCAGTGAGTGCCATGGCTCCGGGAACCTCCTTGAGTTCGCCGGTATCCGGCAGGAGGATCTCAGCCGTCTGCCTAGTCGGCGGGTCTGCAACTTCACCAGGGTCTACATGGGGAGCACCCAATACACCTTCAACAACAATGGCTCCATGATCTTCCTTGATCTTTCTTACAATGAGCTGGAGGGTGAGATTCCAAAGGAGCTCGGTAACATGTACTATATGATGATCTTGAATCTGGGTCATAATCTGCTGTCCGGCCCTATCCCGCCGGACCTGGGGAATTTGCGCTATATTGGGGTGTTTGATCTCTCTCATAATTCGCTCGAGGGTCCGATTCCGAATTCCTTCTCTGGCCTCTCCATGCTATCCGAGATCGATTTCTCGAACAATAAGCTAAACGGGACGATCCCTGTGCTGGGTACCTTAGCGACATTTCCTCGGTATCGTTACGAGAACAATTCAGGCCTTTGTGGGTTCCCTCTCCCCATTTGCAATGATAATTCCAGCTCAAATTCAAGCGACGAGCACCAGAAGTACCACCGTCGACAAGCCTCCCTTGCAGGAAGTGTGGCCATGGGGTTACTCTTCTCCGTCTTCTGCATTTTCGGCCTGATCATTATTGCAGTTGAGAATAAAAAGAGGCAGAAGAAAAAGAAAGATGATAATATCATTGCGCGAGATATCTATATAGATAGCTTGTCTCACTCGAGCACTGTCAATACTAACTGGAAGACGACGGCCATGAAGGAAGCCTTGAGTATCAACCTCGCTACTTTCGATAATCCCCTTCGGAAGCTCACCTTTGCCGACCTCCTCGACGCCACCAATGGATTCCATGACGACTGCCAAATCGGTTCTGGTGGGTTTGGCGATGTCTACAGGGCCCAGCTCAAAGATGGCAGCGTCGTCGCCGTAAAGAAGCTGATACACATAAGCGGGCAAGGGGACCGTGAGTTCACTGCCGAGATGGAAACCATTGGAAGGGTCAAGCATCGCAATCTGGTTCCATTGCTGGGCTACTGCAAGGTCGGAGAGGAGCGGCTTTTAGTTTACGAATACATGAAGTTTGGTAGTTTAGAAGACGTTCTGCATGACCGGAAGAAGGCCGGGATCAAGCTAAATTGGGTGGCAAGGAGGAAGATAGCACTGGGGGCAGCCAGAGGCTTAGCATTCCTCCACCATAACTGCACTCCCCACATAATTCACAGGGATATGAAATCCAGCAACGTCCTTCTTGATGACAACTTGGACGCCAGGGTCTCGGATTTCGGAATGGCGAGAATGGTGAGTGTGATGGATACACATCTGAGTGTGTCCACGCTTGCAGGCACGCCAGGGTACGTCCCACCAGAGTACTACCAGAGCTTCCGGTGCACCACCAAAGGTGATGTGTATAGCTATGGTGTGGTCCTTCTTGAGCTGCTCACCGGGAAGCAGCCGACGGACTCCTTGGATTTTGGGGACAATAACTTGGTGGGGTGGGTGAAGCAGCACTCAAGGCTTAAGATAAGTGACGTCTTCGATCGAGAGCTTCTCAAGGAGGATCCGACTCTGGAGCTGGAGCTTCTGGAGCACCTTAAGATCGCGTGCGCTTGCTTGGACGACAGGCCATCACGGCGCCCCACGATGCTGAAGGTGATGGCAATGTTCAAGGAGATACAAGCAGGATCCACGGTGGATACCACTGCCTCTACCGCCGCCGGGTCGATGGACGGGAGTTTCGGGGTGATGGACATGAGCTTGAAGGAAAGCAAAGAGGAGAAAGAGTAGAGTTGGGTACAGTAGCAAGTAGGCGCCTCAGGGATTCTTTTTTCAAACGAAGGTGATGGTATCCATTAAGGTTTCCCCAGCTCGAATTTATCTTCCAACCCGTACCATTTCAACGGTATGAGAAAATTTTCTTTGTAGCTCTATCTCAGTGATTGTATATATTTATGTATAAAAACTTTGTTGTTTTAATTCTGCATACGTTGTCAAGAGATATGTGCTCTTCTACATATAATGCAATTTTTTTCTTCTTATATTCTGATTTTTGAATAAATCTCTTATCCTTGAGACAAGGATAGAGGTTAGTGAAGTCTACGAGCAGCTGATGCAACTATAGTGATTACAATCAATCGAATGAAGTATGAGCTCTCGTCTCTCATTCAATGTCTTTTGTTTCCTTCCGTTAATGACTACTGCTGATTTAACACTTATGGGGGTTGTTCGAGTCAAGAATTAGTAGTTTTTCGTCGATGTTTCACTTGTATATACTACTTATCTTAAAGATTTAAGGATGAATGTATCATTGCGAATTTGATTTTATCTTTATATACTGGGAATTGTTGTGCTGACCGTCCTCCGTTACCGAAAACTCTGTTTTTTTAATAAACTGTGATTAAAATGCGGCTTATTCGGTAAACGTTCGCGACATGTCTCTTTCTCTAATTTTTTTTATTTTTATAAAAGGCATGATTTTATGATGGTTTTGAGCATCTACAATGTAGACCAGAGACGGCCCCCGATAAAGAGAGGGTAACAGGATGGTACAGAAATGAATGACGAAGAAGGATTCACAAGTAGATGGGACATGGTTTGATGGTTATAGTTATGGCTTGATCTTATAAAAAACCATGATTGCCGTGTTGTAACCCTGATTTATTTTGTTTTAACCAAAAATCATGTTGGAACATCTATATATATAAATATATTTTAAAAATCCACTGTTTGTTTTTCTGACTCTTTTCCGAATTTTTTGATTTTCTCTGTTTTTTTCCTTGTTCAACCTTAGTTGAACTTATCCCGGCTGCAGACTTAGTAACTATCCCTTCCTCTGAATTGCTTAGAACTTAGTAAGTGGTGTAGTAATAGTTAGAAGGTTGTGATCCAGAGAACGGATTCCTTCCTAATGGGTGTCCTGCTGAACCCTCCCAATATTCGTTGTTGTCTCTTTGTACGTAACCTGCAGTCATAAGGTCCTTTTCTTGCCATTTCAGTGCTCCCCCATTGCCTTCTCTCCACTAGAAAGCTATAGCTTCTCGTTGGGCCAAGACCCTGAAAGGGTTGCTTTGTTCTTCTTCCAGGTGGGCTGTGCCGGCGGGCATGTGCCCCCGTTTTTGCTGATGCATGCCGAGCATCTGATCCGATCCCCTTACCTGCTGTTCTTCACTCAGCCCTTGAGCGGTCAAAGGTGCTCTCTTGCTTTGTCATCTTTCCTGATTTCTTTAAGCCCATGATCCTGCAGCTCATGCAAGGAAATCATAACCAAAGGCCTCATCCTCCCATCACCCCATGTGTAGTACCAATTTATTTATCAGCACTTGCTACTTATTATAATCCTCCCATCTGCTCCCAACTCCCATTGTATAAGATTGTTCCAGCATCCATGATTATGGATATGCTATCAAATTCATGATGTTGGTCAACTTTGACCGGAACAAGGTATAGTCCCAACTCCAAGTTTGCCATCGGTGATACATTGTACAGAAGAGTGGAGAGAGATGCAGAGATGTATGGAGTAAATGTATAGAATGATGGTTGCAGGGTTTTAAATGTCGATTTTGGCCGGACAAAAAAAAAACAGACGGTGGCTGAATTTCTGAAGAAATTATATATTTTTTAAGGAAAACATTTCTGCGATTATCTAGCAACTCATTTCGACGTGTCTTCCTACTGCAGATATCATTGCCCGACGTATGCAGCAATCACACATGGATCTGTTATGAAAAAAAAAATAATAATAAATGAAGAAAACCATGAAAATTTTCACCAAATAATATGAAATCTTTTGCAAAAAAGATGGATGTTGAATTTTGGTCACATGTCGCCGATATTTCGTGATGTCTAACGAAAATCTGGCTCTAAGAAAATTTCAGACGATATCTATGTTGGAACCTTATAAAAATGTTATTATGATGATTTTGTAGAAAGTTTGTCGACATTTGATTTCATGTATAGTTGTGTCAGCCAGTCTAAACATGGAATTAAGGAGCCTCACCGGTTGATGATGAAGTGGCAGAGAATGGGCTGAAAATGGCATGAGCATTGAAGAACTGTGGAGGCATTGATGGGGAGGAGTAGGGGTGTCAAGATTGCAATGAATGGTGGTGGGGAATCCTGAGTCAGAGTCAGATCCATTCACCCCGTAGATTTTGAGAATTGTTGGGAGAACTGGCATGGCCAGTGTGTGCACATTCAGTGTATAGAAGGAGGGAATCAGGTGGGGGTGGACCCTAACCCTAAGGAGCCTAAGCCTAAGCCTAAGGAGGTTGGTGGTGGCCCCTGGACATAAAGGGCACAGATTGTGACAATTTGATCATATCACGAACATCCGTTTCTGGGGTTTGGTTTCTTAGGTTTCTCTCAACACATTATGATGCTATGGATTTAGTCCTCCATGATGAGCTCCTTATTGCAAAGGGGGCCCTCTCCATCTCCATCTCCATCTCTATCTCTTCTTCACCTCCCATTTGAAATCCTGAGAATAATTGTTTGGATGCAAGATCTGGAAAGACGGTCATCATGCAAATGAGGATGATTGTTATGATGAAGTTGCAAATTTGCAGGAGAATTGGTGGGGGAGTTGAGGAAATGATCAAGGCACGGGTCGTATAATGGCGGTGGCGCTTAGCTATTTTTGAATGCACATAATTATAATTTGTATATGTGTGTGTGTAGGGGTGGATAAAATTAGAACCGTACATGTGGCCGCATCGTGGGATGGCACTTGGGAATTTCAGACACGAAATAGAACATGGCACGGAGTTCCAAGATACATGTCGAGGTCCCGAGCCGGAGACAAATGAGGTGTAATCAGACCAGAGCCATGGAAACCTGATCGTGGCTGAATCGTCAGGTCGAAGGCCGAAGGTGCTGTGCCGAAGCTAAACGATGATGTCATCAAGTCTGAAGCTGAAATGATAGAATTGTCAGTCCGAAGGTGTTGCAGAATAAACTCGATAGAGAGGAAACATAATATACCTAATACAATTTCTTTTAACGTGATTCATCCACAGATGGACTGCATTCACGAATTACAATCTTTTTTCATGGTGATCGTACATCACACCCAGCGCAATGGTCTGTCTAATCATCTTCCATGCTCTGAAGTTCCGGCTCATCATCTATCGACGATCCGCTACAACATCACAGCCTGTGCTCTGTGTCTAACGCCTCTTGCGTTCATCACCCCGGAACCACCATACGTCAACAATGCTCATCGCTAGACATCTCCATTGCTAACAACAGTTCTGCCCATGGCATCTCTCCACTGCATGCTGATCGACCACAGTTACGCTCGTGGCCTCTCCTGTGGATAGTCCCTAGTCACACGTAGGCGGTCCCATCAGCACGCTCGTCGGCGGCTGGAATCCTCTGCCCCCATTGGCGCAGACTCCCTAGTCACACGTCAGCGAACCCACCAGTACGCTCGTCAGCGGCTGGACTCCTTTGGCACCCATCGACGCTCTCCTCATGCCCATCGTCCCACAGACATGCCCATAGCTTAGTCTGCCGTGCTATTGCGCACCCGTTGTCGCCTTGATCTGGTGACCGTTGACACCTCTATGTTGGCACCTATCGGTGCCTCCTTCGTTGTCTGCCAACAGCCCAACACCCTGATGCACTACAGGCATACCTGCGGCTATGCTTGCCGCCATCGCGACTGTCGTCACCCTAGCCATTCATCGACGACTAACACTTGTGCCCATCAACACCTTCACCAGTCACTCGTCGACAATCCCATCAACCCACTCGTCAATGACTGGAATAGTTGCCATTCAGTGACTACGCACAACGTGATCCGTTGTGCTAGCTTCCGTGCTATCGAGGTTCTCCCCATTGATCCGACATCCACACGTGTCCATGCCATCGCGATACTTTCCCGTGATCTATCTGGTGTCTCGATCTCGTCGGATTCGGGGTAGCTCCTGTTGATCTTTGCTCCGTCAATCACCACACCGGATTCGCTGTGACGGGAAGGGGGTGTCTTGGCCACACCCTCCTCCTGCAAGCTTTCCTTTGATGACCCGAACCACCCTGGGGGAAGGCACTGAACTGAGGTCTTCCCGAGTTCCTTGCTGAAACTCGTCCGTGCAATGCCTTACAATCGCCTCGGCGACCGAGTCGTCAGCCAGCCTTGTGAGCGATTTAGCCCGGGCGACCGAGCTTCCGAACCCTCTTCTGGGTCCTCATCTTCGTCGCTCACCTCGGTTACCGATGGGGTAGGTCCCTCCTCCAGCCTTTGTCGCTCTTTGAGGGGAGGTGCTTGCCTGCACCTACCCGAGGCATTAGCTCCTCGTTGATCCAACCGCTCAGGGCGGGGGAAACACCTGCTTCCCTTACTGAACTCTCACACTCCTTGGCGGTTAGGGTTTACTTCGTTTCCTTTAGGTCTCCTTGCGACTTCTTGCGATTTTTTTTTCAACCTTGGATGACCACCTCCTTTTATAGAGGTTTTAGCAGGTTTCTTGGCTTGCACTCCAAACAACCGGTTACTTTGCTTGTGCGCTAAGCAACCAAGAGTGGGTGACCCATCTCAGCTGCTCTAACAGGTTGAACTCATGGGCTAGATCCCTAACAAAGGTGCCTCAGCATGGTATGGGTAGCTAGTAGAACCACGAATTTCACCTAAAGTAAAATGGTCTCAAATCCCACGACATCATTTTCCAGTGAAATAAGTGCATAATTGGATTCATTATGTCTAGGGATCTCAATGGCTATCATTTCAAGGGAGGGAATCTCGTGGCGACAGCGATATGATTTTGGTATTGGATTTCTCCGTGCCGTCGCTGGTGGATGTAGGCCAAAGGCCGAACCACCTAAAATCTCAATGTCTCTCCTTAATTGGTTTGTTTTCTTTACATTTCTTTGGTGTTTGATTTGGTTTGTTGAATCTTTATGGATTTTGGTTCCATATCAAATCAATTGTTCGCATTGGTTTGTTGGGCTTCTGCACACAACACCTCGGAGGCTTCCTCCCCGGTTGAACGAGCTTCAATTGCATGACCAACAAGGTAGATTCCAAACCTGCCAACTGGTGATCGATCTTCAAGGGTGATTTACATTGGCTCTCTCTTGCACGCCAAGTTGTCTTAGTCAGAAATTCGACATCAATTTACAAGGCTAACATCCAGTCAAAAGATTGTCATTGATCTTCTCTATGGCCGGCCAATTCCTTTTGTTTTGATTGTTAATATCTAACACCACCTTCTTGATGGGATAAGACTTGGATGATGATCTATTCTTAGAAATCTTAGAAGCCTCAATTGGAGGATAAATGCCCTTTGGGGAAAAATCCCTAGCGTGCGAGTTAAGAAAATCTTTATACGACAAGATTAGATGCACTTTATCATTTCTGACGAAGGCTGTTAACGGAAAATTTTCATCACTCCGCACAACGCGCGTTGGGTCCCACTCTGCTTAATTAATTCGTGTGGAGTGCAGCTCGTTGATTGGCACGCACAGAGCATGAGTACAGCAGCCATGAGTGCTGAAGTTTTCCCGATTAATTAAGGAGATAGTACAAGCTAGTTGGATCGAAAGAGAAGGCCGCAAAAACGGGGTCAAAGAATCATTAGCAATAGGTCGAAGAGAGATGTTGGCATAAGCGGCTCCACCTTAAACATATTTAGCTTTTAAATACATTATCTTTTTTCTCCTGATTATAAAATTAAAATTGTATTTAATATCCGGCCAGCAGTGTGATGGATCCAATGAACATGGAGATAGACGACAGGCAATGGTTAGCACTCACCCATCCATGCATAGCTTTCGATCGATCGACCGTCTTAGTTGGGGGGTAGGGTTTGTCTCCGGGGCAACGCTACAGTGTCTTCTTCAACTTGGAGATTGTCGGCTTCGGGGAGTTCTCATTAGGGCCTACAATTGTTACATCATGGTGCCCACTCTACAGTGGAACACCATCCCTACTCAATTATTGATATTACAGCTAGCTATCGTTCATGGAAAATGATATTCAGCCATCCTGGACGTACGTTCTCCGGCCCATCGGGCCATCCTGACATGGCACCTGATCACGACCGTCCGTTGCATCCGGCTTGCAAAGGGACGGACGGAAAATGGGAAGGATGTGCTTATCGGCGGTCACTCCTACCCAATAGTATGAGTGATGTGGTGTGCACCGAATGGGATGGCAGCGGGGGGCTGTCCCGTGAGTGGGATGAAGCCCTGATCGATCAGCTTCCAGACGCCACATCACTGGCATTTGGTATGAGGGTGGCCAAATAGCATTTCTCTGGACCTAAGAGTATCACCAACCGGCCTTCATTTCTGCAAAATGGAGGTGGAAACTCTTCCAACCGCACTCAATTTCCACCTCTATTTTATAGCTGAAATTACTTGGCCTACATATTTACAGATTTAGAAAAAAATTTGAAGGTTTCATCCAAGACATTGTTCATCATTAAAGTAAAAAAATACCCTTTGTCTTGTTCTCCTTTCTCCTATTTAACATTTGTGTCCTAAATCTCTGTGGACGGTCTAGCGGGAGAAGAGAATCAAAAGACGACTACGTAACAGCTAGGATTTTGTGGTCATGGCTGTGTGCTGGAGCATATATATGGATAGAGAGAAATAACAGGATCTTCCGTAAGTAGACTATGACCAGAGATATGGTTATGAAACTTATTAAAAGCCGATTGGTCCAGTGGAACTCAGTCTTGCAGGGGCAGAATCTTGGGCAATTAGATAATATCATCTGTAATCTTTTTTTATTTTTTCTTTTGTCTTCGTTGTTTTGGTTTTATCTGGCTGGTTTGCCTTGTAATTGTTTATTTCATCTAATGCACTAGTAGGGGTCTAGGCCGAACCCCCCCTCATTCATTGAGAGGGATTTTTCAAAAAAAAAAAAAAAATCATGTGTATAAATATAAATTTTTAATATAAAATAAAAATATAAAATCGAGTTTTTAATATAAAATATAGAGAAAAGTAAATACGAATGCATGTGGTCGGAGTGCAAGTGTCTCCAAATCAACTTTATCTTCATTTTAGAGATGATTTGGCCTCCAAAATGAAGACTCCGACTGGAGATGCTCTAAGGCCGAGATGATAGATAAAGTACTCGAACTTTAGTTACTAATGAATTTAAGATAAAATCTAGGTGGTGTTCTTTGCACTAGTGCTGCAACTCGGGCGGATTGGGTCAGGTTGGGGGTCAATCCAAGTCCAATCCAAGCAAAACTTTTCATGCTCGGGTTAACCCAAGTTGGTAGGATGGGTCGGATTGTGTGGGTTCTGGTATACTTATTTTCAATCATTGCTTAAAATTTTGACATTTGAAGATCAAAAAATGAAAAGAACTTATACTTGCTAACATTACCATACAACTTTTGTTGCATTTCCATCCATGCATTTTATTAGATCATCAAATTATATCTTTATTTGATAAACAAAAAGCAAATAAATAATATGGGACATGATAAAATGGATGGCTGTGATTGCGACCCCTTAACATATGAGTACTCGGGATGACTGTGATTATTAACTATATGTCACAGACTCAGAGATATAGATGAGTACTCGGGTTTGGGTTAGGTCGGGTTGCCCGACCCCTCAACCCTAGCCATAGCCAAATTTAACTTGGGTGGTATTTTTTCAAGCCTAACCCAATCCAATCTTCAAATACATTAACCCAAATCCGCCCAAAACCTGGATTGGCTCGGGTCCAAACTGCCCAAGTTGCAGCCCAACTGCATGTGCAGCCCACAACTTGATAGGACCCCCAATTGATCCGACAGCTCCAGTCAATTTACACCCCTCTACACACACACACACACACACACACACACAACTCCGGTCTACTGCCTCCATCCTCTCACTTTCGTCCTCCCCCCTTTTCTCCCTTTCCCGCTCCGATCTGTCTTTGCCACATACACATCCCCCCCCTCTCTCTCTCTCTCTCTCTCTCTCTCTCTCTCTCTCTCTCTCTCTCTCTCTCTCTCTCTCCTTCCTTTCTTCCTAATCCTCCTCATCTTCCTCCTCTTTCATCCTTGCTGAAACCCTGATCCCTTGGAGACGTGTTAGTGACAACCATCCAACATGGTGTGGAAATGTTCGGTGGCTATCCACTAAAAAATTTCATACCATGTCGATGGCTCCCAAACCATCAGCAATATCGACCGGTAGCCATTGACATGGTGTGGAATTGTTCGGTGGCTATCCACTAAACCATTTCACACCATGTCGACCAATATCCATCGACATGTCTCCGTGCGTGAGGGAGAGAGGGGAGGGGGAGAGGGGACCGGTGGTGGCAAAGATGGTGGTGGGGTGCATAGGACTGACGACATTGACGAGGGAGGCCGATGGCAGTGCCCTTATCAGTAGGCCTAG
This sequence comes from Chamaelirium japonicum, assembly GCA_947650365.1. NCBI lineage: Eukaryota > Viridiplantae > Streptophyta > Magnoliopsida > Liliales > Melanthiaceae > Chamaelirium > Chamaelirium japonicum. The sequence continues at coordinate 5,569,309 of OX393559.1, read as the reverse complement.
GAGATATTGGGGACAGATTGGGTATTTTGTTTTTGGTTAAGTTTGGTGCCCTTGTATCAATTGGTGGAGTGCAAATAACAACTCCCTAAAATTTTCTAAACTTTGGAAACACCTCATTTGAAAACCTCTCACAACCGTCTCACCCCACTCTCCCATCCTCCTCTTATCTCTCCTTGCAAATGTGATGCGTTTTTCTTCTTTTGTGGGTTCATGGAATGGTACAAGTCTTTGCTCGTGTTGAGCAGTTAGTTCCATATCAGTAATGGGAATGGAGATCATTGCCTACACATACCTGTTATGCTCTCCTCCCTCCATAAGGTCGTACTTTAGAAGCACTCCGGGTGTTCACACAGCTAATGGAGGTTGACAAAATGTTGTTAACTGGCCCTATCTTGTTATTTGAATACCGATAATATTGAATTTTTTTTGGAAACATATTATTATTATATCAATTAACATATATTTAAATGCATATAATCTTGCTTTGTCTATCACTATTATATTTTATTATGTGACTTTTAATCTAGAGAATAGGCGAATGTCCATTGACATTCTAGTCTTTCTCCTTTCGGAGCATATTCAAAAGGAAATTCAGTGTCTTTTAGGTGTGAATGCGTGAATAGGACGAAGTGATCTATGTGAATATCAATGCTTCGAAACAAAATCATTAGAATCACAAATAGGCTCTGTCAACATGAATGTGGATTATCCATATGGAAGATTTTCCAGTAAAGATCCATCGACCTGGGACAATGGGGCATGTTTTTCTATTGTATCAAGTCAGTTAAAATATTGAGCTATTATTGGAGAGCATATAGCAACAACCATTTCATCAGACATACGTACACACTTTCTTTTGTCTTCGTTGTTTTGGTTTTGTCTGGCTGGTTTGCCTTGTAATTATTTATTTCATCTAATGCACTAGTAGGGGTCTAGGCCGAACCCCCCCTCATTCACTGAGAGGGATTTCTCGAAAAAAAAAAATCATGTGTATAAATATAAATTTTTAATATAAAATAAAAATATAAAATCAAGTTTTTTAATATAAAATATAGAGAAAAAGTAAATACGAATGCATGTGGTCGGAGTGCAAGTTTCTCCAAATCAACTTTATCTTCATTTTAGAGATGATTTGGCCTCCAAAATGAAGACTCCGACTGAAGATGCTCTAAGACCGAGATGATAGATAAGGTACTCGAACTTTAGTTACTAAAGAATTTAAGATAAAATATGGTGGTGTTCTTTGCACTAGTGCTGCAACTCGAGCGGATTGGGTCAGGTTGGGGGTCAATCCAAGTCCAACCCAAGCAAAAATTTTCATGCCCGGGTTAACCCAAGTTGGTAGGATAGGTCGGATTGTGTGGGTTCTGGTATACTTATTTTCAATCATTGCTTAAAATTTTGACATTTGAAGATCAAAAAATGAAAAGAACTTATACTTACTAACACTACCATACAACTTTTGTTGCATTTCCATCCATGCATTTTATTAGATCATCAAATAATATCTTTATTTGATAAACAAAAAGCAAATAAATAATATGGGACATGGTGAAATGGATGGCTGTGATTGCGACCCCTTAACATATGAGTACTCGGGATGGCTGTGATTATTAACTATATGTCACAGACTCAGAGATATAGATGAGTACTCGGGTTTGGGTTAGGTCGGGTTGCCCGACCCCTCAACCCTAGCCATAGCCAAATTTAATTCGGGTTGTATTTTTTCAAGCCTAACCCAATCCAATCTTCAAATACATTAACCCAAATCCGCCCAAAACCTGGATTGGCTCGGGTCCAACCTGCCCAAGTTGCAGCCCAACTGCATGTGCACCCCACAACTTGATAGGACCCCCAATTGATCCGGTAGCTCCAGTCAATTTACACCCCTCTACACACACAACTCCAGTCTACTGCCTCCCTCCTCTCACTTTCGTCCTCCCCCCTTTTCTCCCTTTCCCGCTCCGATCTGTCTTTGTCACATATACATCCCCCCCCTCCCTCTCTCTCTCTCTCTCTCTCTCTCTCTCTCTCTCTCTCTCTCTCTCCTTCCTTTCTTCCTAATCCTCCTCGTCTTCCTCCTCTTTCATCCTTGTTGAAACCCTGATCCCTTGGAGACGTGTTAGTGACAACTAGCCGACATGGTGTGGAAATGTTCAGTGGCTATCCACTAAAAAAATTCATAGCATGTCGGTGGCTCCCAAACCATCAGCAATATCGACCGGTAGCCATTGACATGGTGTGGAATTGTTCGGTGGCTATCCACTAAACCATTTCACACCATGTCGACCAATATCCATCGACATGTCTCCATGCGTGAGGGAGAGAGGGGAGGGGGGGAGGGGACTGGTGGTGGCAAAGATGGTGGTGGGGTGCATAGGACTGACGACATTAACGAGGGAGGCCGATGGCGGTGCCCTTATCAATAGGCCTAGGAGATATTGGGGACAGATTGGGTAATTTGTTTTTGGTTAAGTTTTGTGCCCTTATATCAATTGGTGGAGTTCAAATAACAACTCCCTAAAATTTTGTAAACTTTGGAAACACCTCATTTGAAAACCTCTCACAACCTTCTCTCTCCACTCTCCCACCCTCCTCTTATCTCTCCTTGCAAATGTGATGCGTTTTTCTTCTTTTGTGGGTTCATGGAATGGTACAAGTCTTTGCTCGTGTTGAGCAGTTAGTTCCATATCAGTAATGGGAGTGGAGATCATTGCCTACACATTCCTGTTATGCTCTCCTCCCTCCATAAAATCGTACTTTAGAAGCACTCCGGGTGTTCACACAGCTAATGGAGGTTGACAAAATGTCGTTAACTGGCCCTATCTTGTTATTTGAATACCGATAATATTGAATTTATTTTTGGAAACATATTATTGCTATATCAATTAACATATATTTAAATGCATATAACCTTGCTTTGTCTATCACTATTATATTTTGATATGTGACTTTTAATCTAGAGAATAGGCGAATGTCTATTGACATTCTAGTCTTTCTCCTTTCGGAGCATATTCAAAAGGAAATTCAGTGTCTTTTAGGTGTGAATGCGTGAATAGGACGAAGTGATCGACGTGAATATCAATGCTTCGGAACAAAATCATTAGAATTAGAAATAGGCTCTGTCAGCATGAATGTAGATTATCCATATGGAAGATCTTCCAGTAAAGATCCATCGACTTGGGACAATGGGGCATGTTTTTCTATTTTATCAAGTCAGTTAAAATATTGAGCTATTATTGGAGAGCATATAGCAACAACCATTTCATCAGACATACGTACACACTTTTTTTTCCCAATGTATTCAACTGGTTTCTTTAATAGACCTTGTTTGATGTAGTGAGTAAATAGACTCCGATTGTTTGCCAGTTAAAAATTCTTGTTTAGGTAGGTCATGTCATCCATATGTTTTATTTTGGCCTAAAGCTTCAATTCTTCCATCTTTCGGCAGTAGCATATTGTTCCAAAACTAAGTTTCAAAATATGGAATAAACAAGTGTGTCTACTAGGTTTGCTAGAGACACGAATGCGTGCTATTGCCGAGTAGGAGCATTAAATTGTGGAGCGGCTTTCTTTATGTTGGGTCCTTCCCTCACTTCCATATGTTAGATCAAAATTTGTATCACATCGTTTAGTTTTAATTTAGAGCCAAAGCAACAATGAGTGTTATTTTCTAAGAGCTGATTTGGTCATTTGTGATCGTTTCCAATGATGATCCGGGAGCATGGAATTAAAACAAGAGCAATTTTGTGTTTCACCCCCAAATTTATTGATGTATTTGTGTTACATCCTAAACTTTTAAAAATTATGAATTACACCCCTGTTCCGTCACTGAGCCGTCTAAGGGAGATAGGTGGGCTGAGCTAGCATTGATGAGCTGGGCAACTTTCAATATTATCCTTGCTTGCGTGGTTGAATCAATGAATGAGATTTCAGTGACCTTTTAGGCTGAATCAACGATTGGAATTATTTTATCTAAACTTGAGGATGAACTCAAATTTGGGGCTGTTTTCTTAAGGAGATTCACATTATTATGAAGCCGTTGGAGAGAATCGAGTCGTTGGGTAGAAACTAGACGTTGAAGATGAATGACCATTATATACAGCCACCAACTCCAAACCTTGATTCACTGTTGTTCTTCTTCATTGGTGATGCACAAATCCTAATTTTTCACAAACCCTACTGTATGCGCAGAAAAAGATATGGGTCGTCTTTATTGCAAACACAGAAAGATTACAGATGTCAGGACTCGGGGACTCGGGATAGTGAGCCGGGTTTTAATTTAGTTTTATTGAATCCCAATCATAAAAAAATATAATCACCAAGAGCATTATAAGGAAAGACTTGCTCGATAAAAGTTAAGATTTAAGGCCAAACCTCTAAATAAGAATTTAATATTAATTAATAATAGTTTTATTGATTTTTTATGTAGTAGAAAGTTTTTGTTTTATAGTGTCTTAATTTTTTTATTTATTTTTTTTTGTATGGTGGGGTTTTGGGTTATTTATGGGTTTAATGTAGGCCTTTCTTTTCACACGGGTGCTTAGGTGACTATTTTAATGGCATTATGGAGTTATGGATGAGTCGGCCCTGCTGTAGGGCCCTAGTTTGGTGTGGAATGTACAAACTACTACTGTAGCTTGACAAATCTTACCCCTATGCCGAATTACATGGCGAACCATTGTACGCAACAATGAGTGGTTGTAATAGAGGAAGCATTAACACGTGTGGGACTTGACTCCAGTGTTTTCAAAACCGGATCGGAAGTGAACCAAAAGGCATCCAGTTCAGTCCAATTCGATTCAATCAGGTGGTTCAGCCGTTTGAACTGCATTGAATATATTTTTTTTAATAGATATTTACTAAATTCTTCAATGGTAAGGTTTGATTTCTGAGTTAACATACAAACCGGTTTATTCAAAGATCGAACCAAAATATGTTCCAGTTCCCATCCAAACGGATTGAACCGTCCGGTCTGATCTGATTTTTAAAACACTGCTTGACTCTGCTCGGATAATGGGTTATGATTCGTGTCACTAATTAACCACCCATGGATCTTGACCGTTGCTTTCGCATCGGACGAGCGTGGGAGCTACAGGCCGTTTTCTTAGGGGAGCAAAGTGGAGCCCAGCATGGTGGTATCTCTATCATGCGCTGTTTACCTCCATCACGGCTTTTAAAATCTCACACGCCTTCTCAACCAACTCACAAAGTTTAGACGCTGAACGCTGCTCTACGTGATTGCGGCTGGGCACCCTCGCACGTGCGGACTACGACACAGCTTTTGCACGAGCCATCAATTGCCTGGATGGAGGCCACGGCAGGTACGGGGTCACCTGCCAGCTTTGCGCAGTAGGGTCAGTAGACGCATCGCTGTGCCCTCCGAGCGGGCAGATCCGGTTGTCTGCCCGCTGTGCCCACGTGCATGGACGGATGGGGACCACTCCCAACTGGACGTCCCCACACTCCAGCTGTCCCCCCCTTCCTCGTGGTGCAGGAGTTCGGATCTCCTACCGTTCCATCAAACTACCGTTGTAAGCGGTAGCTGGCTGATGCATGCCACGTGGTAACAACGGCATCGCAGCCGTTGGACTGAGTGCGATTCACCAGTCTCGTACGCTGCCATCGGGTCCCACCGTGAATCGCACTTTCAGACAACAGTTACGATATCGCTAGTGACACGTGGCGTGCATCGGATGGTTAGCGTTTCAAACCGTAGTTTGCTGGAACCGTAGGAGATTCGAACTCGCCACCCGTGGTGCAGACAAGGACAAAGGGACACATAGCAGACCACGTACGCAGTTTCCATGTTTCCACCCGTCCGAGTGGGTGGCTGTGATCCAGTGCCACGTCAGGATGTTCCTGATTTGGATGTTCACCTCTGATATTCTAACCCCATGTTGGAGTAGCGTTTTCCGTGGAGTAAGATCAATGCATTAGAGCCGACTCCTTTGCCAACTTTGGTTGCCAACTCCATGTGATATGGTTGCGCGGAACATTTTTCTATGGGTCATGGGATGAACCAATAGGGGGATGCCATGTAAAATTAGCAAACTAGTTGGCTATCTAGTATTTTTTTTTTTCGTTATTACACCCCACGGTAAGGTTCTACCGTTATCATGTCTCTCATAAAATGCAAGGGGACTTATGATAGCGCCCCATGACAAGATTCTATTAAATGTAGGTCATGATAAAAATATTCTCCTGTTATACATCCAAATTAAAAGATTAAATTGTATTAAGTTTAATGACTGAAAAAAAAGACACATATAAGAGCTGTCATATTTATAAAATTATCACTCATTTAACAAAAGATGTCGTTTCCTTACAATTTTGACATTAATAGCAGAATCACTATAGCTGCTAAGTGATTACATTGTAGCTGCTATAGTAAAATCATTGTAGCTGCTACAAAGATTACGTCGTGGTTGCTACAGTGAAATCATTGTAACACCGAGTATCATTGAATATTTTTTAGTATTATTTCAAATAATTATAGCTGCTAATGTGAAATCACTATAGCAGTACAATGTATGATAATTTCCATATAGCTACTACAATGATTTAAAATGATACTCAAATATATGAAATGATACTTAATTTTCTAAGTAAAATAATAAAATAATACAAAATTTTCTGAGTACCATTTTATATATTTGTGTACCATGCATGTTAAATCACTATATAGCTGCTACAGTGATTCCACTATAGCAGTTATACTGATTCACAGTGGTTGCTATAGAGATTTCAAATTGTACTCAAACATGCCAAATGATACTCAGTGCTACAGTGATTTCACTATAACAACCACAGTGAGGGGCTTATGTGGGGGTGAAGGGGTTCCGATGATTGGGAGGAGGGGGAGGAGGGGGTTCCGACGAGTGACGAGGGAGAGGAAAAGGAAGAGACATTGTGTAAGGGATGGACGTGGGGCAGAATGGGTACGGACGAGTGGGAGGAGAGGTTAGAGGGGGTTCCGACGAGTGATAAGGGAGAGGAAAAAGAATAGACAATGTGTGAGGGACGGAGGTGGGGCGGAAGGGGTTTCGACAAGTGGGAGGAGGGCTGCTGGAGGGGGTTCCAACGAGTGGGAGGAGAGGTTCTAGCAAGATGAAAAATGGGAGAAGGTGTTTCGATCAATGGGCTGTGTTGGAGTAGATTCCGTCATGTGGTCGGTCTTGGAGCAGGCCGCGGTTCCGACAAATGAGGGAGAGGAAAAGGAAGAGGTGAGGTGTGAGAGGTGGGGGTGGAGGGCTCTAGCAAGATGAGAGCGGATGAAAATAACGGTATATTTGTTATTTAAAAAAAACTTGTCGTCATAACCCATTTTGAAAGGATCACTGTAGTGTTGAAAAATACAAAAGGATCAACTTTTCACCTACTTTGGTTTGGTAGGCTTATTGTAAACAAACAAACAAAGCTGTCCTCTTAGTCAAATCGATATATTGCCTGGGACCTAACACCCATTACCCCGGTAATGTATGCTCTTCCTGAGTTTTTTTTATAGATAATGTGCCTAAGGCCCCTGAGAAAAGAATGGTTTAATGATAAGGACATATAACAAGATGTTTTAACTATAGATCCCTTAGTTTGAAAAACCTACATGTGGTTGTATAAGGAATCAACGCAAATAGTAACAATTCAGTTAAAAATAGTAACAATTGCTACAACGATTTTACTGTAGTAAATTTTCTTTAAACAAGAATTTAAAAAATGAGGGACTTAGCAAACAGTCCAAAACAGGATATCAGTTTTAGCCAAAGGACAAAGGAGGAAAAAATCCCTCAATGTGCTTCAAATGTTCATTTCTATGTCATGCACTCATTTCTAAACTAAATCGAATCCTAAAATCTAAATTGAATCTTAAAACCTAAGATCTATGAGTCATGGGTTGAATCCTAGATTTGATCCGAACCGAACCCCATTTGTTATCTGCCTCTTGTCACCACTGCTCGCGCTGTTGAGGAGGAAGGAGGAGTTGTCGGGGGGGTGGGAGGAGGCAAAGACCAAGGTTGCAACCGATGCTGTTGCTGATCGCCACTGCTTGAGAGAGAAAAGGGGAAAGAGGAAGAAAGAGGAGGCAATTTTCGGTTAATAAAATAATTTTGGGACCTTCCCTTAAAGCGATCTTATGAGTGTCCTGTTCATCATATCGATTTGTTGTATGGAGACTAACACCCTTTTTTTATCAAAAAAAATTACCACAATGAAACAACTGTAGCTATTGTCCCTTTTATCTCTGAACTGTTACTCTTAATTTATACTTTTGTAACCAAATTGCATGACAATTGCTATAGTGATTTGAAACCAGTCAGTTAGGGATGGCAACAATGTGGTTTAAACTCGAAAACTGCAGTAAACAGCACCATATAGTACGGTTTTGGTTTGCCAAAATATAAAATCGTCGTGGTGTGGTGTGATTTTGGTTTTGGTGTAGCGGTGCAGTTTCGGTTTTGATCAAAACCGTATAAAATTGTACCGTTTAGATCATTCTAGTGATAAACCGCGGTGCACCGTATCGTACCGTATGGTGTGATTTCTGGTTCACATAATGGTAAAGGGTCGTGGTACGGTATGATTTTGGTGTGGCGGTTTCATGTTACGGTGCGGTTTCGGTTTTGACCAAAACCTCACCGAAACTGCATCGTTGCCATCCCTAGTGTCGGTCAGTCCCCTTGAGTGGATTCACCAAGTGAGGAGGCTCTATGTGATCATGTGCCACGTCAGGATTACACCTGCACCGGTGAACTGTATTCATCCCGACTAGCACAAATCAGATGATTGTGATCAGGTGCCACATCAGGATGTTTCCGCTGGATGTTCAGACACGATGTTGGAATAGCAGCCCTTTATGCGGCATATAATAAGTAGTTTAAGTGGCGATTAAGATGCGAGTGCTCCCCAAAGAGAGCAGCTTTCGACAGCAGTTCCGTCGTCACGCTTTGGCTCTTTCCTGCTGCTCCACCCAGCCCCAGGGCCTGGACCCCTCGGGCCTCGGCTCTGGGTTCGTAGCGTGCGGGTCACGAGGAACCACGTGGTCGACCACCGGTCGGTCGAGGCTGAGCCCACGGCTCCCCTCGGGCTCGGGTCTCATCTTATCCGTTGAGTTGTACCTGCGCCTTCTTATATTGTTTTCAATGGCTGTGTCTCACGTGGGCTTGGCCTTCATCCTCCACTGCTACGGATCCGGTATGACTCCCACCAACTCGTTTGACAACTTCTTATTGCCAACTTTACGTGGAACCATCACAGCCGTTCCTTTCACAGTCCTGACCAATGAATTCCAACTTAACCCAACTGTCAGGCAGATGGACCGCAATGATCATGCACCACAGCAAATTGGCAATCAGAAGTTTGTAACAATTAAGTTGGCTATATAGCATTATTCTAAAGAGAAGCCTGGACAATCATGGTGTCACGAAAGGGCAGGAACGGATTCGGATCGTCTCTATTCTTTGCTCCCATCCGCGGGATCGGGATTCACATTGAAATTTTGAATCTCACTGATGACATTTTGCCAACTCCTTATGGAACGATCATAGCCGTTCGTTGCACAATATGACTAGTAAGATTAAGAGGGGTTGGCAAAATGGCATTAGTGAGATTAAAAAATTTAAATCTGCACCGTTGAATCTCGATCCCGCGAATGTATAGAGGCTCACAGGAATAGAGACAGATCCGAATCCGACCGTCCAATCTCCGGATGAATAGATCGCTGTGACCGAAGTGGTGACGTCAGTGCGTGTTTTTCTGACGAGTAGCATACTAGCATCTGAACTCTGAAGTGTTGGAACAGCTGGAACTGTGACAACGCGCTAGTCCTGCGGGAGTGCGGGGTACAGATTTCCAGTTGACGTGGGGAATCGCGGATTGGGCCGCCAGAGATTATTGATGGGCCCCATGGCCCTCGGGGAGGAGTGGTACAGAGCCACCTGGACTTTGGTGTGTGGTATCCAATACCCTCATGCATCGTCAGCAACTGAGTAATGGATTTAATTTGGGCCTTATTATTGTAGTATATCGGGTCAGGATTTCGATCTGGGCCTCCTTGACAGGCACAAATCAGCCCAATTGTCACTCCGATGTAGAGAAATAGAAAGGCCTCAACAAAGAGGAGCCCAACCCGCCAGGTCATTGATCTTGACCTTCAAGGATGCTTCTCATAGCTAGTGATAGGACGATCGTGCGACCTATATAATTAAAGAGCGATTGAGAGAGGCATCTTTCCTCCTCAACAAAGAGGAGCCAAGGTCATTCCTTCTTAGGCTTCCTCAAAGATAGAAATCTATCAAGGAAGCTGTTGAAGATGGATTTTGGGGACCACTTATCTTTTATAACTTTTAGAGAGCTATGGAGGAAGCTGTTGGAGATGCTCTAATCTACAATAGTTCATACAAAGTGGAGTGTCAAACTGCATGTGATGGTTCTAAGAGTGTGTGTGTGAGAGAGAGAGAGAGAGAGAGAGAGAGAGAGAGAGAGAGAGAGAGAGAGAGAGAGAGAGAGAGAGATTTAATACTTTGAAAGACAAGGAAACATGGGTGGGACATGGTGGATTAATTTTTTTTGGTAGACAGAGGCCCGGGATTTACGGGTCAGGGTCTTGTTTTCTTATGCTTGATTGAGAGAGAGTGAGGGAGATATACAGGATAATGAAGTATGGTAGGTAGGGGGGGGGGGGGGGGGGGGGGGGGGGGGGGGGGGGGGGGGGGGGGGGGAGAGAGAGAGAGAGAGAGAGAGGATAATGATGTATGATATGTTAATGCATTGCTTACCACCCCCTATTACAATATCCATTTTACCCTCTAGTGGGCAAGCAATGACCCAATAATGTTTAGATTATTTCTCACATGCACTATAAGAAAGTAGCATCGATTCCTTGGGCCTAAAGCCCAATGCGCTATCAAACAAAATCTGCTTCAACGGAGGCAGGTGTTTGAATACTAAGGAAAGACTGCCATCAAAGTAATATCATATTATGAAACACCCTCAATCACAGGCTTTGTGATTTGCAAGGGGGCCACGTTAAGTAAAACCTAGCCATAGGTGCCCTTCCACTCCTGTCCCTAGTGGTGGACATGGGCTTCATGAGCCGCTCGGCCCGGTCCGGCACAACCATATGCATGGCCTGGGTTAGGTATAGAGGCCCGCAGCAGCGGCAGCACCAGGCTGGGCTGCATTTCAAACCCGATTAAATTTTCAGACCGGGCTTGGGATTTCACTTTTAAGGCCCGATCCAGCTCGGCCCCATTATTCGCCTAGATAAGACTTGAGAAATCTGTAGGTGCCTTTTGAGCCCAGAGCCTCTATTTTGGATAGGATTCTGATTCTGGGATTCTAGGAGTCTAGAATCCCAAAAAAGGGCTCCGGAGCCCCTCGATTTTGGGCTCCATAAAAATGGCTCCCAGAAGTATATTTTGGGTTCTTTGCAGAAATACTTTTGGACCCGTTCGTATCCAAATAGATTCTATATGCCCTTCCATTAACCTTTTAGTTAAACTGGTTTCACAACATGACAAAAAAAAGTTTCGGAAACCCTAAGCCTAATTCTCTGTCCTAAGCCTAATTCTATAGCCTATATGTGAACCCTAACCTTACCTCTAATTCTATACCCTAAAAAGTGAAGCCTAATCCTAACCTAATTCCTAAACCCAAACCACTGTAGCTGCTAGCATGAAATTACTGTAGCAACAACGACACAATAGTAGCTACATTGATTTTATGTGGGAGAGGATTCCATGGATAGATTTGATAGTTTTAAAAAAACAACTCATTAAAAACGGTTAGAAAATGATCTCTTATATATTCGTACAAACCGCTGTAAAAGATCCGTTTAATCTAAATTCATTTCGTGTCTTAATATAAACCAATACTACTTGGTGGACTTAATGTAAACCAATACTATTATTATATTGGACCTGCAACTAATTACCCCAATAATTTCACAAGATTATAAAAGCATTGATTACAACAAAAAAACATATCTAGTAAGAATAGAGACTGCTGCATTCCTCGCCATATGAGTGAAACTAGGGCACTGGGTGTGTAGCACGTGCAACAGTTGCTGATCTATGGATCCTTTTACATGTATACAAATTAAAAACAACTATTTTAGTATAGGGTATGGACACATGGAATAATGATAAGGGCGTAAGGGCATATTGATAATTTTTGTAGGGCCACAATGGGAAGTGCAAGAATGCAACGCTTCATTCATTGCTTTTGTTTTAATAACATAAGATCCAAATATGGGGTATATGTACACTATATATATGTCAATTGTATTATCTACACAAGTTAAAGAGACAATCGGGTTTCAAATATGGGTGTTGAGGTACCCATACCCATACCTATACCTGAAAGTTAATCGGGTAGAGTTCATATACCCATACCTTACCCAAGCAGTGTTATCAGAACCGGACGGGACTGGTGGACCGTTGAACCGGAGCCTCAACTGGTCCGGTATGTGTAATGATCGGATGAGCACTAAAGCCGGTCAAAACCGGATGACCCGGGCGGTATATTCGTCACATACTTGACCCGGTTGGGTATGTAAAACCGGTTCTTGTTGGGGAGAAAAAACCCCCAAATCTTCACGATCACGAACTCCATTCGATCTATTGTCCATCCAATAACATGTCGGTTCCTCGACGGCGAGAGGGCGTTAGCATGGCCAGGCAGGTGCTCGCCATGGCCATCAGGTCTCAAAAGTACTAGGGTATGTACCCATACCTGGAAATTAATAGGGTAGAGTTCCTATACCCATACCCTACCAGATAGAGTTTCTATACCCATACTCTACACAAACCTTATACCACCCATACCCAAGCCTTGTAAAAACCTTGTACAACCCATACCCATGCTTGAAAGTACATTTGTACCCATACCGTACGTCCGTACCCGATGTTTCGGGTCGTGTCGGGTCACAAGTTAGAGGGGCAATTGGGTTTCGGGTATGGGTACTAGGGTATCCATACCCATACCCAAAAGTTAATCAGGTAGAGTTCCTATGTCCAGACCCTAGCCAAACATTTCCCTTGATGTTGCTTGAAAACATAGGATAGATAAGAGTAAAATGGGGAACAAAATATAGGATGCAAGGAAGAATGGGTTGGTGGGCCAGTGGGATTGGTCTTCCCATTATTGGATAAATGAGATTCAATTGATTAGTTGCAAAGAAGAGAAGGGCAAAGTGAAATATTTGGCACGACGGTCTGCATCGAAGGATCGAGTGTTATTCAAAGGTCGGGCCCACCTGGATCAGAGGACGGTGAGCATCCGTCGACATGGATTGGATCACCGACAAACATTTCAAACAGTAATCTCCCTTGGCTATCCAATCAGCTGCTACCTTTCTATCTTGAAGAGCAACTCTAACCATAAACCAAGCTGGTGCTCCATCTCTCTCAAGCGAAAGAGGTGAATATTGTTGGTCTTTTCCTAGGAGTTGAAACTCTTAGGAAATGGATCCATTATCATGTTCTTCCCACAAAACCACCTATCCATAGTCTATCGAGACATTCTTTCTCCATCTTCCCACACCTGGGTACATGCTTATACCATAAGGATGGGCAAGGTACAAAGTGATTGTTTCTCAAAAAAAGGTACACAAGGGATTGTAAGTCTTGGGTTCTGGTTGAGAATTGAAATCCCACAAAAAAGTGGACTTTCATCGCCTGTGGAGCAAGAAAACATACAAGAAAGAACATGGGAATGTGCCCATTTCCTGAGAGTTCCAACTCCCAGGAACATCTCAATGTTGAAGTGACATGCTACCTTATGTATTGAATGGAAGGAGACTAGATGCCAATCATGATGGTTGCTTCAGTAAGAAACCTAGGCCCACTGATATTAAGGGAAGCCTTGATAGATGAAATCGGCCATGGGCTTCTAGGTGCTTTAGGTGAGGCAACAGCTAGCCTGGCAGGAGCTACAAAAGTGTTGGAAGGGGAGGTAGATTACACACATTTTCACTTGAACCTATCAACAGTTCATTCCTCTCTAATAGGGAAGCTCTAGCAGATGGTTTCAAGGGGCTGAGAGGGGCTTCTCCTTAGCAACTGAAGAATGAAGAGAACACATTAACAAAATACCAGTGTTTTAAAACTTGGAAAAACTCGACCGAGTCACGATTCGGACAGATTTCGAGTCGAGTTATTTGGCCGAGTCGGAATGAGTTTAGATAAAACTCGGCCGAATCGGACCGAGTTTACTTGACTCGGCTGACTTTCGAGTCGAGTCCAAGTATCGAGGTTTTAAACAATGCAAAATACCATGTGTGACTACTAATAATATGATCAAATGGTTATCCATCTGATATATTTGAGACTATGATCAAATGGTTAACCATCTGATATATTTGAGACTCACTATTGTTGGCTTATAAGGGGAAGAAACTACATCATTGACAGACAAAAAAATAAGGTTTGAGAATTCAGGTTCGGAACAGAAAAAAAACAAATCGGTTCAGGTATGGATTCAGATTCGGGTTCGATTATTTCAGCAAAAAAACAAGATGTGAGAATTAGGGTCTGATTCGCCCTATTCGGTCCTGAATCAATCATTTCAGATCCAACTCTTGTGATACATAAATCAGGTAGTAACTACTAACTACATATATGATGTAGGCACCAATGAGAGGCACTACAATCCTAAGCCTCTAAGACTCCTCTTTAGGTAACAAACTAAGATTTATTTATCAATATATCGCAATATCACTCAAAAGGATAGCAAACATATAGTTATTTCACGTAGGTCTATGAAGCAGATGTATTCAAAATTAAGTTAGGATGTAATTTTACCCCGAAATCAGAATTTCAACATATACTAATAATAATTACAGCAATAGATTTTAATTTGAAAGATAGGACTTGTAGCAGATTTTCAACAATAAAAAGGCTAAAACATGTTTGCAAAGGAACCGAAGATCGACTAAAAACTAATGACGAGTATGACTTGTGTTAGGGCTTCAACTAGAGACGATACGGATGCGTAAATGGCTACGATGTGATGCGATGCGATGTGATGTGAAGGTGAAGAGAAACAAGCAAAAAGGATGCAGAATTGTTGAACAAATGTAAAAGAATGATAGATATTGCCTGAACAGTTCCGACATGGGTCGATGCGGGATGCACCAGTGATCCCACTCACGGTGCAAGGTTGGATGTCAAAAGAAGATTGATCCTTCGGAAAAGCGATGCGAGACTTTCTCGAGGCGATGTCGAGGCATCGGCAAGGATTGGGGACTCGAGCCTCCCTTGGAAGAAGTCGTCTTGTCACAATTTCAGATCTGAATTCTTTTTCGTTTTCCCTCTTTTATAAAGCTAGGGTTTGCGATTCGATGTAGGAGATCAAAGGAGAGGAGGGATGGATGATGAGGATGAGTTGTGGAAAATAGGGGGGGTGGGGGTGGGAGGAGAAGGGGGGAGATGGATTGCAACGACAGGGGCTGAGGGGGATGACGGCTAACGGTTGGTGTAGGTGAACGAGGCGGCGACGAAGGGGCAATGACATGCCTGGCAGGTAGGGCAGGGCGGCCAAACGATGACTGTGTCGGGAGGAGGGTGAAAAGGAGAAGAGGGGAGACAGATCGCAGCGAACGGGGTTGAGGAGGATGATGGCTAATGGTCTGTGCTGGTGATTGGTGTGGCGATGGAGGGGCATTGACATAGGGTGGCAGAATGGGCAGGGTGGCCAGACTACGGTCGTGCTGGGTGGGGGCCAAAAAGGAGAAAGGGGGAGAGGAGATCAGGATGAGAGAGAGAGAGAGAGAGAGAGAGAGAGAGAGAGAGAGAGAGAGAGAGAGACGACAGAGAGGAGATCAGTGGGGTGAAGTGGGGTGGGAGGTCCATGGCTCCTTCCAGGGAGTTTTTTCCTCTACCACATGTTCAATTGTCTGTATAGAGAAAGGTCCACATGACATATCCTGATTGGGTCATAGGAAATTAACCCCAACCGGAAAACGTGTGAACAATCTTGGTAATACCACCCGTGTCCCCGTTTTACACCGAAGTCCTTTAGAGTATTCAATTTTTTTTTTGTTTTACAATCTACTTCTCCCCTCATCTATTTCTTCCTCCCCCTAAATCCCACCTCTCCATCTCAATTTCATTCAATCTCAGCCTTTCTTTGTCCCCATTCCCAAGTGAATCGCACTCACCCTAACCCTCATTTAAATCTTAGCCACCACTTTATCCCCATCCAAACAAATCTAGACTGCCAGTAATCCTTCCTAACTATACATTCATTTATGTCATATTTTATATATATAGAGGATACGAAGTATAGGCTGGCGACTTATTTCGACGAAATAGGCAGCCTCCCATTTGATACACCTAGGAGTCTTAGAATGTGCTGATTTTTTGTGATCATAAGCACCTTACCTTAGATAGAACACCCACAAAAATTCAGCACATTCTAAAACTTTTAGGGGCATCAAATGTTATATTCTAAATTAATGGTTATAATGGACATTCGATAAAACTTCTAACATTTGATGCCCCTAGGAGTTTTAGAATGTGCTGATTTTTTGTGGGTGTTCTATCTATGATAAGGTGCTTATGCACACAAAAAATCAGCACATTCAAAAACTCCTAAGGGCTTCAAATGGGTGGCTGCCTATTTCTTTCAAGTAGAATTCCTTTGAGATCAGTCACCAAGCACCCACAAAGCGGTGCTTCAACACGACGTCGTGGACGCAGCTCGCCAGCTCTTCAATGACCCGGGAGAGGAGCAAGGCATGCTCCTCCCTTAGGTTCATCTTCTCCGCAAGAAGCTTCACCAAGAGCCGCCGCCGATTGATCAAAGGATCAAGGATCAAAGATGGTCAAATGTTATGATCCAAGGATTTATCCAAGGATGAGTTCCCAAAACCCTAGACCCCTTTATAGACTAGGGGAATAGGTTATAAGAGTTTAATCCTGATATTCCTCCAAAATAGCCCTATTTGGAAAGTCCAATCGTGCAAGACCGGATCAAACCCGTGTCTACCATGCACAGCCATTCGCACGACTGCCTTGCGACCAGAGTTCGAGCTTATTCGAAGTCACATACTAGATCGGTCATCCCTATCGAGTCTTTACAATGCCTTAACCGAGTTTATTACTGAAGAGATTCAGCTATGGCTGTTGCCCTCTCCTACTGCCCCTGCTACCGTACTTGATGTCCCTTTGTACTTCGGAATGTTTTAAAAGGTAAACCTCTTCCCACTCGACTCAGTCCTCGAGGCCACCTCGTTATCCTTCAATTGCTTCTTCTGGCCAGTTGTTCTGCCACTACTGTCGGACTACTGGACATTTGATTGAGGCAAGTCTAGTCATATTTTTCAAAACCAGGAATTATTAGCAGTATTGGCTCGGACCAAACCGAGTCAAGTCAATCGAGTTGACTATATATCAACTGGTTCAAGCTGACATCGTTCTTGCTCTTTTTTTTTAAAAAAAATTGATTTTTGTTTTCAAATTCCAACCGATACGACCCAACCATTGACCGATACGGACCGGTACGTACCGTGGTATCGACCGATTTGGACCAAGTATCGCTATTGGTTGGAATTCAGTACCGGCCAATACGAAGCTGAATCAAGTATTGAAATAATGGTCCAGTCCTTGCCAGTAAGAAGTTTTGCCAGTAGGGTTTCTCTACTGCAACAGTGACTTCCCCCACCGAGTTCTCTCCACCAACGAGGCAATCCCTACTTAGCTCGCTGTCCGATTCGCTCAATGCCCTTCTCTCAGGCCTTTTACTGCCACCTTTGCAATGCCATCCTCATAGGCAATGTTTTTAAACCCGGACCGTTGATCGAACCGGAAATAGGACCGGGTTATGGGTCAACGGTTCAACCGTCGGGTCAACCGTTGTTGAACCGTGACATCATCATTATATCATAAATATATTAAATTAAAAAATAAAGCATATAAAATAAAGAGGAAGTTTCCAACTGAAAGTGAAAAATATCAATTTCCGTTAGCCAGCTAGTAAACTGCCGTATAAGGTTATACTACAGTCAAACTACCGTATAAGGTTATATGACAATCAAACTGCCGTACAAGGTTATACGACAGTCAAACTACAATATATCGGGGTATGCATCAATTAAACTACCTATACGGTAATTGAATTGTCGTATAAGTCCGTTGTTGATAATTTAAAAGTTTTGGATCTGTTCTTTCCAAATAAAATACTTTTTAATATGTTTTTTTAAAATTGCTGTCATCAATTAAACTGCCTATACGGTAATTGAATTACCTTATAAGTCCGTTGTTGATAAATTAAAAGTTTTGGATCCGTTCTTTCCAAATAAAATACTTTTTAATACGTTTTTTTAAAATTGCAGTTAAAAAAATGACAACCTTCACACAAAGAATTAAAAGAGAATGATGCTTACCCTTCAAAAAAAAAGAGAAGGATGCTATTTAGCAACCCAACTTCCCACTTTGAATGGATGTTGTTTAGCCAGTCAACTTTGTAATACATCCATTAAAAGAATTGGACACATATAGATAACAATTCATTAAAAGACTGGTCTTTGGGAGTCCCAAAGACCAGTCTCCAACGCCCGACGATCAAAGGTTTCAAAACCAAAAAAACTTTCAAACAATCGCTTGAAGCTGTAATACTTGAACCCAAAAAAGAAAAAACCCTCAGAGAGTCATTTTGCAAAACAAAAAGAACCTCGACTTGAAATCAAAGATGGCGTACATGAATCCCTTGGTAGAGGGCATACATGAGTTTAGGGAGCTTTAAAGCAATCCAAATAATGGATTAAACAAAGGACTGTTTTTTATTCTTAAAAAAAAAGAAAAAAAAAAGGACTGCTTTTCTGATCTCATTGTATCAACTATCAAGATTAAAAAAAAAAAGAATATATGGACCTGTGAATCTATGATATAGGAGGATGGTGCTATGGAAGGCAGTAGGACTGGGGACCCCAGGCCTCGGGCATATCACATATGATAGGACATAGGAGTCCTCCACAGTTCCACCTCGATGCTCGACTTGAAGCCGGACGGACCGCAGTCACCGCACAACTTTTTTTTTATTTTTTCACAAAGAGTCGTACGAGAGTTGGGATTGGGATCGCGAGCGGCGAGAGTCTCGGCCCAACGAGATCTTTTGAGATCTGGTTCCAAAAACCGTTCACGGTTTTAACGGGTTGACGGTTTTGTATTCGGGTCGACCGGTTCAACGGTTTATAGCCGGGTCTAAGCCAACACCGGGTCTGGTGTTTAATTCAGCCCATATATTTAACCGGTTCCGATTCATCCGGTTCAACCGGCCGGTCCGGTTCGGTTTTAAAATCATTGCTCATAGGTGCTCTAACTCCTCTTGGTTCCTTGACCTTGGTGCTTGCTGCAATATGATCTTCGATGATTGGGATTGGCCGTAGCCTGGTAGGGAAAGTTTCCCTAGTCATCAAAAGGAAAAACTCCTTGGTCTTCAGGTAATTTTCCGGACTTAGCTAATTTTGGGTTCTTCCAGATTTGGTAAAATTAAAATCTTAAGTCTTCCAAACTTAGCCACACTGTCAAGTGCGGGGAAGATTTCCCTGATCGTCAGAGAAATTTTCCCTAGTCATAGGGAATATTTTCCTGGTCATCAGGGAAAAATTTCCAAACTTAGCCAATTTTGGGGTCTTCCAGACTTGGTAAAATCCTAAGTCTTCTATACTTAGCCAAGTTTTCAAGTACATGGAAGATTTCTCTTGTCATCAGAGAAAAATTTTCAGACTTGGCCAATTTTCAGGGCCTCCATCCTTAGTTAAAAATTGAAACCTTTGGGCTTAGTGAGATTGTAAGCCTTTATAGATTTTTAGCCAAATCTTCGGCTTTTTGGACTTGGACAAATTTTGATTTCTGCAGTAGGTGATAACTCGAGTAGAAGAAATATAAAGATGGATGCACTGCCTGTACCTCAGCGAATGCTCCACCACTGATGCTGCTGAATCTCACTGACCACATGAATCCCACTGATCCTTGCTTCACCGGCATGGAAGTGAGCCATTGTTGCGAGGCAGCAGGAGCATTGCCCCCGTTCGACTATCCCTATAGCAACTCCTTCATATCAACCAAAGTATCCTCATCCGTTTTGATGGCTATTCGTTGGCAGCAATTCGAAACGATGCTGCTCGAAAGAATGCCCACAAAGAACCAATTGATACCGCCGCCCACCACCTGTTCGATGAAATGCCCCTAAAGAGCTGGTCTCCTATCCAGAGCTAGTTAGCTCTTCAAATCCAATCTCTCCGCCCAAAAATCGTTCTCATCGACGGTCATCATCTCTTGCTACGTGCCTCTTCAAGCTGATCCACTCTCTAATAACATATCAGACAAGATAAGAGGAATCGAGGGAGCTCTCTTTCATTGGATGAAAGACTAAGCATACTGCGTGCAGCTGGGCTGACGGTGACAGGTCCCTTATTCCAACCTTCGGTAGCGTGCGCTCTCCGTTTTCCCTTTTTTCCCTCCTCCTTCTGGCGTCCTCTCTCTTAACTACCTCTATCGGCCCGGGCAGCGGGCTGCTGACCGGGGATGCGAAGAGACGTCATCTGGAGCGTCATTTTCGTTCGAGCAATAGTGAACGTTCGATCTTATCTGGTTATCCAATATTTACCGTTAGATCATTCAGCTTCTCCACGCAAATGTCCGTTGTAAATGATCCGACGACTTTCCAAGACCTACCGATTCGAGGTTCCTATCCTTCTTCTCGATTGCTCGGTTCTCTCTCGGCCGATTCCAGGTTTCGCGCCTTCCAGATCTGCCGGGATTCGGAACTGGAAACCTGGATCGGTTCTCGAAATGATCAGCTCCCATCACCAGCTCTTCGGTTGGGGCTCGCTGCGGATGATTGAGTAGCGGGAGCAGAGCAGGCACTGATCCGATCTCCAATGGAGCAAGAGAGGCAGAAGAGAGAAGCAGAAGAAGCCGAGTTCCAGTCTCCAACCATCCCGATCCTCTGTGCCAACAACTGTGGCTTCTTCGGAAGCTCCGCCACCAACAATCTCTGCTCCAGATGCTACAAAGACTCGTTTTTGAGCAAACCAAAGGCCTCGATCGAGACCGTCGTCGTCAAGGCGGCCGTCGTTGATGGGAAGCCCGATGGCGATGACGGGGGAGTCGAAGCTGGTAGCTTGTGGGAGGAAGGGAACCCATCGGGTGTCGGTCCGGCGAAGAAACCGCCCAACCGGTGCAGCTTCTGTAACAAGCGGGTCGGGCTGATGGGATTCAGGTGCCGCTGCGCGGAGGTGTTCTGCCCCCTCCACCGATACTCGGACAAGCACGATTGCCCATTTGATTACCGAGGCGCCGGGCAGGACGCCATCACTAAGGAGAATCCGGTCGTGAAGGCGGACAAGGTCGAGAAGATTTGATGCACGGAATGATGGTATGTACCTGCAAATTCATGTTGATGTTTCTGAAACCCCATAGTTTACAACTATCTCAACATAATGTACAACTATTTGTCATAGTCCCAAATCCCACCAAGATATATGGCTATGCAATTTCTATATATTATGTAAATAGCCATTTAATAAATAAAATGTGTGAACTTATACTCTAGGTTAAGAGGAGTCCAATAAGACTCATCTTTTTTATGCAACCAAAGAAGGGAAGTACAATTGTATGTGTTGTGCTATGTTAGTTGACAACATTATGTTGCCTTTCATGGATGGTAACACTAGTATATGGTTAGCGTGCACGAACTTGCTAGAGCTGGCTAACGGGTATCCTACTAAACCTATGTTGGAAAATCTTATTGCAAGACCAAGGAAGACTTGGGAATCCTGTCCTCGGGAATCGGTGTACTAAAAACAATGCACATGTAATCATAAGGCCACATCTTTTATTTCCCATCCACAACCATGTCCTTTTGTTAACCTAGAAGTAATAAATCGAACTTTTACAATATTTTCAGTTCAAGAAATATATGCCAAAGCTAGGATAGAAGCACCATAACCAAGAATAATAGTTAGTTTCATCAATTTGCCTTCCATTTTTTTTTTTCCTGTTAGATGTAGTCATAGTCTAGTCCCACATGGTTTGTGGTATTGTAATGGGTTGCGTTCGCTTGCTATATAAGGAGAGGTAGTTTTATGTAATATGAATCAATACAATGAGTATTTTCTCCAAACCCTACTCTCTCTCTCTCTCTCTCTCTCTCTCTTGACATGATTCTGAGCCAAGTTGCTAGATCATCATTTTAACATAGAGGCTCTTGCTCTTGATCCACCTCCTGCCCTCTCTTGTACGGCGTTTCTCCCTTGTTTACACCCTCGTCAGGAGCCCAGCCTCTGTCCGATGTATTCCCTGGGTGCACTCAACACGTCGGGAGCCCGACCTCTCTGCCGTATTCCCTAGATGCGCTCAAGGCGTAGGGAGCTTGGCCCTCTATCTATCGTATTCCCCAGGTGTGCTCCACATGCCAAGAGTCCGGCCCTCTATCTGTCATATTCCCCGGTGTGCTCAGTACGCCAAGAGCCCAATCCTCTATCCGTCATATTCCCCAATGTGCTTAGCACACCAGAAGACCGACCCTCCCTCGTTTTGTATTCCCTGGCATGCCGGGAGCCCAACCCTCTATTTGTTGTATTCCCTTGGTGCATTCAGCATGCCGGGAGCCCAACCGTCCCTTTCATCGTATTCCCTATGTACGTTCAACTCACCGAGAGCCTGATTCCTCTTCTCTATATCAGATTGTGGTGATATGCCCTCCTTTCTCCTTTTGATCGGACTTTGTTGATCTTCCCTTTTCACCTCAATCCACGTCTATTCTTCAGTTGTAATGATCGAGATCTTCCATTATGTGACATGTGTCGAGCACTTGCTTCGGCTGAGTGCTTGCCTCCTACGGGATCTCGTTTGTCCACATCTTTCTTCCTTGTGCCTTAATTATAACTCCACCTATTTGGCATCGAGCCTCAACGACCTTTGCCTATTTTTTGGTTGGCTTGCTTGCAGGTTGGCTGGGTCCTCCAGTTGTCCTTCTTGCAGGTCAATCGGGTTCCCATGACGACTTGCTTGCAGGTCGGCCTGACACTATCTTTAATTTACAAAAAAAAGGGGAATATTGGATGTATTTTTCCTTTCTTTTGATAGGCAAACTGATATTGGTCTATACCCTACATCAGTTTGAGGGGGTGTTAGATGTGGTTATAGTTTAGTCTCACATGGTCCGTGGTATTATAATGGTGTGCGTTCTCTCCCTATATACGGAAATGTAGTTTTGTGTTATATAAATAAATACAAGGATTATTCTTTCCTAGCTCTAGTCTTTCTTTCTCTCTCTTATTGTTGGGTTTAGTCGCACATTGGCTAGGGGGATGGGCGGTGATGTCTTCATATACCCTCGTGGACCTACCTTTATGACCCAGGTTTTGGGGCAAGAGGGTATGTAATAGTGATGATCGATCATTTATCAATCATTCTTCACAAAATTGATATTTTGAAACCATTTTTGAAACCAATCAAGAGCCAAACTAGAATAACAAATCAAGATCATTTTGAAGTACTTTTTAAGTTTGAAAATTATCGAACATCAATCGTTAAAACCAACTAAAATAGATCAAAGTAAGTCATTCAATGATGCACAAAGTTCAACGATCAACTAGTTCTGTTTTAATCGTGGCAAACTATCCAGAACTGAAGATCGATCATCTATCAATCATTGATCAATCATCCTTCACAGAATTGACATTTTGAAACCATTTTTGAAACCGATCAAGAGCCAAACTAGAGCAACAAATGAAGATCATTTTGAAGCACTTTTTATGTAACATCCCGCCCTCACAGACATGACATTGTCCGCTTTGCCTGTGCTTGCACGAGAACTTCCCAGGAGGTCACTTATCATAGGATTTCCCTCACCCAAACACGTTTAACTACAAAGTTCTTATGGGACCCGCAACGGCTCACGATTTTACAACACACCATATCTATTTGGGATGAAATATTATATTTATAGCTCATAATCTCCTCTCTAGGCGACGTGGGACTAATTATGGGCTTGGAGACCTCACCTCACCTCATCCATCATGGCTTTTCTCGCCTCAGGAGTATTGGCTATTGGTTCTTGGTTATTGGCTATTGGATCTTTATCATCACAATCCACTCCCTTAAGGGCCACATGTCCTTATGTGGGATTAGACCTCCCCTATCACAAGGAGAATTGGCTTTGATACTATTATGTAACATCCGCTCCAACCACCAAGATATTGTTCGCTTTGTCTGGCTTTGATACTATTAGTATTTCCCTCACCTAAGCACGCTTAACTAGAGTTCTTATGGCATCCACAGTGGCTCACAGTTTTAAAACGCGTCTTATCTATTTGGGAGGGAAAATTATATATATAGCCCAAAATCTTCTTCTCTTCAGGCGATGTGGGACTAATTCATGTCCTTGTACATCACACCTCACCTCATTCATCTTGACTTTCCCCGTTGCATGAGTCTTGGCCATTGGCTTTTGGATCTTGGTCGTCACATTTTAAACTCAAAAATCATCGAACATCAATCGTGAAAACCAACCAAAATGGATCAAAGTAAGTCGTTCAAAGATACACAAAGATCCAAAATTAACTTTTATCAATCAAATGTGATAGATCTAAGCAAAGAGGTTTTTCAAGTGGTTTTCAAAACATATTTTCAACCCGGTTCGAAGCCAAAAACTCACACATATAAAACCTCATACATGAGTGCAATTTAATGAATAAAAACACAACTCAACATTTGAGTGAATTCGATAAACAATTAAAATTTGAGAACCATATACATCAAACTGATGAAACCTAAATACCATGCAAGACATGGCTATTTTAGCTTGTATGGTTCACATACCTGTCCCTATGAAGACAAATCTATTCTCTTTCACTCGAATCCCCTTGGAGTAGCTTTAGACTCCCTTGTACTTGTGTCTTCACTAACCAGACTAAAGGCTCAATCAAGTACTATGACACACAACACTGAAACACACATTCACAAGTTACCTGCCAATACTATCCTAACAAGAGGAAATCCTAGTTTCAAAATGGGAGGAGGAAAATGGAGGGATGAAGTCTGACTCAGAACCTGTCTTTGATACCATGAAACATCCGGGAGCAAATAATCCTCCTATCTCATTGCACTAGCCCAAGGTATATACAAAAGGAGATGAGTGTGAGTCACCAACATGGTTAGCATACCACCCCAGAAACGGAAACTTATCCGAGGTATATACTATATACAATTATAAAAATATGTATTATCTCTAACAAACATACAAAACAACAATTTGGTCCCAGTAAGCTTAAACAGTTACTTCTGGGTTTATCAATTAATTGAGAAAATGGACCTATATCCTTTTTACCATTCATATATTTGTTTAATTCTAGTATCAATGTATCATTCATTCTGTATGATGAAGATTCATGATCCATGAGTCTTGAGACCATCTGGACGAACTAAAGAGTATCGATAGCTTTTTAATGAATTTATAAAAGAAAATCTCAACCATTATTTACTACTTCCTGCTGTTGTTTGATTGTCTGATTTGAATAGTTTCACTTCAAGATTGAGCTTGGACTCAGTTTTTAGATGGTGGAAGTGTTGAATGGTACTGATTATCATATTACACTTGTTAGCGGATAGTCCCACATCGGTGAGGGAGGCACCCATCACCCGCTTAATATACCCACTGTGGACCTCCCCTTACAACCCAGGTTTTGGGGCATGAGGGTATCTAACATGGTATCAGAGCTGGCACGTCTCCTGCTCCTGCTCCAGGTGCTCCCCACCGATCGTGCCTTGCCACACATGCTTCACGTGGGAGGATCCTTGCCACGCGTGCACTGCGTGAGAGGGAGTGTTAGTGAATAGTCCCACATCGGTGAGGGAAGCACCCATCACCCGCTTAATATACCCACTGTGGACCTCCCTTTACAACCCGGGTTTTTGGGGCGTGATGGTATCTTACAATACTTTTTTTGCATGCTTCAACTATCAACCAATAGAGTCCCTATGGTCCACTGTGTGACCCCAAGATACAACAATCTTATAATGAGTCGGATATGTGTGTCAGTAAGATATATGCATCGAGTCATTGACACTTTACCTTGCTAGTGATGATTCGTGATATTCATGTTGAAACTTTAAATCAACATGACGATTCTAGTTTGTCTAAACTTGTTAGAAGATGACGGCTAGGGTTTGGAGAGAATGAAATGTCTCTTCATTGAGGGACTAAGCCCAATATATATGTATATTATTACACAATGAACCCGACTTGACTATACAAGAAACCCGATACATCTCCATACATTAACACTTCCCCTCAAGCTCATTGTGGATCATGTACCGAGAGTTTACTGATAAAATGTCAGAATCGAGCAACTGTAAGAGACTTCGTGAGATAGTCAGCCGTATGCTCCGTTTAGTGAATGAATGGTAAGGAGGTGGTGTGGGCGAGAAACTCCTGGCAAACATATTAACAGTCAACCTCTATATGTTTTGTCCGCTCGTGGAAAACCGGGTTATTAGCAATCTGAATAGCACTCCGGTTGTGGGATTAGATATCACGACTCCCAGGTCGAGGAGAAAATGACGAAGTCAGACAATCATTGTGGTGGTGGAAGCCATAGCCCGTTATTCGGCTTCGGTACTGGAGCGAGCAACAGACTCCTGTTTTTTGCTACACCAAGAAATGAGGAAGCCACCAAGGAACACGCAGTAGCTGGTGGTAGAACGACAAGTAGCAACATCACCTACCCAGTCTGCATCGGAGTAGGCGCCCAACACTTGAGTAGAGGTTGAAGGTAGAAGTAATGAATGGGTGATGTTGCCTTGGAGATAGCAGATGATCCTGAATACCACTGCATAGTGAACAAAGCGGGGAGTCTAAACAAAATAACTGACAATGCTGACAACATGAGCAATATCAGGTCTAGTTATAGTGAGATAGACTAGCATACCAACCAATTTTTGATATCTAGAAACATCCCAAAGAGGCTCATCATTTGTAGGTAAGAGTTTCAAGTTGAGCTCCATGGGAGTGTCAACAGTGTGAAAGTCAATGAGATCAACATCGGTAAGGATGTCGGAAATGTACTTCTGCTGGGAGACCAACAAACCAGGGGTCGAACGGGCAGTCTCAAGCCAAGGAAATACAAAAGAGGGCCCAGATCTTTCTTCTCAAACTGACTCTAGAGGTGATACTGAAGGGACGCTATGGTGACACTGTCGTCCCCGGTGATAATCATATGATCCACATATAGGAGTAGAATAGCATGACCCTGACTGGAGGAGCGGGTGAATGGGGCATAGTCAGAGTGTCGCTCTATAAATCCAGCGGCAAGAACTGCACTGCAAAAGCGTTCAAACCAGGCATGAGGGGCCTGTTTGAGCCCATAAATAGTCCGGCCCAGACGGCAGACGTGCCTCGAAGGAACAGAAATGCTCGGTAAAGAAGCTATATATACCTCATATGAGAGGTCACCGTGAAGGAACGTATTGGTCACAACCATCTGATAGAGAGGCCACCCTCGAGCAGCTGTCACAGCTAAGAGGGTGCGCACAGTAGTCATCCAAGCAACTGGAGCAAACGTCTTCTCGTAGTCCCATACTCTTGGGAGAAGCCACGAGCATCAAGGCGGGCTTTGTGCCGCTCAATGGAGCCATCAGATCAAGTCTTGACCTTGAAGATCCATTTGCAGCTAATAGGCATCATGCCTGAAGGACAAGTAACCAGATCCCAAATATGGGTCCGCTGAAAAGTCTCAAGCTCCACTGTCATGGCATGTCGCCATTCTAGGTGTAAAGTTGGCTTACAGTATGACTGGGGCTCCTGGTGGGTATGGAGAGCAGTAAGCAAGGCCTGATAAGACGGGGAGTAGGAGGCAACAGTAGAGTATCCAGAGGAGTTTGGAGAGTCATAGATAAAAGCAGTATAACCAAACATGTCCGGAGAGTAGTCATATCTGTCAGGAGCGTGATGTTTGCGTGCAGGGTAACGCCGAACAAGGCTAGGATCCGTGATCGGAGAGGAGGGAGCAGTAGCAGGTGAGGGAGTACTAGTGGGAACAAACTCTGTAGAAATGACTGTGGAGCGATGAATGTAGACACGAGTGACAGAAAGTGGTGGTGGGGGAGATAGAGGAGGCAGGGGGGCATGGTAGGTGGGGGTGGGGGAGGTGGAGGCAAGAAGGATCCTAACGATGATAGGGGAGGCTCAACCGGGTAAGGCACAGTCGTGGGCGTGGGAGCAGGATACGGAGGTAGGAAGGGGATGGTAAGAGGTGATGGAGACATATAGGGTGACACATGCGGTGAGAGTGGTGGAGGCGTAGAGGGTGAAGTAGGCAGTGAGGGAAGATCCCGGGATTCAGTGGAGAAGTACGGGACATCCTCAACAAAGGAGACATGATAAGAGACACGGATCCGGCGAGCCAAGGGATCGTAGAACCTATTGCCCTTGTGCTCCCGACTGAGTCCCAAGTAGACATACTTAACATATCTAGTAGAGAGTTTGGTATGCTAATAGGGAGGGAGGAGGATGAAACACGTGCACTTAAAGGTACGAAGAAGGGAGTAGTCGGGGGATGTGGAGTTAAGCTGCTCATACGGAGTAACACCAGAGAGGGTGGAGGACGGAGTGATGTTTATAAGGTGAATGGTGGTCAGAATAATCTCGATCCAGTAGGAATGTGGAATTGAAGCAGACAAAAGTAGAGCTCACGCCGTCTTATGGACATGGCGATACTTGCACTAAGCAACTCCGTTCTGTTCATGAGTATGGGGGTACGACTGTTGGTGAAGAGTGCCGTGAGTCTGAAGGATCTCACGTATCTCAGAGAAGAGATACTTCTGGGCACAGTTAGACTGAAAGGTCACAATGCGCCTACCAAACTGGGTATGGAGCATAGTAGTGAAGGTCCTGTAAATGTGAGGAATCTTGGAGTGGTGTTGCATGAGATAGACCCAGGTACATCAGGAATAATCATCTATGAAACTCATATAATATAGGAAACCAGTAAAGGAGGCAATTGGAGCAGGACCTCAAAATCAGAATGCACAAGATCAAAAGGGGCGTTGGATCAGGAAGCACTAGCAGAAAAAGAAAGAGCTAGATGTTTTGCCAATCGACAACCCATGCAGACAGAAAGGAGCGGAGAAAGACACTCGACCCAAAGTGTTTGAGTGGAAAACACTTTGGAGTCTATCCCTGGATACGTGACCTAACCGTCTGTGCCACAGACCGACATTAGAGGTGACAGACAGGGCTGACAGAACGGAAGGAGTGAAACTGGGAACCTGAAAGTGATCCAACTGGTAGAATCCCCCTGCTCGACAACCCAGTCCAACCCTCTGACCCATCTGCGGATCCTGCACAGAAAAAGAAGAAGTTAAAGTAACTGTCAGGACAGAGTCACAAAGGGAACTAACAGATATTAAATTAATGTTTAAGAGGGGAGCATGATGAACACGAGACAAAGTCAAGTAACTAGTGAGATCGGAGGCAGAGGTAATGGAACCACACTGCAAAATAGGTACGAGTCCCCCATTAGCAATGTGGACCCCTAGATAGAGAGGAGCAGAGGTACAGTCGGTGAGTACGGTAAAGTCAGAAATAAGGTGGCTGGAGGCACCAGAATCGAAGTATATGGAGCAGCAGTACCAGAAGTGGCGGACAGATCGTGAATTCCTGAAGAGCTGGTAGAGGTGAGATACCGAAGAAGTAGCTTCTCAAGTTGCTGAAGACGATTAGAGTCAGACGAGGAAGGTACCGAGGAAGTGAGACCGACAGCAGCAACATCAGTTGTGTCGCCATCATGGCGAAGGGGGCTCTGACCACGTCCACAACCAGCTGACTCGGTAGAGGAACTCGGCCCGAGAACACCCTCAAAATAGAGGGCCGGAGGGACTCGGCGAGCAGTCGCCAAATCCAGTCTATAAGAGGAGGGAGGCAGTATACCCGCAGTAGTGGTATAGCACAGATAGACAGGCTGTAGGGAGGCCTATGGAAGGAGGTAGAGAGGTGGGCGGAGGTCGAGTGAGAGGGGTGGTCAGAGGTGGAGGGGGGTGGTTGAAGTGGCAGTCAATGGAGGAAGGGGTCACGGATGGTGGTAGGAGAGCAGAGGGGGTGGGGGGTGGCAGGGAGGCCGGTTGGTGTCGTGGGGGGTGATCGGGTAGAGGGACTGCCGGTGAGAGAGAGGAAGGTGGGAGTTGTCAGGTGGGGGAGAGGGTAGGGGGGTTGCCGGTGAGGCAGAGGAAGGTGGGGGCTGCCGGTTGAGGGAGAGGGTAGTGGGGGGGGATCGGGTAAGGGGGGACTATCGTTGAGGGAGAGGTGGCCGGGGGTGTTGCCAGTGAGGGTGAGGGAGGATGGAGGGTTGCCGGTGAGGTGCCAGAGGATACGTCGGAAGAGGGGTAGCTAGAGGCCGGAGGAGACGTCGGGAGAAGGTGCCAGTGCTAGAAAAGGAGCCGGATGAGAGGGGGGAGCAGCTGTCGTCGCCGCGTCGCAGTGGGAGAAACCCTAGAGCTATGATACCATGTTAGGAGACGACGGCTAGGATTTGGAAAGAATGAAATGTCTCTTCATTGAGGGACTAAGCCCAATATATATGTACATCATTACACAATGAACCCGACCCGACTATACAAGAAACCCGATACATCTCTGATACTCTATACATTAACAAAACTAATTGTAGTTTTTAATTCAGCTGTGGGTTCAAATAAATCTTGACCCGGTTATGGTCTATGTGCACTTTTTCGAGTTGGAAGCCATGATTATCTTGCTAAAAAATCAGGCTATAAGGTTTTGAATCCATAAGTCACAAGAGAGAACGTAAATTGTTATTGCATCTGTGATGGCATGTTCAAACTTGATTTGGTATGGTTTTTAAGAAGTATTCATTTTGAGATACATTTGGTTGTTTTGTCATCTTATCATTCTGCATGTTATTAAAGAGGAAAATGATGTTTAAATTCTTATGACACAATTGACTTGCCAGGCTTATGTGTTTCATTGTAATTAGATGCTCTCATTTGTCAAATTCAATGGAATACTGTGGGTTCAAATAATTTATTCCTGCAGGAGGTATTCTAATGATATAGTCACAATATTCAGAAATTTTTTACGAAATCAAATCACTCATAGATTTGGTGGGCTTAACGGTTCTCCAAATATTGTTGTTAATTTGAATTGTTCACAAAATTCAGGAATTTTATGAAGGAATTGCAGTTTATTCGTGGAATACTCGCATTATATTATACATGAAACATTATTGGATGCTGATTAGCTATCTAGCACTATTATTTGTTGTTTCCTTACCGATGCTTGTTTCCCATGTCAATTACATAGTAATAGTTATAATTTCATGCCTCTTTTTTATGTTTTTTGAATACTTCTGGATATTTCTGAACTTATTGGTGAAATTTCTGCTCATCTATTTCAATTCAAAATTACCCATCTGAATTGGGGTTTTTCCTGAAAGCCAAACTTGCAACTATGCTTAGAGGCTGTAGTTTGCTACTACTGTTTTATGTTATTTTGGGTGAAAATCAGAGTTCCCGGTTTTGTGATACAAGATAATGGCAACTTAGGGGGTGTTTGGCATCATTCCGGACTTTTCTGTTTCTATATACAGTTCCATATTTTAAGATCAATGGATACTATTTGTTCCGGTGGAATGAAGGACTTCGGAATGATAATTTATCACTCTGTCTGTCTCTATGCTAACCAGAACCACCAGATTTCATTGGAAATAGGAATTGATGGGATTACCCTCTTCTGGTTGTGGTTTAAGCGGAACAGCAGTTCCTCATGCCAAACACCCCCTTATAATCCTAAGATTCCTAACCATATCAGTTCTCTTGCTACCATTAATTACTTAGACCCATATTCATAGAGGATTTGGTATTCAATGAAATCAAATCTTATTGTTCTCCACTCTCTTTCTGCAGTCTTTCGTCTAAAAGGACGATCTCTAATGAGCTTTAAATGATGAAACCATTTACAAATGCCGAGAAAAGCAGTGAAGTTCTGTTATCTAGCTTGCATCCACCCCTATGCCATCTTATATTCTGCTAGTAGCCTCGTGCCCAACAGGTATAAGATAGAAGTTTCAATGCTAGCTTTTTGCATAGTGTTCACTGGGTATTTATCAGGAGCTCTGTTATATAATTTGTTTAGTGTGGTTGCCTTCCAGTGTTCTATGCTGCCTGCAGTGTAATTCTTTCAGAAACTCTTTTTTGTTATACATTTGGTGTTAATAGATCTGAATTTAATTAATCAAAAAAATTCTGGGTTCCTCTCTTATTGTTTATTGTATTTTCTTACTGCCTTGCCTCACTCAGATACCTCGATTCCATTTTGCCTTGGAATGTTAATGTGCGATGCGCTAATACCCCCCCTAGAATCAAGTCTATTTTCGTGCTTATATTTATTATTATTCATTCTTTTATTTTGTCATCTGTTCTTTCAACTAATTCTTGCCCGCATATTTAATCATCCATATGCCGAGATTCACCAATATACCCAGCACAGCCTTACCGAACCTAGAATCCATCCGACTTCAACGTCTGCAACAATGATAATGGTATTGTGGAAACTCACTGGAACATGAATACCACTTTTGGTATTCCACGTCTATTCTTATGTGGACCGATATAATGATCAACAAATGCAACTTTCTTTTGAATCGCAGCATGCCAAGTGTGGTGTTATCTCCCAGTGTAGACTCTGAAGACCAAAGTTTCTGAGTTTGTCGGTGGCCGCCTACTACTTTAGCTTGTTCAAACATGTATTCCAAACCTATTGGATGGTGCAAGTGACATGCACCTCAATTTGATGTTTACGTTTCAAAAATGTGTATTGGCATCTTACATATAGAGATCAGATACATTCTTGGTAACTGCGAATCGAAGTCATTTTCTGTTGGTGGATCTCAATTCGACTGATAAGGTTTTTTTTTCTTTCACTCACATGTTTTTGTTGTATAGTCTGGCTAGCCAAGTCATTATGCTTTCCCTTTCTATCAGGCATCCTGATTAGACAAAGATGATGATATTTTGGGGCATAAAAATGCGTGAGGGAATTTGTTGCATCTTCCATTTGAATGGTACATTTGCCATGAAGTTATATTTTCATTCTAGAAGGTGGAGCTATTAGTTGGAAATCAATGCTCTAAGAAGTTAGTCCTATCTGCCATTGAGGCAGGATATATAGCTGCAACAAAAGAAGCCTCATGGCTAAAAGGGCTTGTTGGGGAATTTGGAATATATTTGGGGATAATCATTTATTTCAAATTTAAATTGATATCTTAGTCCTATCCACATATTTGTCCAGGCTCATCCAACTTACTCAACCACTTTCCACTCATTCCTATTGGTTGTAAGCAAGACACCTCCAATTGGTTGGTGTATGGTGGCTCTATCTATCTTTAAGCTCATCTAGTTCCCCCCTTCCTCTCTATAAGAAAGCCAACCCTCAAAGAACTTGGCATCCCAAGACTCGATGATGGTGTTATCATCTATGTATGGGTTTTCAGAATAACACATAATCAACTGTTTTAGGACCCAACTTGATCATCTAAAGGTTAGGTATGGATACATTCGCTAGGCACCCCCACATTTTGAGGTGTTTGTAAGAATGCTATTTAGAAGATGCTTCCCCTCACAGGTTTGTAGGTACACCTTAATTGGTCAACATAGCATTGATCGTGTCTTTTAAGATCATATTCTTTCTCTCAGCTACTCAATTAGACTGGGGGGAATAAGGACTAGTAGTTTGGTGAATTACACCATTGTCTTCACAGAATTTTGTGAAGTCTCTGGATTCATATTTACCCCCTTTATCCGATCTAAGGACTTTGATCAATTTCCCTATCTAGTTCTCCATCTTGGATTTAGAGGATATAAACTTGGACAAACTTTTATCCAAACTCTTAAAAAGAAAGATTGAACAATATCGGAAACAATCATCGATAAAATATGATAAATACTTATTCCCTCATCTCATTGTGTAAACTTTTAGGTCACACACATCTGAGTGGATTAAGTTTAGGGTCTCTGAGCTACACTCTACACTCTTGAAATACGTCTTGGCATATTTAGCATCTACGCAAATGCCACACTTTTTATCTATGGATTGAACACATTTAGGTACTCTTCATAAGATTATTTGCCTTTTAAGAGTCTTAGAGTTTATGTGACTTAGTCTAGCATACCACAATTCAAGTTACTGGGATAAGTATGCAGAAGACGATTCTTTGTTATCATTGAAAGTAGTTACATTAAGTTTGAATAAACCCTCCTCGAGGTAAACCTTTCTCACAAAAGACCCTCCCTTAGTCAAGAAAAATTAGTCTTAGTCAAAGGCATGCTTGCAGCCCTTCTTGCTCAGCATTGCTCCAGAGACCAGGTTCTTCGGATGTCGCTCCTTCAGGGTCAGAAGATTCGCGGAGGTGGACTTTAAGACCTGGTTCCTTTCCCAGCGACTCGAGCGATCAAGGAGTTACCCATGTGCATCGATTCACCTTCGTCCATGGGCGTGTAGGTGGGGAAGGAACTCTTTGACTCACAGATATGTTGGGTAGCTCTCGTGTCCACCCACCAGTCTGCAAGGTTACTTACTATGTTGACCTCAGTCACCACTGCCAAGAAGTAGCCGCTCTGAACCACGTTTGCCTTGGACTTGATCTTCGTCTTTCAGTTAACTGTGTTGAAATGTCAGTCCTTAGTAAGGTGACCTGGCTTACGCACACAAAGTAATCTCCCTTCAGCTTCTTCCTAAACCGGGGCTTAGAGAACTTGTTCTTCTCGAAGGGCTTAGAAGCATGAACCTTCTTCTTGACAGACTTTCCCTCCACGATGTTATCATTGTCTTTCAACTCAGAGGCTCGCTTTCTTTACTCCGATACTTGGTTGTCCTTCATACAGATTCAGACTATCAGGTCCTTCAGGGTCATATATTATCTCTTGTGCTTCAGATTATTCTTGTATTTATTCCAAAAGCGATGGAGTTTCTCAATAATAGTCGCCACCTGGAATTCTTCGCAGATGGAGTAGCCTTCTGCGAGGACTTCGTGGATGGTGAGTTGTAGCCCCTTTAGTTGGGAGGCCACAAACTTCCCATCCTTCATCTTGAATTCCGGCAACCCATCTTGAATTCTAGCAATTTTTTCATAGCGAACTTCTTTGACTATGCGTCTTCTGTGGGATACTTCTTTTCTAAGGCATTCCACAGATCTTTGGCGGACTTGCAGGTGAAGATGACGTCGTACAACTCTGGGGTAAGGCATTTCAGAATGTAATTTCTATAAAGATAATTATTATTCTCCCGGTCAACTATTACGGACTTGTTCGAGTAATCATCTGCATCTAAGGCCAAGGCAGGTTTCTCATTGGTTAAAAGATCATCTTAAGAATAGTAAGGTCGAATCTAAGTTTCATCTGCCAACGTTTGAAGTTTTTACCATCAAACGGTTTAAGTTTCTCAGAGTCTTTGCCATGGTTTCTCTCCGTTTCAAAAGACATTACTAGATTTGGAATAAATAAATATTGCTTTTAGATTGTTGGACTCTAGCCTAGTCTAATTGCAGTAAGGCTATGTTTGGTTGGGAGGAGTTGCAACTGCTTGGTGAAGTTGCAACTCATGTAATTGGAAAAGCATGTTTTGCAACTCATGCACTTTAAAAAGCATGAGTTGCAACTACCAGTTGCAACCCCACAATTTGGTTGTTTTAACGGTAGTGGGAAGTGGTGGCCGGCAGACGGCGGCCGACAGTAGGTGGTGGCCGGCATAGGAGGAGGGCATGGCCGGTGGTGGTGGTTGGCCAGCGTTGGCGATGACAAGAGGGAGCGACCGGTGGTGGCGATGATGCCTGGCCGTGGCAGGAGGCGGCCGTGGCGGCCGGCAGGAGGCGGCAGCGGCTTGTGTTCCTCCTACCAACCGGCGATGGTTGGCGGTGGTGGCCAGATGACGGCCACAGGAGGAGGCGACGACCAGCGATGGCGGTGGTTGGCGGTAGAAGGCGGTGGCCGATGGTGGGCGGCAAAGTTGCAACTACATGATTTATACATGCAGCTTGTTGGGGTGAGTTGCACCACAAGAGAAAAATTTAACCGGTGCAGTTCGAACTCATCCCAAAATTTATGTCTCGTTGGTTGCATGGAGTTGCAACACACTGGTTACAACTAACACAACCAAATAGTGGTTAGGCTAAATTGCATGAGTTGCAACTCCTCCCAACCAAGCATGCCATAAAGAGAATATATTTTGCAAAAGGCTCAAAGAAACTCCAGTAAAAAGAGGAAATGGATTTATTAGTTTGTTGTTAAGGCTTGTCCTTGCACAATGCCCTGAAAGCAATATTCGCCACCTTTGGTGGTGCTTGAAACCTTTGGCAATAACTCCTCAGGCTACAACGACTGTCGAACTCCTCTTCAACACCGAAGGGGATCCGTGGGATCCAGTGATCCAGTGAGGGAACCATGATTTTATATTGGGAGTGGCCAAAGCATAATAATCTTTTTTTTTTTTGGAGGGGGGGGGGGGGGAAGATTCAAGGCATTTACTATATACAAATAAAATAGAATAAAATTGAGTGGGGGCCATCCCCCCCCCCCCCCCCTTCTTTTTTTTATTGGCAGGAAAAGACTTACTAAAAACTGGAACTTCAGGACTACAATGACTATAACCCAAAAAAAAAAACCAACAGCCGATCAACCTGGGTCGAAGATGATACGAGGGTAATACATAAGCTGAGCATCCTATATAGTGATCTCCCTGAGAGAAAGAGGAAGATCCTGAGAGAAAATATGGAATCTTTCGAAAAGATGTCCCCTTCGTGCCAATCAGTCAGCAGTCCCATTTGCCTCTCGAAAAATGTGAGACCATCGGACCCTTGGGATCCGACTCAAGAGGGCTCGACATTCACGTAAAATCGGATCAATATTGCTACAACTAGTAAGTCTTTGAATAACCATTAACGAGTCTCCTTCAAGCCAAACAAGGTGGTGTGGGAAATGTTGGATAAATGTTTGCAATCCACAGAGCAAAGCTGATGCCTCTGCAAGTGGGACCGAGGGAGAAAAAGATGGGAAACAACTCTCGATGAGGACTGATCCAACAGCGTCTCGAATCAGGAAACCCTCACTTGCTGCTCGGCCGCCCTGAGCCATTGAGCCATCAAAATTTAGTTTTAATTCATCTGAATTCGGGGGCCATCAGTGAACCAACTATGGATTTCTGTTGGGGAAGTAATGCTGCCGAATTGGGGATTTGACCAAACTCCTGGATGAGAACTCAAATCCGACGAACAATAGTTCTCGGTAATTCCACACCTCATCAAAACATGCACGATTGCGCACCTTCCACAACTCCCACACCGAAGTCAGCATAGACCCAAAGGCTACCTTCAATTTAGATATCGACATTTGAGCCAGTTGATTGTCAACCATCCTCTTCAAGAGAGCCATAATAGAAATGTTTGCCAACCGGTCCACCCACTCCCACACAAATTTAGAGTGGGTACAGTCCATTAAGGCATGATTAATATCTTTTGGGGCCAAATGTCATCGGGGGCACTCAATATCCAAATCCATCCCGATGTGTGCTAGGTAAACTCGAGTAGGGAGACGCCTATGGATAAGCTTCCAACCAAACGACTTTGCCCGAGGAGAAGTATTCGACTTTCTGGTTGCTCTGTAGCAAGCCAGATACAATTACTAGCGCCAAGAGACAACCGATCCACCGCATGGGGTCCCCACGAGTACTACACACTTGGCTTAGAAGTCATAATAGGGACCACTATAATTTGCTTTGCCCAATCGTTAGGAAATATATCTTGAATCAAAGAGACATTCCACGTATTATCCTGCCCAAAGAGATGCCGAATAGAAATTATTCCCTAACTTCGATTCATGTTAAGAAAGATAGTTAGACGAGCGAAAGGAATGGGAGACGCCCATGGTTCCACCCAAGGTTCGAAATCAGCCCCTTCCCGAACCATCTGAACCCCAAAGTTCGTAGGCATATAGCTCCCTCCGAGATAGCTCGCCATATCCAAGCTGCTGTTGAGGAAAAGGTCAAGACCAAACAGACACAGTCCCATACTTGGCTTGACAGAAGAGTTTCCAAGGAGAGGAACCTCATGTTATCAATTTCAAAGCCCTATGCATCATAAAAGCATCCTTTACAAGAGGGAGCTACCCAATACCCAATCCTCCCCCACTAGCCGTCTGACATACCACCTCTTTGGGACAGTAGGTGGACACCCCTTGTGGTAACATAATTGGCCTAAAGGAAACGGTGAAAGTGAAACTGATCTAGTAAATAGATCTACACTAGATGACACCTAACAATGATCTAATACATATAACGGCATGGAAGTCAAAACAAACTTCAATAGAACCACCAGACCGGAAAAGAAAAGACATCGGGCCTTCCACCCTACCAACTTATGTAAGATCTTTGTGGATAGAGATGTCATCTCAGAGGCCAGCATACGTTTCCCTGACACTGGGGCACCCAGGTAATTGAAACTTCCATGAATAGAATCAATGACGAGACAATTTTGCAGTGTTCCCCGACGAGTGCGATTTACTAGCCGCCCAAAGTTCAAAGAAGATTTGGAATTATTCACTGCCTGACCAGAGCAAGCACAAAACCTCATTAAAATACTTACTAAACATGAAATCTGATGGTCGGAATCTTGTGTAAAGAAAAGACTATCGTCGGCATAGTGCAACATGGTAATGGAGTCGGCCTGAGCCGTAGGCCGAGCCCCCACTAGTTGCCCCTGCCTTTGAGCCATGGCCCCCCTTGGTCTATTCGTACTAGATAGTTCCGTCCCTAGCCTTATGGTGCGGGACACCTTATGGAATCACTAGTCTGCTAAGTACTAACAAACGGCCTTGATCGTTGCATCCATATTCTTTATTCTTTTCTAAAATTCAGAAGGGTAGTTTAATCAAATATGATTAGCGTAAAACGAGGGAGATCCGTTCTTTCCCACGTCCTTTGAACCTGCTTCGATTGAGGGCAAAGAACTTCCCATAACCTCTCATTTCCCCCTAAAACCTTGCCCAACACCCATTGCTCTCTCTCTCTCTCTCTCTCTCTCTCTCTCTCTCTCTCTCTCTCTCTCTCTCTCTCTCTCTCTCTCTCTCTCTCTCTCTCTCTCTCTCTCTCTCTCTCTCTCTCTCTCTCTCTCTCTCTCCAGAATCAATTTTGGATCTTGCCAACTCCACCGTGCTGACGACCACCGGAATGTCCCGAACCATGGTTCGGGTAGACTTCCTCCTTTGGGTCTTCTGCATCACTGCGATGTCAGCAGTCCTCGCTGAGGGCATCGGCGTAAACTGGGGGACAATGATGTCCCACCCGATACTCCCGACGACGGTGGTACAGATGCTGAAGGCCAATGGGATCAAGAAGGTGAAGTTGTTTGACGCCGACTCATGGACGGTGGGCGCCCTAGCTGGTACAGAGATCGAGGTTATGCTCGCCATCCCCAACGACCAATTGGCCCATATGAACAAGTACGACCATGCCAAGGATTTGGTGACGAAGAATGTCACCAAATATGATCACAACGGCGGTGTTAATATCAAGTATGAAACCACTCTCATCTTTTCAACCGATCACTTGAATTTTAGGTCTCAAACTTTTCTGTCATACACTTCATTAATCATTAG
Source organism: Chamaelirium japonicum (assembly GCA_947650365.1). Classification (NCBI taxonomy): domain Eukaryota; kingdom Viridiplantae; phylum Streptophyta; class Magnoliopsida; order Liliales; family Melanthiaceae; genus Chamaelirium; species Chamaelirium japonicum. Next base: position 5,529,647 of record OX393559.1, on the reverse strand, counting down.
GTAAAAAATAAATTTAAAAAAATTCACAAAAAAAAAAAAATCAATGACAAATGTTGGTGTTAAATTACTAGCCGCAGCTGAGCCAATAGCCGATTAATCGTTGGGTTAGGTTTTCAGCGAGGAGGAGGAAGGAGAAGAAGAAGAAAAAGGAGGAGTAGGAGGAGGGAGGAGTAAGGATAGGTGGCGGCAGTGGGGTGCAGGCACTTAGATTTTTCATGGGTGCAAATAAGATTAACTTGAAGATACTTTTATCAATTGATCACTTTGGTCAGGTACGTCGCCGTCGGCAACGAACCCTTCCTCAAGAGCTACAACGGCAGCTTCATGGCCACCACATTTCCGGCCCTCAAAAACATCCAACGAGCCCTTAACGAGGCCGGCGTCGGCAACCGGATCAAGGCCACCATCCCCTTGAACGCCGACGTCTACAACTCCCCTAACAACAACGCGGTGCCCTCTGCCGGCAACTTCCGCAGCGACATCCGCCACCTCATGCTCGACATCGTGCGGTACCTCCACTCCAACGCCGCGCCCTTCCTCGTCAACATCTACCCCTTCCTCAGCCTCTACCAGAACCAGAACTTCCCCATCGACTTCGCCTTCTTCGACGGCGCCGCCAAGCCCGTCGGCGACAAGGGCGTCCAGTACGCCAACGTGTTCGATGCCAACTTCGACACGCTCGTGTGGGCCCTGAGGAAGGCGGGTGTGCCCAACCTGGAGATCATCGTCGGCGAGGTCGGGTGGCCGACCGACGGCGATAAGAACGGGAACGTCAAGTACGCTCAGAAATTCTACGACGGGCTGCTGAAGAAGCTGGCTAGGAACGAGGGCACGCCGCTGAGGCCGGGACGGATAAACGTGTACCTTTTCGGGTTGATCGACGAGGACATGAAGAGCGTCCTGCCGGGGGACTTCGAGCGGCACTGGGGAATCTTCCGGTACGACGGGAGGCCCAAGTTTCCGATGGACCTCACCGGGCGGGGGCGCGACGTCGACTTGGTTGGCGCGTCGGGGGTGCAGTACTTGCCGGCGCAATGGTGCGTGCTCGACGAGGGGAAGAGGGATCTGAGGCCGGTACCGGCGAGCGTGAACTACGCGTGCTCGAACGCGGACTGCACGCCGTTAGGGTACGGGTCGTCGTGCGGCGGGCTGAGCCAGAGGGGCAACATCTCGTACGCGTTCAACATCTACTTCCAGACGATGGATCAGGACGTGAGGGCCTGCGAGTTCGCCGGGTTGGGGAAGATCACGGCGGTTAACGCCTCGCAGGGGAGTTGTCTGTTCCCAGTGCAGATTCTGAGCGCCGGAGAGAAGACGGCGGTGGTAGTAGCAGCTGTGAGGAGTCTGACGGCGGCGGCGGTGCTGATGGCCGCACTGGTGTTTGGGTGAAGAGAAAGGAAGAGGAAACCGAGAGTACCATGACGTGTTAAAGCGACCCGAGTTTATTTTTGTAGTTGTATGTGATAGTATATTAGTTTGGTGGTCATTTTTCATTTTTATAACTATAATTGTTAGATATAGGCATACTATTAATCTCATATGGACTATGAAATTGTAATGATGTTCCTTCTCTCCCTATACAAGGAGAGAGAAGAAATAATCACATAAAAGAGTATTCTTTCTAAATGCTAGTGTCTCTATTTCTCATAACATGGTATCAGAACATGTTTGCTCACTCTAGGAGACTAACTATCAAGTTCATGAGTTTAAATGTATTCATAATTTTTGGACGAATGAGATGCAGATAGAGACGGTGACAACTAACACGTACAATTTTGGACACGCCTGCATAGCAGTAATGTGCAGAGGTGCCAATGGGCGCATTATGTTGAGCATTGTCGACGGACGACGTGCATTTCAGAAGCAAGGGGTGAGACTGCATCGGATGCAGAGCACTGACCCTAGTCGATGGCATGGATCATCTACGACTGATAGATGGACCAGAGCACAGTACAAATGCACCATGTAAAATTAAGAAAAATAAATGTGTGCCCTATGTCTCTTCTGGATGCTTGATTTGGTTGAGTATGTGCTCCACCGCTTCCGTGGTGCACAACACTAGACTTTCTCTCGATTACATCAAATAAATCTGAAAATATATATTTCATCCTTATTAGAGTTTATTATTTTTTAAGAGGCTACCTAAGGAAGAATTTGTTTGAGCTTTCAAAATATCTTTAAAACTACAACAGAAATGTTCTTTTTTTGCGGCGGCGGCCACCTCCACTCAGCCGGTAAAAGTAACAAATCCGGCGGCCATCCAAGCTCATTGAAAAAGATCGGACAAATCCAGCGGCCATCATCCACCAAGCCGAAAGTATCAAATCCGGTGGCCATTGACTACCCAGCTGAAAAATACATCAAATCCTACGACCATTGTCCCCCCGACTTGAAATATCAACCAAATTCAACGGCCAATCAACCCTGCCAGATTTGAGGCGACTAGGCATTTGTAGCGGACCAAACCATCTCCGCCAAATTTGAAGAGGGATTTGCAGTGGACCAGACAACCCCGTCGGATATTCTTACCAAACGATCTAGTCCAACGATTCAGAATCTTTTCTAAAGGTTGTTCCAGGGAAGTGGAGGTGTCACGCCCCGGATCCGATTACAAAGGTAAACTAGTCAAACTCGGGGGTGATGAGGTTTTAAGGGTAAGTTAGGGGTATAAGGTCGCGAGGTTGATTTTATTATTTAATTATTTATTACTAATTTATCATGAACTACTTACTAGCTGATGGGCAGGACTTGGAGCTAAGTGCAGATGCCGCATTTGAGGAGTGTCCGATTTGTGTTTTGGCTTCCGAGGATAGGGTGCTTCATACCAAGACCATCAGGATGGTCAAGATTTGGTGGAGTCATCGAGGAAAGGCCGAGGCCACTTGGAAAGTGGAGTCCGATATGTTGCGATTGTACCCTGATCTTTTTGATGTTTGATTTCTGGTTTCTAGCTAATTTTCGAGGACGAAAATTTCTTTAAGGTGTGTAGGTTATAACACCTGTGGTGATAGATTTGAGAATAATAAATATCCTCTATGGGCCTTTTCGTCTTTTTACCATTAGACTTTTTTCTCTGGGCTTGTTCTGGAAGAATGAGTCATAAATCTATGAGGTGTTTTACATTCACTTTTTCCATAGCTATGAGCACGTCGCATTGGTATGTCCCGTGCAATAATCGGGTGTATGCGCAACCAATTTCGGCAGCCCGGTAGTTAAACCCTAAAATTTTGATTATTAGCCAACCTTCGGCATTGTTTGGTTTACCCTAGTTAGTTTAGGGTTAGCGATTCACTGAGTTTACCTTTGTAAACTCACCCCATTGTTGCACACTCTTTTCAGGTACTGTAGACCCTTCTCAGGTGCTTCCTATAGGAGATTAGCTGTCTAGAGAGGACTCTAGAAGTATTAGTTAGTTGTCTTTATTTCCAATTGATTATGTAATAAGTGATTAGACTTTGTTGGATGTTTTAGATGCTCTGAATAAATATCATTACCTTTTTTTTTTGTTTGGTAGGCTTTTCCTCAAAGTCCAGTAGGCTTTCCCTCAAAGCCATCCCCTATCACGTAGTAAATAGTCAATGATAACTTAGTAATACATTAAAAGATAAAAATCACCTCGAAACCCTTTTACTCTTTTGACTTATCTTTTAACCCCCTCATACCCCCGGGTTTGGCTGGTTTCGGTTATAGCTGGATCCGGGACGTGACAGGAGGCCAGTCCACTACCACACGAAAAGCGAAGGGGATGGTGTGGGTGGTGGACGATGACGATTTCATCGAGCTTGACGAGTTGATGAAGGTGATCGACGGCAAGAGTGAGGAGGACGTAATGGAGGCATTCCTAGTGTTCGACGCTGACCGGAACTAGTTCATAACGACGGAGAAGCTGCGGAGAGTGTTTGTGGGGATGGGGCATAGAAAGTGCAAACAACAGGGAGTGTCGACTGATTGATCTCCATGGGGTGAAAAGGTATATATTCAAGTGTGTTATCAAAATAAATAAGAATTTGTTACCAACACTATCGCTTGTAACTGGGAGACGAGTTGATCGCGCGCTCGAGTTTTGTAGCGAGACCTGTGTTCGATTTGCTTCATGTATAAACATGTAAATAATCCTCGAGTGCATGTTTCGACAAGGTCTAGTTGAGCTAGAAGCGAGTAGCGGGATCGGGTAAGGTAATTGCACCACCTTTTTTTATAACTGGGATCCATTAAGTAGCCAGGCCCCCATAAAAAATGGCACTCAAATTCGACGGCCAGCCTAGCCACCGCAAGAGGAAGTAAATTCGGTGGTTAGGACCTCCGCATATAGTTTTCCAAATACGGGGCCCGAGGCCTTATATCGAATTTGAGACGGTGTCATTTACGACCACTTTAATAAGTGGCTAGGTCCCCTACAAAAGGGTATTTTCAGCCATTTTTTGCCGCCGAATTAACCTTGTTTTGTTATAGTGTAAAAGTCAAAATAGTTTTATGTACAGTTGCTTTTGTGGGAAGTTATTCTGAGCTAGTATCTCCAATTAAGTTTCAAGAAGAGGTTTTTCCCAAAAAGACCACCAAAGATCCAGTAATACTGAAACTGACTACAATCGACAAATATTAAACTTAAATGACCACCTTCACATGTGAAGTTAACCACACGCACAACTTTAGGAGTTATGAGATCGTTATGCCCCTAACTCTTCTAACTGTTCGTCGAGAGGTTTTTTTTTCCCTTTCATCTTCTTCGTTGCTCTTCAACTGTCGCACACCGGACAGCCGCTCCCTGTTCTCCGGCCTCTCTCTTCCTCGATGACCCTCTCTCCTTCCACCGTTGGAGGTCAGCATTCCCCCTCTTTGACCGTTGGAGTTCACCATAGTCACGAATCGCCTAAACTCTAGTTCTTTAGCCCATCACCGACCCCACAATCGAAGGTATATCTCTACACCCTAATACTACAGCATGAAATCCTATTTATTTTCTAATTGATTTTAAATGTTTTCATAATTTATACTACGATTATTCATTCGTTTTCGAAGAAATTGGGAGGATCTTACAACCCTAATTCTTTAGCCCATCACTGAAGGTATATCCCTATACCCTAACTCCTATAACGTTAAATATAACTTATTTCTTAATTGATTTTAGAAGTTTATTTCCAAAAAATATTTGTTTACAATTTATGTTACAATTATTGGTTAATATCTGAAGAAATTGATAGGATTTTGTAACCCTAATCCTTGAGCCCATCACCGAAGGTGTATCCCTATACCCTAATCCCTACAACGTTAAATTCTATGTATTTCCTGATTGATTTAGAGTTTTTTTTTTTCAAATTTTTTTTTTATAATTTATGTTACGGTTACTTGTTGATTTTTGAAGAAATTGGTAGGATTTTGTAACCCTAATCCCTGACTCCATGCATTACTAATTATTGAAGTCTGCATGAATGTACATGTATGTAATGATTTTGTTTTGAAAAATTAATCTCTCCATCATAATTTTAATTTTGGAAAATTAATTTGTGTTGTGTGCATGAATATTGGATAAAATTAAAAATTTAAGATAAGTTAAAAGTTAGAAGCATGATTGCGTAGCATGGTTTAATGAATTTTATTTTTTATGTAGATCATTATGACAAGAAAAGCCGCATCCAAGCCCAAAAAGCCTCCAGCCAAGCCCAAAAAAATTGTAGGTAGTCCCAAAAAACCTACAAGTACTTCCTGAAAGAAAAAAAATTGATGATAAATTGGCATATGATGGCAAACCTATAGCAAGAAATACAATTAATTTTTTATAAGATATTATGGATTATTTCAAATTGATTAATGAAGCTAATTCATTAACAACACTAATGGATAAGATGTGAGCCACATGTTTCGACTTCTTATTTGAATATAGATTAACGAAAAGGAATATATTTTCCACAAGTTTATCATATTACTTTTGGCAAAGACATGAAGGCGAGTCAACATTCAATATGGAAGAGGTAACAATAAATTTATCCCTACTAGAGTTCACTTTGATTCTTGAACTTAAGTATAACCCTTCTTTGTCTCCCCGACCAATCCAGGATATTGGAAGCCTAAGGTTAAAGAATAAATATTTCAAGGATGTCATTGTAAAACAAAAAGATCGTTGTGATGCAATCTTGAAAGTGCCAAGATAGCGATGATACCGTGAAATTATTATCAGTACTTATTTTGGAGAGCATAATTCTTTATTAGAATAGTAGTATTTAAGTGCCTTTGAAGTACCTCGGATTTGTAGATAATTTGGCAGTATTTACTAACTACCTGTGGGGAAACCTGGCCTATGACACCTTGATATTTAGATTGGAGCAAGTAGTTGAGGCCTAGGAAGTATCCTGAGAAGTATAATATCTTTGGATGCGCATACGCTTTACAGGTTTAATTTTCAAACCTCCTTCTATTATATTGGTTTTCATCTATTTATTTGTACTAATTATAACTCTTGCAACAGGCTTGAGAATTTAAGCGTATCCCTTAGTTGGAAAGTCTTTGTTGCTCTAACGAAGAGAAGCCTAAGAGACCAAGGTTATTGAATTGGTGTTACCTTAAGAATGCTAACTAGTGCTAAAAAAATCAGAACTCTTGTTGATAAAAAAGATAAAAGATCATTACATTTACTTTAAATTATAGTTAGTTACTTTTATTGATTTTACACTAATTCTTTTGTTTGATTTAATTATCTAATCTTGTGTAGTTTAAGATTTTACAGATGATCATTCCTACAAGAATGAGTTGTTTAAGTCGTGCATAGAGACCTGCTTGAAACCATAATCTCAAATGAAAGAAAATAAAGAAGAGGATGTGGATGTGGATGAGAAAGATGTAGAGGAAGATGAGAAGGAGGAAGTGAATTTACATATTGGGGGGAAGTGGATATTTCATAGCTTTGTTTCTCTAAAAAACCAAATGCATCATCAGTTCAAAGTATTGTAGCTCGTATATCCTGAGCATGGATTTTCTGTATTAACATTAATAAAGATGACTTTGATTATTGCTTTAATTAGAATACTACTTTGGTGTATGATAATTCATATATAATAAAGTACCCTAGGAAACACAGTAAGCTACTGAGGTGCATGGTGGATCTATGCTTGGGAGACCCAGTGGACCAGTTCTGCATAAATATAGAACTAGCTCACAACTTTGGTGATGTTGGTCGCTTCACCAAGAATAAGTTGTTGGAAGGTAGAGGATATGGTGAATTCTTTACCATAGAAACATGGGATTCTCATTTACTTGATCAAGCACGATGATCGTGTTGAACATAAACCAAGGTGGTGCACAAATCAGTGGTTCAGACACTAGTGCATAAACCATCTTACTACTATAGATAATCTATCCTTAATCCTGAGGGACCATGTACGCTGAGTCAATCGGTTATATGGTGCTTTGATGTGCCAACGTGTGCGGATCCTCCATAGTCTAATACCATGGTATATTGGGTTATTCGGCTGGTACTAGAGTGATATACAATCTCTATAGGTTATCCGATATCCAGTGTTGGATGGGTGTGTTTTAATGAGTCAATCTGTCCATATAATTAATCCAGGTCAGGTGATTGTCTGTATGACTGACGATGTTCCGGATACTAGGTATAGCATCAGAAGGTGTGTGGTATTATAGATGATAAGTCATTAAATCCTAGTCAAATAATCGATCGGGTTCTGACGATGCTCCCTACCACTTAAGTCGAATCATAACACCAGTAAAAGAAGGGACTAAAAATTATCAGAGTATAGTAGAGAACAAGATCACGAGGGAGTAACATAAGTTTAAGATCAATAGAGTTTAACTCGTATTGCACTCTAGGTGGCTATGTGGGTTAATCGGATTAGGGCTGATTAGTGAAACTTTCAGTATGTCACCGGAACAGTTAACCAGAGATCTGGTTGGAGCTAGAGATCCTGAACCTTAAGGTTCTACCATGTCATTGCATATAGGAATTGTTCCATGACCTAGTTGGACATGTTAGATGCGAAGTAGCGCAATAGAGCGCAAGTCCGAAGTCTAAGAACCTAATTCACATATATTACGAGGTCATAGGGGTATTTTGGTAAATACTAAAATATAGCTCAAACATATTAAATATGGATCTTAAAATAAGCAAAATAATTTTAGGAGCTCATAGGCGCTGACAAAACTCGATCCCGATAAGAATACCTTACTCTAGTGCTCCCTCTTTAGTGAGGGCGTTTTCGTCGAAGACATTACGGAAGATAGGGAGGAGCCCTAACTGTCCCCCCCCCCCCCCCCCTCTCTTCCCTATCCTATAGGGGCCGGCTCTAGCTTGCTTATGCAAGTAGGGGACTGGCCCTATAAGTAGATAGGGGGAGGGGAGAGGCCGGCCCTAGCTAGTTCTTCTTTTCCTTGGAAATCTGGCCCCCCTTCTCATCTCTTCCCCTTTGTGGTTTCGGCCAAGAAGAAGAGGAAGAAGAAAGAAGAAGAAATGAGGGAAGTAAGGAGATGGAAGAAGAGATAAAGTGAAGAGGCCGGAGGTCTTCGAGGCATATCATCTTCCTCGCTACGTGCCATCCGTCGTCGGCTCGTAGTCCTTACACTCAGATATAAGACTTCGAGGATTCCTTCATTTGCAAAGGACAAGGTGCTATCCGATAGCTTCCCTCTCGATTCACATACGGTTCATCAACAACCATTGTTTCGCTCACTTCGAATCTACGATCCACAATGTATGATGATTCTAAACACCTAACTAAATGTATATATATCTTTTGTAGATCGTAGTATGCCTCTAGGGTGTCCGCACATATGCTAGGATCATAGATTTGTATATAGATTATTTTGTGGAATTAATTATAATGAAATATATACCATAAGATCCTCGGATCTATCTTTTACTTCCGTTATGGCTCTGATAATAGGATTTAATTCCAACAATTGGTATTAGAGCATGCTTGGGCATATGTTTCATGCATGAATTCATGAAAACATAATGTGAATATATGATGTCATATGTTTTCGTCGGTGTTCGACGTAGATCATGTATATAGATTGTGGTATGTGTCATCTTCTTGCAGGTGCTGCGCTGAATAATAATCTGTGATTGCATGTCTCCTGAGATCGGACCCCGAGTTTATTTTTTGCATTGATTATTATTATGCTTGAGGATTTTAAGGCTCTAGATGGGCGAAGGTGGAGGTTGACCACCCTCGATTCCCTGGCTATATTTTTAGGAATATTTTTTTTTCTTTCTAGAAAAAATTATACACGAACGAGCATTTGCTCAGAGCGTGTTAGTTTTTCGATCACAGGAAGAAGGAGATAAGCGATCCAAGATGCTACATCCACTGTTCGGGCAAGCAGTACCATGGAGTGCAAGGACCAGACGAAAGCATGCATGTTAGCGATGATCGAAATCCGTCATCGGGAGATCGTGCAGAATGAAAAAACATGATGTTTTGGCTGTGCCATTCAGGTTCAGGGGTCGAACCCTGGACTTGATTCAGTTTTGATGTTTTTCTTTTATGCTCTTTACTTTATGTTTTGAGAACCCCGATGATAATTTATTTATTAGTCTTGCTTGTGAGTTAGTCTCTAGATCAGGCTTAGGGTTAATACTTAGCTTATGGATTCATCGGTGTCTCTATACGTTTCTAACATGTGCAAATCCAGTGGCTATTTAAAAGAAAAGGTGGTAACCGTCCTCATGGCAGTTCAGGTAGCCGAGTACTTTGCACCGAGATAGACGCAGTGTTAGATTTGTTAGGAGATAACTAATGACCCTATAAAGAGTATGATAACCCTAGTAGGATGCCGTTTCCCCATATAGTCCTAGCAATCAAGTTAGGTTAGGATTCCACTATGTGGTACCTTGATATTTGATGGTAGTAAGAACTCATCATGATTTGGTAATGCCACCATTAGGTTGAGGTCCGACGGAGATTGTCGGATTTCCCATTTTGGCCAGTATAATCTATAATGGGATGAGGTCTACTATGATATCAGGTATCAAATTGTGAACGAGATGTCATGCTAGTGGGAATCCTTTCCACGTTGACCTTAGGCTAGGCTCCAGTTCTTAGGATTGTAAGCAGACTAGTGGGGTATCGAGATCCTTGGAATATGTATAAAGTGATCCTTGCAAGAAAGGCGAAAGCCGAGTATTCAAGGTAGGGACTATGATATTTTCTAAGGGTATTAATGCTTTGCGGGAAGATTTGTAATCCTAGTAGGAGCGCGTTAAACCAGGGTCTAGGTCTAGAAGGTCGTGACTTTTCTAGATATACATAAAATCTTATAAAGAAGTAATATGTAAGAGGTTCCCTCCAAAGGGGATCCCCTAGCCTTTATAATCAATCGGCTAAGGGTCTAGATGGGAGGTACATAGTTTGATATTCCCACCGAGTGAGAGCTGTGTTTCTTTCCAGTTGGTTCGCCTAATAGTTTCCTTTAGGACATGGAGGACCCCGGTGCCAGTAGGTGATGACTTTTACCTACACTGCAGGGGCCTATAAACTCCCGCGACGCTACCAAGATTTATGGGAAGCATCCGAAAGATTATGTGAAGTCGTCGTTGCTGCGCAAGTAGGTTACATAAAGCTAGCCTACAAAAGGAGACTGAGAGGTCTTTCAGTTCACCGTGGATAATTCTAATGAAGACTGGGTCATAAACATCATGTTGGCAGAAGCGGTTGTATGCTCTCACCAAGATACTGTCTCCAATTTAGGGCCAACAATTTTAGTGCTCTAGCCTAAGGAATTTCGATTCTTGGATGTCTCCACTGGAGGTGGTGAATACATAGCGATTAGAGTAAAAATTATCTATTTTTAAATTATATACAATAGATTATAGTAGACCCTAATTTTAGATTTGTACCATTGTTCACAGAAAATATGATCAAGCTCGACCCCTTGTTTCTATCCTTAATGATAACAAAATAACGGGACCAAACTACGAGGATGAGAAGCATAACCTCATACTCGTCCTAAGGGTTGGCAAACACACGATTATCCTAAGTACCCTCAATTGGACATATCGGGACCAAGTGCTACTGAGGTCTAGATGAAAGAATGAGACTAGCTAGAAGTTGATGATATATGCAAGTGCTATATTATGGCTTCTATACAGATCATCCTTCAGAAGTAAGTCGAAGACATGCCTTCGCTTCAGACATGAGGCTCTATTTAAAAAAAATATTTGAGGGTCATAGTCGGGTGAATCATTACCTGACTATCAAGAAATTTATGTCTACGAAGATAGCAAAGGGAACATTAGTTCGGGATCATATGCTGAAATTGTTTGGCTATGTGAATGAACTTGGTTCTTCGATGTCATCTTAAATACGGAGATCTAGACCAATATTTTTTTTGTATCTCTATTAGGAATGTTTGAGGACTTTGTTACTAACTTTAACCTTAACTGGTTGGAAATAACTTATGCAGAGCTCCTAGCGGCACTCCAGTCGGCAGAAAATAGGATGAAGGCAGGTGCCCAATCCCTGAATGTAGAGCGTAAATCTTCTCTGAAAGCCAAAGGTAAGTTTCAGAAAAGAATATCTAAGAAGCTCGTGAAGTTGGGGCAGATGCAGTTGCAGGTTCCTAAGCAGGATGGTTCGGTGAAACTCGAAGAAAAATATTTTTAATATGGCAGGAAGGGGCATTGGAAGGGTACGCACGGCTCCCAAGAAGGCTGAGACAGGTATATCTCAAATCCACATAGTGGAATTCCTCGTAGCATCCAGTTGTTCTCTAGTCTCATGGATTATGGATTCTGGTTTTACTAACCATGCTTGCAATAATTTATTAGGGTTTAAGAAGATAAGAAAACTGGGTGAAGGGGAGATAATCCTAAGCATGTGTGGGGGAAAATCTTCGTGCCGACCCGAAGACTTCATCGCACCAGTCAATTGAAGTTGAGGTTGAAGATCGTTGCTCGATCTATTGATTGAAGTCGTTGCTTTTGATATGCACACAAAGAGAGAGATGCAATCAGAGATTTGACACGAGAGATATGATCTCGGAGTTCAGCCGAAGCCTACGTCTCCGTGCTATAGGGAGCAACCCGAATTCATTAACACTTATATCGAAGTGATCACGACAGGCCGAGTATCACTGAAAACACTCTGATCTCTTCGAAGGAGAGAAGAAGATCAAAGAGAGGTGGAAGATGGGAAGCTGAGAAATTCCAGAGCTCTGGATTCTGAAAATCAGATCTCAGAGTGGAAAATCAGAATTTTCGGATCCTTTTACATTCAAAGGCTCTGCTATTTATAGGATTCTCTGGGAGGAATTCCGGGATAAATGGCGGTTTCTGCTGTCATATCTGGGGATCCTCCAGGTAAGGCTGGTGGGTCCCACTGTTATCTTCGGGGGTCCACCAGGCAGGGCAGGTGGGTCCCTTGGTAGCCCTCGTGGGCCCACCAGGCAGGGCCGGTGGGTCCCGTGGTATTCCTCGTGGGCCCACCGGGCAGGGCCGGTGGGTCCCACGGTAGTCCTCGTGGGCCCACCAGGCAGGGCCGGTGGGTCCCGCGGTAGTCCTCGTGGGCCCACCAGGCAGGGCCGGTGGGTCCCGTGGTAGTTTGGTAAACTTCTGCCAAAATTTGCACCCACAGCTACCCCCTCTAAGTTAGCTAAGAGGCCACTTTGGCTGGCTTGGATTCGTGGTGCAAAGCTAATGACCCCCTGTCACATACGTAGAGGAGCTTTGTCGAGTGTTAGCATAAAAAAGGACTGACCGGTCAATTTTGACCGATCGGTTAATTTTTGACCGATCGGTCAAATTTGACCGATCGGTCAAATTTTGACCGATCGGTCAAAATTCAACCGGTCAAGGATTGGGTGATCGGTCAAAAAACATGATTATTTTGACCGATCCAGTAGAAAATTTGACCGATCGGTTGATTTTGACCGATCGGTTAATTTTTGACCAATTGGTCAAATTTGACCGATCGGTCAAATTTTGACCGATCGGTCAAAATTCAACCGGTCAAGAATCGAGTGATCGGTCAAAAAACATGGTTTTTTGACCGATCCAGTAGAAAATTTGACCGATCGGTTGATTTTGACCGATCGGTTAATTTTTGACCGATCGGTTAATTTTTGACCGATCGGTCAAAATTCAACCAGTCAAGAATCGAGTGATCGGTCAAAAAACATGATTTTTTGACCGATCCAGTAGAAATTTTGACCGATCGGTTGATTTTGACCGATCGGTTAATTTTGACCGATCCGTCAAATTTGACCGATCGGTCAAATTTTGACCGATCGGTCAAAATTCAACCCGTCAAGAATCGAGTGATCGGTCAAAAAACATGGTTTTTTGACCGATCCAGTAGAAAATTTGACCGATCGGTTGATTTTGACCGATCGGTTAATTTTGACCGATCCGTCAAATTTGACCGATCGGTCAAATTTTGACCGATTGGTCAAAATTCAACCGGTCAAAAAATCGAGTGATCGGTCAAAAAACATGGTTTTTTGACCGATCCAGTAGAAAATTTGACCGATCGGTTGATTTTGACCGATCAAGGATCGAGTGATCGGCAAAAACCCTTTCTTTTTTGCCAGATCGAGTAGAAATTTGACCGATCGAATAAATTTAGCCGATCGGTCAAGTTTGACCGATCGGTATAAAATTATCCGGTCAAGGTTCGAGTAATCGGCAAAAAACCTTGGTTTTTTACCAGATCTAGCAGAAATTTGACCGATCGAATGATTTTAGCCGATCGGTCAAGTTTGACCGATCGGTAAAAAATTATCCGGTCAAGGTTCGAGTGATCGGCAAAAAACCTTGGTTTTTTGCTAGATCTAGTAGAAATTTGACCGATCGAATGATTTTAGCCGATCGGTCAAGTTTGACCGATCGGTAAAAAATTATTCGGTCAAGGTTCGAGTGATCGGCAAAAAACCTTGGTTTTTTGCCAGATCTAGTAGAAATTTGACCGATCGAATGATTTTAGCCGATCGGTCAAGTTTGACCGATCGGTAAAAAATTATCCGGTCAAGGTTCGAGTGATCGGCAAAAAACCTTGGTTTTTTGTCAGATCTAGTAGAAATTTGACCGATCGAATGTTTTTAGCCGATCGGTCAAGTTTGACCGATCGGTAAAAAATTATCCGGTCAAGGTTCGAGTGATCGGCAAAAAACCTTGGTTTTTTGCCAGATCTAGTAGAAATTTGACCGATCGAATGATTTTAGCCGATCGGTCAAGTTTGACCGATCGGTAAAAAATTATCCGATCAAGGTTCGAGTGATCGGCAAAAAACCTTGGTTTTTTGCCAGATCTAGTAGAAATTTGACCGATCGAATGATTTTAGCCGATCGGTCAAGTTTGACCGATCGGTAAAAAATTATCCGGTCAAGGTTCGAGTGATCGGCAAAAAACCTTGGTTTTTTGCCAGATCTAGTAGAAATTTGACCGATCAAATGATTTTAGCCGATCGGTCAAGTTTGACCGATCGGTAAAAAATTACCCGGTCAAGGTTCGAGTGATCGGCAAAAAACCTTGGTTTTTTGCCAGATCTAGTAGAAATTTGACCGATCGAATGATTTTAGCCGATCGGTCAGGTTTGACCGATCGGTATAAAATTATCCGGTCAAGGTTCAAGTAATCGGCAAAAAACCTTGGTTTTTTGCCAGATCTAGTAGTAAAATGACCGATCAGTTTAAAGTTTTGAACCTGCCCTTCAGAGAAGGTTTTACAACTGTTCTGTTCTTCGATCTTCTGGCAGAGTTTTGAACATCGATGGAGATTGATCCTCCCTGTTTTGAATCTTTGGGTGGCTTGAATGTGGCTTTGAATCGGCGGTCCGGTTTACTTAGACCGGTGGCTCGCTTGGACCGTTGGTTCACGTGGACCGGTAGGTCCGACGTTTCGTCTGGTCCGACGTTTCGCCTGATTTTGCGCTTGCTATGGATGGATGCCACGTGTTCCTACAAAAACACGCGATTTGATATGGTGAAGACACGTGTCTTCTCGATTTGCGTACCTGTTTTACCCTGGGTATATAAGTTTCACTGGCTGTCATTTTCGCCTCACGCTTCCAAAATTTTTCGAAGTCCAGACTCTTTTGCTCCTGATTTCTGCTCTTGCTCGATCGGTCAGATGGCGTCTTCTGGAAGTTCAAAGAAGTCAGGCGGGGTTTCCTTGAAGAGGAAAGGGAAGGAGATTGTTGAGGTTCCATCCCCTCCGAGGGGTCGTGGCAAAGGCCAGGCCGTGCTTGCCGAACTTGGACAGCTGGGCAAAAGGCACCAAGGGGTTGGGTTTGCTTCAGCGCCATCGAGGCCAGAGCATATCCCTAAAGTAAAGTTTGTTTTGGGCCCGCTCACGTCTCTGACAGAGGAAACAGAGTACGTGTACAATACCGGTGGTGAGTTCACAGACTCGAAGAGAAAGAAGTGGCAAACACTTCTCTCTTACTTCACCGAAGGGAAGGTGCAACCTTCGCTCCCCAGTATTCAGACTGCATTTGGTATCGACAAGAAGACCATCTTCATCAACTTTGCCAGTAAAGAGCAGGTCCTGGGGACCATTGTGACTGTCGGCCAACTCAACTGCGGTTTGCGTCTTCCGCTGCCATCCTTTGCAGCAAGGTTATTGAACACCTCCGGCCTTTGCCCTGGGCAGGTTACTGGTAATGCTTGGAGAGTTATCTACGCTTTCTGCCGCGTAGAGTCGGATTTCCAGGAGGATTTGAGGGCATGCTACTCCAGTATTCCAGAAGGCGAAGTTGCCCGAATCGAGCTTGGATATTTTTTCTTTCATTATCGATGGGCTTGGAGGAAGGACAGTCCGTTCTTCAGCTTAACCGGTGTATCTCCGCTGCGCCCGCTTACCGATACAGTCCCTTCGGACAAATTATACACAGACTGGCCCATTTCTATTTCTGGTGCATGGACTTCCGTCTCCGTGCCCGATACCCCTCGAAGCGATGTACACGATGCAGTGAAGCTGCGAGGGAGGCATTTTTGCCTGGACCTCCGAGAGGGCTGGAGCTATCGACAATCTATTCCTCGAGTTGACCTGCGGGACCAGGTCATGGAAGCAGTTCTCAAACTGCCCAGTGAGATATGGTAAGGCCAATCTCCTCCACCGATCGCGAGACAGATATGAGGACAATGAAGTTTTATATTCTGACTATGAGGAGGATCCTCATTCGGGTAAGATCATCCGGAAGATTCGGGCTGAGAAGAAAGTTTACACTGCAAGGCGTAGATTACCTACTGTGGAGGAGAAGCTGGTGATACAGCGAGGCTCAGCGAAGAAGAAAAGAAAAATCCTCACCAAGCAGAAGGAAGATGAGGATAAAGGAAAGAAAGAAGATGATGAAGAAGAAAAAGAAAAGAAGGAGAGCGACGAGGAAGACGAAGAGACCGAGAACGGTAGCCACGACAACAGTGGCAATGACGAAGATGAGGAGGATGGGGATGGCGAGAATGATCTTTCTTCCATACCCTCTGGTGGAGATGGTGGGAATGGGGGTGGTGAGGAAGAAATTCCTCCCACCCCCACTGGTGGTGCAGAAGGGGAAGATTCGCTTCCCATCCCTATTAACGAGGCTAAGGCCCGTCAAATGGAAGGAGTCATAGATATAGAAGGCGATGGCCACAAGGTGGATCCCGCCTATCGGTTTGATGAGTTGATGAAGCGCCCAATGCGCTTAAAAATAAAGTTATCGAGGAGTGGGGGGGTTGGAAGCAACCCCACGCCCCTTGATCAAGTTCTTCCCGAAGTTCCCCGTCTTAAAGGAACGACAATGAGCGGGGGTATGGAGGTTGAGCAACCCCCACCCCCCTCTCGCTCTCTGGCTGAGGAGGTGGCTGCCATGGTGGCGGGACTCATCCAGCCAGGCGGGCCACAAGAGGAAGAAAGAGTCTCACCTCCTCGGAATGCTTCCTCCCCTATACATTTGGAGAGGGAAAGTCGAGTGGGTGATGGGGCTCCTCAACCTCAATCAGCGCCGACTCCTATTCAGGAGAAATCGACCCCTCAGGGTGGCTCCGATCGCCGGAAGGGTAAGGAGCCGAGGGTTGAAGCCTCAGGTAATTGTGCTAACTTGCCTTGATTGTCTTGCCTTTGAAGTTTGGAAATAATCTAACACTTTGATCTCTCGTGTTGATTGCAGGTGCGCCTGTTGGCTCGACTCCGAAAATGAAAAGCCTAGGTGATGTTGACATCAACCACCCCACTGCTGTAATCCGAAAACTCTGCAATCTTCCGGGGGCTACTCTGGATGAAGCCTTTGACAGACTCGAACTGGTGGTAGGTGCATCTGCTTGATCGATCATCTGAGTTGTATCTTCAGAATAATTCTAACTTTTTTGTTCTTTTGCAGAACTCAGCAGTTTTGAATGTCGCGACCAAGCTCTCCATGAAGGCGGGAGCAAAAGAAGCTTCAGCTGAAGTATCCCGCTTAACTGCTGAACTGGAGGCTGTAAGCGAGGAGAGGAATAAGCTGAGGGAGCTTCTAACCTCAAAGAAGGAGGCATTAAAGGCCAAGATCGAGGCCCTTCGCAAGGAAAAATTGGAGAGCCAGGGGTTGAAAAATGGTTATGAAGCCCGGGGTCACGAGCTAGAAGAATTGAAGAATCGATTCTTCAGGATTGAGAACTTGGGCTTCGACCGTGTGGCTAGGATAACGGAGTTGGAGGCTCAACTTGCTGCTTCAGCAGCCAAAGAGGAGACCCATAAGAAGGAGCTGGAGCATATGCGGAGCGAGTGCAAGAGCTACAGGGAAACAGCTGAGAAGGCAGCAGAAGCACTCAGGGTCCATGTTGCCAGCGTCCAATCTTCTAAGGCTTCAGTGGCGAGCAAAGCTCGTGCTGGATCTGAGGGAGAGAAGTCGCGCGCGCAAAGTGTGGCCAAGCCTTGAGACTTTTTCTTCTTTCTAGTTGTTGTGCTTGTAAACTCTTGATATATAGTAACTTGCTCTTGTACTTGGCACATTTTGATAATAATAGAAATCTTTTTGGTGTTTGAAAATTGGATATCTTGAGTTGAATGTCTTTATCATGTACTGGATAGTATTGGAATAGATGCAATCTTTTGAATGTAAGGGGTCGAGTCGTAACTCGATGACCCAAACTTGTAACTTGAACATTGAATTGGAATTCGTGTAACACTTGTATGTGAGGGGTTGAGTCGCAACTCAAGTACCCAAACATGTTAGACGATATCGAAATTGATTGAAATTGAATATTGAAATTTGAAGGTCAATTTAACATTTGCCAGTAAAGGGTTGAGTCGCAACTCTAACACCCAAACTTGTTAAAAGACTTGGTAACTTGAATAGGGCCAGTTTTAACATTTGCTAGTAAGGGGTTGAGTCGCAACTCTAACACCCAAACTTGTTAAAAGACCTGGTAACTTGAATATGGATAATTTGGAACTGCTTCAGAACTTGAATTGAAAAACTGAACACTTGCATATTTGAACATTTGAAAGAGAACTTTATTCATCATGGTATTTACATCATGGATAGAATAACTTGAGATGTCTAGAATTCCAAGCTCGAGGCAATCTATCTCCTTCTGGTGAGATCAGTCTGTAAGAGCCTTTGCCTCCTACCGATTCGACAATGTAGGGTCATTCCCAGTTGGGAGCTAGTTTTCCACTGCTATGCTCCTTAGTGTTGTAAAAAACAGCTCTGAGAACCAGACTGCCGATTGGGAATTGTCTCTTGTAAACCTTTTGGTCGTATGCTCGTTTGATCTTCTGCTGGTACTTGGCCACACGAAGGGAAGCTTGGTCTCGTAGTTCTTCAGAGAAGTCTAGATCATTGATCCGAAGCTCTTCGTTGATTCCTTCTTCAACTGCCCTGGTCTTCAGAGTACTTGATATGTTTTCTGTTGGGAGTACTGCTTCCGATCCATATGTTAGACGAAAGGGTGAGAACCCTGTTGATCTTCTCGAAGTTGTGCGATATCCCCAAAGAACTTCAGGTAGGACTTGTTCCCACAATCCTTTCTTGTCGTTGAGTTTCTTCTTGAGTATACCAAGAATAGCTCTATTTGAGGCTTCAGCTTGACCATTGCATTGAGGATATCTTGGAGTTGAATAGAATAGCTTGATACCGTTGTTCAGACAGAACTCTCGGAATTTGTCGGAATCAAATTGAGATCCATTGTCAGCAACAAGAACTTGAGGTGTACCGAACCTTGAGAAGATGTTATGCCGAATGAATTTGATCACTTCGTCGTCAGTCTCTCGGAAGAGGGGCACAGCTTCAACCCATTTGGTAAAGTAATCAGTGGCCAGCAGTAAATACTTCTTCTTGCTCGGAGTTGGAGGGAAAGGACCCAAGAAATCTAACCCCCATTGATGGAAAGGCCAGGGGCTTGATAGTTGGTGAAGCTCATCTGCAGGGAGATGGATAGCTCGAGCGTGTCGTTGGCATGGCTCGCATCTTTGAACAACTTGTCGAGCATCTTTTGCCATTGTAGGCCAGTAATAACCTTGTAGTTTTGTCTTGGCTTCAAGAGACCTCCCTCCTGAATGATTCCCACAAGCTCCAGAGTGGATATCAATCAGGATTGCCTGTGCTTGCTCGGGACCAAGGCACTTGAGCAATATCCCATTGTGGGATTTGAAATATAAATCTTGTCCTTGCAGAATGTAGCATGGGAGCTTCCTTTGAAGCCTTCGGGCTTGATTTGGATCTTCCGGCATTTTGCCATGCTCGAAGAAGTCGAAAATTGATCGTCTCCAGTCTTCAAGCTCACTCGTAGTAGTGAGGATCGATGTCAGTTGATCTCCACCCCCAGATCCTTTTGTAGTAGCAAGGATCTGTTGATCGGGGATGGTCTTGGGCACTTCTTGATAATCGATCTGTATTTGCCTTCCCCCGAGTGAGTCTCCAAGAACTGAGGCAGCATTGGCAAAGGCATCTGCTTCTCGGTTCTCTGCCCTTGGAATTTGAATAAATTCAGTATTTGTAAAACGTTGTTGAAGACGTCGTACTAAGGCCAAATAGAGTTGCATTCTTTCTTCACGAGCAGTATACTCTCCATTGATTTGTCTTATGATCAACTGGGAGTCACTGTATACGATGATTCGGTCTACCCCCAGGGATGCCACCATTTTGAGTCCGGAAATGAGTGCTTCGTATTCGGCTTCGTTGTTGGTGGCGTTGAACCCTAGGAGAGTGGCCTTCTGTAGATGATCAAATTCGGGGGATACTAAGACTATCCCAGTTCCCGAACCGATCGAACTTGAAGCTCCATCAGTATAAAGCTTCCATGAAGGAGTTGCAGCAATAGCTTCGAGACTTGGATCAATTTTTGTTGCAAGGTTGATCGGAGTATTGTCCTCATCTTCTAAGCGCATGTCGACATCTTCTTCCCAAGTGATGGGGTCTTCAACTGGGAAGTCAGTTAGGAAGTCAGCAACTGCTTGACCTTTGATAGAAGTGCGAGATTCGAATTGAATCCCCAGAGCACTCATTTCGATCACCCATTTGGTCATTCGACCAGCCCTACCAGCTTTGTCAACAATATCTTTGAGTGGGTGTTCAGAGATGACAGTGATCTGGTGGGAGACGAAATAAGGTTGAAGACGTCGTGATGCAGTGAGCAAGGCTAGGATGACTTTCTCTGTTCTTGAGTAGCGAGTTTCAGCCGGAAGAAGAGTGTGGCTGATGTAATAGACTGGATGTTCGACGCCTTTTCTTCTACTGACTAATACCGCACTGATTGCTTGATCGGTTACGGCGAGATAAAGCCACAAATCTTCTTTTGGAAGTGGAGCCGTCAGGATAGGAGCTTGCACCAGATATTTCTTGATGCTTTGAAATGCTTCTTCACAGATTGGACTCCAGCCGGATGTATCCGCCTTTCGCAGTTTATCGAAGAGGGGTTTGCACTTATCGGAAGATTTTGAGATGAATCGATTGAGTGCTGCTAACCTTCCAGTGAGGCGTTGAACTTCTTTTCGGTTTGTAGGTGAAGGCATATCCAGAACTGCTCGGATTTGGTCGGGATTAGCTTCGATACCCCTCCTGGTCACAAGGTGACCCAGGAATTTGCCCGATTGAACTCCGAAAGCGCACTTAGCTGGATTGAGCTTCATACGATATTTTCGAAGAACTTGAAAGGTTTCCGCCAGATCGGAAAGATGCTTGCTCCGAACGGAACTCTTGGTGAGGAGATCATCGACATATACTTCGACGTTGCGACCGATCTGATTTTCGAACATCTTGGTGACTAGTCTTTGATAGGTAGATCCAGCATTTTTGAGGCCGAACGACATTACATTGTAGCAGTAGAGACCTCGGCTAGTCACGAAGCAAGTCTTCTCTTGATCGTTTGGATGAAGAGGAATTTGATTGTATCCAGAATACCCATCCATGAAAGACAATAGCTCGTGGCCAGCAGTGGCATCGACGAGTCTATCGATCCTTGGCATGGGAAATGGGTCTTTGGGGCAAGCCTTGTTGAGGTTGGTGAAGTCGATGCAGACTCTGACTTTCCCATTCTTCTTCGGAACAGCAACAATATTAGAGATCCAAGTAGGATACTCTACTTCACGGATGAAGCCTGTTGCGAGTAGCTTGGTGATTTCTTCTTGAACAGCAACTTGTAGCTCTGGTCGGATGGTGCGTGGCTTTTGCTTGACAGGCTTCACCTCTTCTTTGATCGCAAGTCGGTGACAAGCGTCATCTGGATTGATGCCAGGCATGTCTTCGAAACACCAAGCGAAGACGTCGATATTGGACTGGAGGAAGGAGACCATGTCTTGCGCTTCTGCGTCGCTAAGACTGGTACCAATGAAAGTTTATCGAGAGAGATCTCCGCTGCCTATGTTGATTGGGATGATTTCTTCTATTGAAGGTGATGCTTCCCATTCGATTGGTGGAGGTTCGGTCAGCGGAATCTCCTTTGATTGCTATTTGGAAGAGGGACCAGCTTCATCTCGCGGCCTCTTTGGAGGAGCAATGTTGATCTTTCGATCTGTCTTAGCCGCAGCAGCCTCACAAGACCTTCCAGATTGCTGATCACCTCGAATGCAGACGATGCCTTCTCCAGTTGCAAACTTGAGTAGTTGATGATAAGAGGAGGAGATGGCATTGATCTGATGGAGGAATGGTCGCCCGAGGATGGCGTTGTAACTGAAGACCCCTTCGACAATGGCAAACCTCACCGAGACTCGAGTCTCTCGGCTGAGGTCCAGAGTGAATCTCGATTCGCCCACCGTGATGCTTTGTTCGCCGTTGAAGCCAGTGATCACGGTCGGGACGACGTCGAGACTTTGATATTTATGTCCCAGACGTTTGAAGCAGTCTGAGAACATAATATCGATAGAACTCCCGGTGTCGACGAGGATCCGATTGACGGTGCTTCCGTCAATGATGAGTTTCAAAACCAGGGGGTCTCGATGTGGAGTATGAACTCCTTGAAGATCAGTGTCGTTGAAGATGATGGACGGCCAAGCAAGACCTTCGATGGGCTTCTCGATCCAGGTATCTTCTATATTTGCAGTAGATCGAACATGGAAGATGCGCCGAATTTGCCGATCGACTTCTTTCCCGGTCACTGCTTGGTTGTGCAATGATCCATGAATGCCAAAGATATTGGCATTCACGGTGAGAGATGATGGGTTGGAAGAGATTTGATGTATCCAACACACTTCTTTCCCCTTTGCAGAGGTTCGACGTTGATCGTGCCCGTTGCTGACGAATTCTTGAAGGTGGCCCTCTCGCAGCAAGTCTTCAAGATGGAACTTCAACCGATAGCATCGGTCGGTAGAGTGGCCGTGACTTCGATGGAATTCGCAGTAGACTGTTTTGTCTGCTGTGAATTTGGAGTTTGGCTGAAGAGGATTAGGCCTCCGAAGATACTCGTCGTGTTGAATGCGGTCGAGTATTTGTTCGACTGGTAAATTCCACTCAGTGAAAGTGGTTTTCGTCGGAGATCGACGCCCATCATTCTTTGATCGTTTGTTGGCTGGAGGGGCTGCTGCTTCAATATTGTGGGCCTTAGCAGCATACTTTGGAGCTTCTCTCTCAGCAGGTCTTCGCTTTGTTTCTCGCCCTTTCCGAGCGACTTGATCGTCTTCGACCTCGATCTCTCTCTGGATTCGATCGAACATAGCACCCAGAGAAGGAGGGGGATTGCGGATGAAGTCGTTGTAGATGTGTAGATCGAAGCGGAGAGCGTTCTGGAAAGCCAACATGATAGCTTCATCATCCAGATGTCTTCCAGAGAGGGCAGCATGCTCGTTGCGAAACCTCCTAGTGAAACTTCGGAGAGTCTCGTCAGCACCCATCCTTAGCCGATAGAGAGAGTCGAGCTTCTTCTCGGGCTTCAGATTGAGCTGATAATGCTGCACAAAGAGTTTAGCCAAAACATCGAACTGGGTGATGGACCCAGCTCGGAGATTATGATACCAGTCGAGCGACGGCTCATCGAGACTTCCTGCGAAGGTGCGGCAGAGCACGTTGTTTTCTTCTTCGTGCGGCGTCAAGGCTTGCTTGAAGGCAAGTATATGAAGAGCTGGATCTCCTCTGATGCAGTTGAATTTGGGGAGGATTGGAGTTCTCCATCCCCTTGGAAATGTTGTCTCAAAGAGACTTCGATGAAGCGGTCCGGTGGAGGAATACCCATCTCTACGACCGTGTCCTCGACCTGGATGTAGATCGAGAGGTAGAATCGAGAGGTCTTGTTCAGGCCTATGAATATCAGCGGGTTGGAGTCGGCGGCGAAGGTCCGATCCGAGTCCGCGTTGGAGTGGAATGGAAGGGGAAACTCGACTCTTTGAAGGAGCGCTTTTCATTTGGTGCCTCCTTGGTATGTTGAGTTTTGAAGGTGTCCTCTTGTCGCAGTTGCGGCCAGAAGACGATTGGGAAGACTCGTCTTCGAGGCGATCCCAAACACTTTGCTTCCAGGGGGCAGCAGAGGGAGTTGGGTCGCGTCGGATCCTCTCGAGGGCAGCAGTGCCCATTGATCTTCGTTGCTCGGAGTGAATTGAATGTCGAGGAAGATCGACCCTCTCACTTGTAGAGGGGATAGGAAGAGCGATCCCAGCTTCCGAAGCTGCCCTCTTAAGTGCATCCCTTTCGGCGGTGAGGGTGGCGTTTTGCTTCGCCAATTGGAGCAGCTGGAAGTCGACCGCAGAGATTTGGTAAGTTGATGGAGGGTCTTCAGCAGGAGCTGGTGTTGTTTGCCCAATCGACTGTCGCGTGGGGTGGGCGATAGGTCGATCGACAGATCTGCCACTTCCTGAATGAACTTCCATCTCGGGGATAGCAAGGGGCTGTCCGAAGTTGAGCCTTTGACTCATTGAACGAGTCTCAGGACGAGGTTGTTGTTGAGTGTTACTTCCTTCTGGTTGACCCTGGTGTTTTGTCCTCGCCATTCAGAGAGCGAAGGGTGCAACGAGAGTGCCGACGTTCGATCAGTTGTCTGATCAACCGAGGAGGCGAGGAAGTTTGGCTCTCAAGATCGGTTGTATGCTCAACCGATCAAGTAGTAGTGGAGAGAGCTCGACTTTTTACTCGGATCCCACAGACGGCGCCAAACTGTGGGGGAAAATCTTCGTGCCGACCCGAAGACTTCACCGCACCAGTCAATTGAAGTTGAGGTTGAAGATCGTTGCTCGATCTATTGATTGAAGTCGTTGCTTTTGATATGCACACAAAGAGAGAGATGCAATCAGAGATTTGACACGAGAGATGTGATCTCGGAGTTCAGCCGAAGCCTACGTCTCCGTGCTATAGGGAGCAACCCGAATTCATTAACACTTATATCGAAGTGATCACGACAGGCCGAGTATCACTGAAAACACTCTGATCTCTTCGAAGGAGAGAAGAAGATCAAAGAGAGGTGGAAGATGGGAAGCTGAGAAATTCCAGAGCTCTGGATTCTGAAAATCAGATCTCAGAGTGGAAAATCAGAATTTTCGGATCCTTTTACATTCGAAGGCTCTGCTATTTATAGGATTCTCTGGGAGGAATTCCGGGGTAAATGGCGGTTTCTGCTGTCGTATCTGGGGATCCTCCAGGTAAGGCTGGTGGGTCCCGCTGTTATCTTCGGGGGTCCACCAGGCAGGGCAGGTGGGTCTCTTGGTAGCCCTCGTGGGCCCACCAGGCAGGGCCGGTGGGTCCCGTGGTATTCCTCGTGGGCCCACCGGGCAGGGCCGGTAGGTCCCGCGGTAGTCCTCGTGGGCCCACCAGGCAGGGCCGGTGGGTCCCGTGGTAGTTTGGTAAACTTCTGCCAAAATTTGCACCCACAGCATGGGAACCGAGATCGTGGCAGTTGGAGATACCATCCTACAGTTCTTTGATGGAAGAAGTTTATTACTTAGAGATACGCTTTATGTACCGTCCTTGCGATGAAAATTATTTTTTATTTTCTTATTGAATAATAAAGATTTTCAGTTTTATTTGATGCTTCTGGTGTGCCAATTAAATTGAATGATTACTTTGTTTGCAAGGGAAAGACACATAATGGTCTCTATGTAATTAACTCCACTCATAAATAGGATAAAATAACTGAAACATGTATGATTAACTCATCTAAAAAGAAAAATCACTCAGATAACCCAATACTCCTTTGGCATCTAAGACTTGGATTCATAGTCTCAGATAGGATTCACAGATTGGTTAAGGCTAGACTTTTAAGTCTAGATATTTTAGAAAGCCTACCAACGTTTGAGTCTTACTTGGAAGACAAAATGACCAAAAGAACTTTTCGAGCCAAAGATAGTAGATCTCAGGAGGTATTGGAGTTAGTACACACTAATGTATATGGGTCCATAAGTATCTGTGCTATAAGAGGCTTCGAGTATTTCATCACCTTCACGGATGATCACTCGAGGTTTGGGTACATATACCTAATGCGACAGAAGTCTGAATATTTTGATAAGTTCAAAGAGCTCAGAGCTGAAGCAGAAAAGCAGACAGGTAAGAATATCAAGTCCCTTCGATCGGATTGAGAAGGTGAATACCTATCATATGGATTTATTGGGTACTTGTGTGAGCATGGGATCATATCCCAGTTGACTGTACCAGGGGTACCATAACAAAATGACATGTTTGAGAGGAGAAACCAAACTTTGTTAGATACGGTTCGGATTATGATGAGTTATGCATTGTTGCTACCTAATTTTTTGGGGATATGCCATAGAGACGGCAGCGTACACCTTGAATTTTTTCCATTAAAGTCAATACCCCTAACTCCTTGGGAACTGTGGTTGAAGCGAAAGGCAAACCAGCAGTATTTTAGGATCTGGGGATGTCCAGCACATGTGCAAAAGGATAAGCGAGATAAAATGGAGTCAAATACTAAGGTGTGTCTGTTCATTGGACATCCAAAAGGGACAAAGGGTGGTATGTTTTATGATCCTGAGGATAGAAAGATTATTGTTTCGATGAATGCCAAATTCCTATAGCATGATTATTTAATGGAGCATAAGCCTACCAGTAAAGTAGTTCTTGAAGAATTGATTGGTACTGATGGGAATGCGCAGATAAAAAACTTAGTGGGAACCAATACCACTGAGATTAACGATACTGTAGAATCGACTCCTACAGAACAACTGTAGGGTCGTCGCAGAGTGAGGACCATAAGAGCTCCTGATAGATACATTGAAGAAGCATTTTTGGTGGATCTAAAGTTTCAAGAGGATAATTCTCTGAACTACGATAAAGCGATGGTATCCTCTAACCATGCGGCATGGCAGAAAGTCATAGAGGTAGAATTGACATCGATGTTCCAAAACTCGGTCTGGACACTTTTAATACTGCCTCACAATATTAAACATATTGGGTATAAGTAGATGTATAAAAGAAAAAGAGGTCCGAATGGTACCATTGAGACTTATAAGGATAGCCTAGTCGCTAAGGGTTATACCCAACAAGAAGGTATCGACTATGACAAAACCTTTTTATCAGTGGCTATGCTTAAGTCTATCTGGATCCTTTTATCCACTGCATCCTATTATGATTGGAAGATCTGACAAATGGATGTCAAGACCGCATTCCTTAATGGGGATTTGGAAGAAGACATTTACATATCTCAGCCTCTAGGCTTTATCGTAAAGGGTCAGGAAAGTCTGGTGTGCAAGTTGCAAAGGTCCATTTATGGACTGAAACAAGCATCCAGAAGTTGAAACATGCGTTTTGATCAAGCTATCCAGTCTTATATATTTGAACAGAATGTGGATGAACCATATGTTTATAAAAGAAGTGATAAGACTATAATAATTTTTCTAGTTTTTTACGTAGACGATATCTTGCTCATTGGAAACGATATTGAAACGTTGTCTACAATGAAGGTGTGGTTGTCCTCTCAATTTGATATAAAAGACCTGGGTGAAGCGAGTTATATTCTGGGGATCAAGGTAACTCAAGATCGCTAGAACAAGATTATCTCGCTATCATAGTCAGCCTACATACTATCTTGTTCAGATTCAATATGCATAACTCCAAGAAAGGACTAGGTCAATTCAGATATGGGATGAAATTGTCCAAGGATTAGGATACTAAGACTCCTGAGAAGAGGGCAGAGATGCAGAAGATACTTTATACTTTGGCTGTAGGGAGTTTGATATATGCCATGCAGTGCACGAGACCAGATATATGTTATGCAGTATGCATGATGGGCAGGTATCAGTGTAATCCGGGTCCAAGGCACTAGGCACCTATGAAAAGTATACTCAAGTATCCCTATAGGACGAGAGATTATGAGTTAGTTTACTCTTCACAAGAACTGACGTCGATTGGATACATGGATTCTGACTTTGCAGTAGATCCGGGATCTAGGAGATCGACGTAAGGGTTTTTGTTTTCGTTGGGAGGAGGAGCTGTCAATTGAAAGAGTGTGAAGTAGGGATGCATTACGGATTCGACGACAGATGCTGAGTACGTTGTGACATGCTAGGCGGCCAAGGAGGCAGTGTGGTTCAGGAAGTTCCTAACGGACTTAGGATATGTACCGAGAGCTCAAGACCCTATTGTCCTTTATTGCAACAATAATGGAGCAATAGCACAATCCAAGGAGCCAAGTTATCACCATAAGAATAAGCATTTTGAGCGAAAATACTATATTATTCGGGACTTGCAGAAGCATGGGGAGGTTACAGTAACTTAGGTGGCATCTTCAGATAATATGGTAGACCCTTTCACAAAAGCTTTATTAACCAAGACTTTTGAGAAACACGTAGATGCCATGGGAGTTAAGACTATCATTCCCCGCTAGGCCAAGTAGGACATTGTTGTAGCTCGTGTGTCTTGAGCGTGGATTTTTTGTATTAATATTAATAAAGATGACTTTGGTTATTACTTTAATTAGAATACTACTTTGGTGTATGATAATTCATATATAATACAGGATCCTAGGGAACACAGTAGGCCACTGAGGTGCATAGTGGGTCTATGCTTGGGAGACCCAATGAATCAGTTCAGCGTAAACCTAGAACTAGTTCACAGCTTTAGTGATACCGGTCACTTCACCTAGAATAAAATGTTGGCAAGTAGAGGATGTGATGAAGTCTCTACCACGGAAACTTGGGATTCATATCCATCTGACCAAGCATGATAATCGTGTTGAACAGAAACCAAAGCGGTGCACAGATCAGTGGTTCAGACACTAATGCATGAACCGTCTTACTACTATAGATAATCTGTCTTTAACCCTAAGAGACCATGTACGCTGAGCCAACCGGTTGTGTGGTGCTTTGATGTGTCAACGTGTGTGAACCCTCCATAGTCCAATACCACGGTACGTTGAGTTACCCGGCTGGCGCTAGAGTGGCATACAATTCCTACAAGTTATCTGATGTCCAGTGTTGGATGAGTATGTTTTGATAAGTCAATCTTTCCATACAATTAATCCAAGCCTAGTTGTTGTTAGTATGACTGGCGATATTCCGAATGCTAAGCATAGCACCGAAAGGTGTGTGGTGTTATAGATAATAAGTCGTTAAATCTTAGTCAGATGATCGTTTGGGTTCTAACTGTGCTCCTCACCACCCGAGTCGAATCATGGCACCAGTAATAGGAGGGACTAAAGTTTATCAGAGTATAGTAAAGAACAGGGTTATGAGGGAGTAACATAATTTTAGGATCAATAAAATTCAACTCGCGTCTCACTTTGGGTGGCTACGCAGGTTAATCGGATTAGGACTGATTAGAGAAACTTTCGGTGTGTCACCGGAATAGTTAATAAAGGATCTGGTTGGACCTAGAGACCCTGTCATTGCATATATGAATTGTTCCTCGATCTAGTTGGACACGTTGGATGCGAAATAGCATGATGGAGCGCAAACTCGAAACCTAAGAACCTAATTCATATGTGTTTAGGCCATAGAGGTATTTTGGTAAATACTGAAATATGGCTTAGAACATATTGAATATGGATATTAAAATGTGTACAATAACTCCAGGAGCTTATAGAAGTTGACAGAACTCGATTCCAATAAACGTACCTTATTCTACCTCTCTTACAATGATCTCCCTTTCGTACGGGCGTTTTCGTCCAAGACATCACGGAAAATAGGGAGGAGCCCCTAACCCCCCCCCCCCCCTCTCATCCCTATCCTATAGGGGCCGGCCCTAGCTTGCTTGTACAAGTAGGGGACCGACCCTATAAGTAGATGGGGGGAGGGAAGAGGCCGACCTTCACTAGTTCTCCCTCTTTTTGTAAATCTTGCCCCCCTTCTCATCTCTCCCCCTTTGTGGTTTTGGCCAAGAATAAGAGGAAGAAGAAAGAGGAAGAAATGAGGGAAGTAAGGAGAAGAAAGGAGAGAAAGAGAAGAGGAGGTCTTCAAGACGCGTTATCTTCTTCGCTACGTGTCATCCGTCGTTGGCTTGTAGTCCTTGGACTCAAAGATAGAACTTCGAGAATTCCTCCATTCTCAAAGGACAAAGTGCTATCTGACAACTTCTCTCTCGAGTCACGTGTGGTTCATCATCGACCATCGTTCCGTTCACTTCGGATCTAAGATCCACAAGATATGATTATTCTAAACCCCTAACTAGATGTATGTATATCTTTCATAGATCGTAGAATGCCTCTAGGGTATCCGTACATATGCTAGGATCGTAGATTTGTATGTAGATCGTTTTATGGAATTAATTATAATGAAACATACACCATGAGATCCTTGGATCTATCTTTTGCTTCAGCTACAACTTTGATAATAGGATTTAATTCCATTACAAAGAAGGATGAAAAAGGCCTTAGTCATGGAGGCAATCTCCTTACTTAAAAGGAAAGTCTCCTCACTTAAGGAGATTGTCATGTCGTCGTGTGATAAAATCTCATTACGTGAGAAGATACTAAAGTATAATTTGACAATTGAGGTAGAGGAAGAAAAGATTTTGGCAGATACGTCTCGTGGTAGAAGATTATGTGATGGATAAAGTATTGGCCGAGGAGGGGAGGCAGCAAAGGGGAAGGGAAGTGAAGAATATGATATAGGTAGCTAAGCAATGAATATTACTTTAGACGATAGAGCAAGGGGTGAGGATAGAGGAGGGAGGGGAAGGGAAGGGAAGGACATGATGTGTCCAACCAAGAAGAGAATATTACACTAGAGGAAGGAGCAAAGCATAAGGATGAAGGAGAGGAAGGTGAGAGAAGTGAAGAAGAAGTTGTGGGCAGTCAAGCAGTGGGTAATGTGAATATTACCCTAGAGGAGGGATCAAAGCATGAAGAAGGAGGAGAGGAAGTGATGGGAAGTTGTGGGCTGCCTATTGCTTTTCGGAGTTTTCGGAGCTAGAGAAAGAGAGAGAGTTGCGAGGTCGGCATTTGGGAGGCCGGTCCTTTCAGGGTGTAAAAGGGTATGGGTGAGAGTTTGTAACCTGTATGACTCGTTAGTGCATTTCTTCCCCCACCCTGTGGTTTTTTCCCCTTCGACTTTGAGAATAGGTTTTCCCACGTAAACTCGGTCTACTTTGTTCATTGGTCTGTTAGGTTGTGCTTTCCAACTGAACTGCTCCAAACCTGAAAAAAAAATCCCACAGAACTGCTATCCCAAATACGACCTCGGAAACCATGAGATATTCTAGTGGTGGGAGGACTATGGGTGCGATGGCAAGAGAAAAACAATAAGATTTTTAATGGGATAGTAGCTACTGAAATCGATATTTTGCTTCAATTTTTAAGTTATGGATACCTCCATGGATGGATTCTTTCACTCATGATATCAATTTATGATTTTTGTAATGTGATTCTTGATGTATTAATAAATTGGTCGGGGCCTGCCTATCTCTCCCTCAAAATTTTTGAGGGGTTCTCATAAAAAAATAAAAAAAGGTTTGAGAGAGTCATTCTCATAGCTATCATAAAACATAACACAAAATAGAAAAGGGTGGTATAGGAAGCGGAAGGGGAAAGATAACCTTTTATCATGAGAGTCTATGTTTCTTTTGACGAAACGAGTGATGGACGAGTTTGCAGAAAGAATATTTATATGACGGCTATGTCACCAAGTGCCTTTCTATAAAGAGGAAATTAATTCTGAGAATATTTAGACCGGATTTAGTCTGCTTTATTCAAAGACAAGCGATTATTATGCCCAAGATCGGAGACTTTGAAGCCCACTTGCTTACTTTAGGCCTAACTGCTTGCTTCTAAGTTTTGTACAAGAAGACTTCCTACCAAAAAAAATAAAAAGTTTTGTACAAGACGACCGCTGCTTTGGGCAGTTGATAGTGGGATTGCTTCTCATTGACACTAACCCGGGATCGATATATACCCGCTCCCTACTAATTATGGCGCTCCCGTTCGATGGTGTAGCAAATTCCTATGGGCCAGAGATGGGACTTTCCCGCTCTGTGTGGCACTCCCACTCATTGGTATGGTGACTTCCTATGGGCCAACTAGGCCCTTCCTCTTGGCAAGTTCGATTCCGGTGGCTGTGTGTTGTTCACCCTAAGGAGCGACTTATGGGTCTGGCTAGGGCCTCACTATTTACCAGAAAAAAAAAGGTTATGTACTAGAACAAACAATTTGAAATCTTAAATAACACTTATGGAGCGACTTCTGGGTCTGGCTAGGGCCTCACTATGTACAAAGAAAAAAAAAAGGTTCTATACTAGAACAAACAATTTGAAATCTTAAATAACACTTATGATTTTTCTAGCTTCCATTCGGCAATGTTCTCTCTAAGCTACATACTCATCATCAATAGTATTCTCATGGCTTCTCCAAGAGTGGAAGATTTGTTTGGTGTGCGATTTGATGGAGCCACCTCCAAATCGAATGGTGCAAAAGTGAAACTTTAGGACGTGTTTGGCATAAGGATTTGATGTTCCACTTAAACCTCATCCAAAAGAGGGTATTTTTGTTAATTATTATTTTCAATGTAAATTGATGGTTCAACGTTCCGATTAGCATCGAAATGAACGGAGTGATAAATTATTGTTCCCGAGTCCTTCAGTCCACCAGAACAAATATTATTGTTGAGTTAGAAATATTGAACAACGGATAGGAGCGAATGGTTCAGGAATGATGCAAAACACTCCCTTAATGCCTGTATCGGGAGGAAATATTTAGTGAAACTTGTTAATGTATATTGTAGGTTATACATATGAGTTAAGTGTACAAATTCATCCCCTACACATGTATGATACCTATATATTCATCGCGATAGCCCTAATGAGAATCATCCGTCATTCTCCCAAACCTTGCCGTCTCTCTCTCTCTCTCTCTCTCTCTCTCTCTCTCTCTCTCTCTCTCTCTCTCTCTCTCTCTCTCTCTCTCTCGCTCTCTCTCACGTCTAGGGTTTTGCTGACATGGTATCAGAGCGGGTTTGACCCCCGCGCCCTTTCTTCCATCGCCTTGCCTACGCCCGCGATGATCTCATTGCCCTGTGCCCCTTTCGCCAGCCTCCATCGCTTCCCTGTGCTCGCGCAAGGCCAGCCGGTCCTCCGTCTGCCTCGTTTGCACTCGTGCCAACCCTCTGTCTGCCTCGTCTGCTCCCGTGCCAGCCCCGCCGACCCTCCGTCTGCCAGATCTGCCCCCACGCCAGCAGCCCACCGGCTGATCCTTCGGCCCTTTACGTCTGCGCCCGCAGCTAGCAGCCAGTCGGCCCTCTGCTGCCCACACCCGCATCGACCCTCTGCAACCCGCCAGTCCTTCGTCGCCCATGTCTATAGGCCATCTAATGGTGATCTTGTTTTTCGATGGCTGCCTCTGATCAATCGTTGATGGCGACTCCTGTGCAGATAACTCATGCATAGTTCTCGATGATACTACTCGAGCAAACGATGGACTTTCTTGATCTCTTGACTGACTTTCTCAGGGTCTGCGTGGTCTGGCATCGTCCGGAGTGTCTTGGATGGCCAAGCCCTGTATGAGTATCTTGATGGCTCTACACTTGCTCCTGCTACTGCCTCTGGAGCAGGGTCTTTTGACACTTGGAACCTGCGTGATCATCATGTCCGGGCGTTTCTGGTTGCTTCGGTTGATCGCTCGCTTCGAACTGACCTGGTCACTTTTGCTACTGCAGCAGAGCTTTGGGCTCATCTTACAGAGCGCTTTGTGGAGCAGATCGGGGCCCATGAGTATCAGCTTCTGTCTCAGGACCAGTCTGCTCAGTAGGGAGAGCAGACGTTTCAGGAGTTTCACAGTCTCATGTGCGGCTACTGGCGTGAGCTATAAGCTTCGGAGCCTCCTCTACTAGAGGTGTCCATAGTCAGTGCCTCCTGACGTGAGTTGTAGTTCTTTTGGGAATAGCGACAACTTTATCAGTTTCTGATGGCTCTTCGTCCTGAGTTTTCTCCTTTTACGGGATAGTTGATCCATGGGGATCCCTTTCCTCGCCTTGATGCTGGTATAGCTGAGCTTATTGCCGAGGAGACCCATTTTTGCACTGTTGCAGCTCGTCGGACCTCTGTATCCTTTTGGAGGGTGTTCTTGCTGCTGCTCCACCTTCGAGACCCACTTCTACTGGTCTCTCAGTCCCTCCCATTTCTCTGGCGTGTCTGGTGGCTTGTCTGACACTCGGAGGTGCATTCATTGTGGCAAGCCGAGGCACATGGTTGGCTTCTATTGACATCTTCATCCAGAGAAGCGTGTTGGGCCACCTAACCGTGGTCGACCCACTGTTGCAGTTGTTAGTGCCCCAACCGTGGTCGACCCACTGTTGAGCAACTTCTTCTACAGCCTGCCTCTAGCTTATCTGGCTCCTCCAAACCCTCAGCCTTCTTTGCCACCTCGGGTACCTCTTCACCTTGGGTTATAGACTTAGGGGTCTCTCGCCATATGACCCTGGACTACTCCATCCTCACTGCATGCTCACTTGCCTTCTACCTTCCGTCGATTCATACTGCAGATGGCTGCTTCTTAGCTATCTCGCAGACTGGGTCCATCACTATCTCCTCAGACCCTACTGACATTCTCTCTCTACCTTTTGTCTTGCACGCACCACAGCTTTGCATGAATCTAATTTCTATTAGCAGCCTGTGTGATTCAGTCCTGACAGTCACTTTTTCTTTCCTCTTCTTATGTTGTGTAGGATCCATACTCGGGACAGAGGATTTCTGCTGCTCGTAGGGCTAGCGGCCTATACCACCTGGAGTATCTTTATCTACCTGCTGTCCCTCATTCGATCTTTTGTGGTGCTGTCTCTTCTGATGCCGACCTATGGTACAGGAGATTAGTTCATGTGTCTGAATCTCAGCTTAAAAGTCTTTTCCAGTCTGAAGGTTGGGGCTGAGGTTTCCTTTCTACTCTTTCTTTTTGTACAAAATATCAATTGGCTAAGCATTCAGCTAGTCGATTTTTTTCTAGTTTGTCAAGGTCCTGTAGTCCTTTTGATCTAGTGTACTTTGATATTTGGGGTCCTGCACCTTTATCTTTTATGAATTGTTATCTTTATTATGTTAGTTTTATTGATGACTATTCTTGTTTCACATGGGTTTATCTCCTTTGTTAACGATCTGAGTTTTTTGAGGTCTATCAAACCTTCATTGCCATGGTTCATACTTAGTTCCATAATCATATCAAGACCTTCCGGTCTAATTGAGCTCGTGAGTACCTCTTATCTACTATGCGCTCTATCCTTCAGTTCTATGGGACTCTCTTCCAACACTCTTGTCCCCACACTTATAAGTAGAATGAGGTTGCATAGCAGAAATATCGTCACATCCTTGAGACTGCTCGTATCCATATTTGTTCCTCGTTCGTTCCTCGCACCTTATAGGCAAAGGTCATTTTGACCTTTGTCAATCTCATTAACATCATCCCTTCCTTAGTCCTCTCGGGTGTTTCTCCTTATGAGCGGCTCTATAGCACCTTTCTGACTATAGTATGTTGCATACTTTCAGGTGCACGTACTTTGTCCTTCTTCCTTCCTATGAGCATAACAACCTTTCAGCTAGGTCCACTAAGTATGTGTTCTTGGGGCTCAGTTTTGAGCACAAGGGGTATCGTTGTTATAACCCCTTGGCTCGTCGTCTTCGCATCTCTCAATATATTTCTTTTGTCGAGAATGATCTATATTACTCTACTGCGTCTTAAGATCTCATATTTCTTGAGATCCCTATCACTCCCTCCTCCGTGTCTCCACCGACTATTTCTCCGACACCCACTCCTCCTGCTACTGCTTCTCCTCTTGCTCCTGCCCTTAAGCCCTTGCATCCTGTTACAGTAGTAGCCCCTCCTCCTTCTTCTCTTTCTGTCTCGGATGAGGTCTCTCCTGTGTCTTCTTCCTTACCCTTGGGTCCTTTGTCCTCTTCACTTGTTTCACCTTTTTCTTAGGTGTATTCTCGTCATTGTCAGCCTGCCCCATTGCCTGTCCCACCTTTGTCTGACAGTGACTCCTCTGGTACGCCATATACTTCGAGCAGTCTTTCTTTACCGGATATGGATCCTAGCACCCCTCCTCGCTATCCGTAGTGCGAGCGCCGCCATCCTGACCACTTTGGCTACTCTCCTGGTCGTTTTGGGTTTACTACAGTCACTTCATACTTGCCTCAGTTATCTACTTACCTTACTTTTCTTCACACATACAGAAACCCTGGTTCTACAGAGAGACGTTACAATACCTTATGTGGCAGCAAGCTATAGCTGAAGCATTCCATACCTTCGAGTGAACTTAGACATGGTAGATTGTCCCTCTGCTTGCTGGTATTGAGCCATTTAGCTGCATGTGGATCTTCAAGCTCAAGCATCGTGCAAATGACTGTATTGATCGGTACAAGGCCCGTCTCTTGCCAGAGGCTTCACTCAGGAGTATGATATTGATTATGATGAGACTTTTGCTCCGCTAGCTCAGATGATCATGTACCATTCGGATCCTTCTCGCCATTGTTGCTGCTAGAGGTTGGCCCCTACTTTAAATGGATATAAAGAATATGTTTCTTCATGGTGATCTCTCCGAGGTTGTCTATATGCAACCTCCTCTTGGTTTCAGTATGTCTTCTCAGCACGTTTGTCGTCTCCACCATACTATTTATAGACACAAACAGGCACCTCGTGCCTGGTTTGAGCATTTTCATCATTTGTTATTGAGATCGGCTTTGTGAAGAGCTTCCATGATCACTCTATGTTCGTGCAGACGTCTTCCCAGAGGCGGGCCATTATTCTTTTTTATGTTAATAACATTATCCTTACTGGCGATGACTCTGGTGCTCTAGCCTCTCTTCAGCAGCATCTTCGAAGTCAGTTTCAGATGAAGGATTTTGGTCCTCTGTATTACTTTCTTGGCCTAGAGGTTACTAGGGGTACTCGGGGGATTCTTCTTTCTCAGCAGAAGTATACGACTGGCATCCTTAGTCGTGCTGTTCTTTCTAACTGTCATATGGTTGACACTCCTCTTGAGCTTCATGTAAAACTACACCCTACTGATGGTGAGTCTCTCTCAGATCCTACTCGGTACCTGGAGATAGTTGGTCAGCTTATCTATCTTTGCATCACTAGGCCATATATTGCTCATACAGTCAGTATTCTTAGCCAGTTCGAGGATGCACCTCACTCAGCTCATTATCCTGCTCTCCTTCAGGTTCTTCAGTACCTTCGTGGCACTATTACCAGTTCACTTCTTTTTCCCTCGACCTCTTTTATGGTTCGTCGTGTATATTTTGACATTGACTGGGTTGGTGACCTGACTACTCGTCGCTCGACAACTAGATATTGTTTATTTCTGGGTGACTATCTTATCTCCTGAAAGAGCAAGAAGCAGAAGGTTATCTCTCTCTAGAACTGAGGCCGAGTTTCGTGCCATGACCACTACTATCAAGGAGATTGTTTATCAGTGTCTTCTTTTAGATCTTGGTGTTGATTCTTTTGGCCCTATGGCTCTTCACTACGACAGGAAGAGTGTTATTCAGATTGTTAGCGATCCAGTTTTTCATGAGCGGACAAAGCACATTGAGCTCAACTATTACTTCTCCAGAGAGCAGTACGAGGCTGGGACCATTTCTCTGTCCTATGTGTCATCCACTGAGCAGATTGCTGATTTTTTCACGAAATCCATCCCTCTCCTCGTTTTTAGTTTCTTATTAGCAAACTCTCAGTGTTTGATCCACCATGAGTTTGAAGGGGAGTGTTAATGTATATTGTAGGTTATACATATGAGTTAGGTGTACAGACTCATCCCCTACACATATATGATGCCTATATATTCGTGGTGATAGCCCTAATGAGAATCATTCATCATTCTTCCAAATCCTAGCCTTCTCTCTCTCTCTCTAAGATTTTGGTGACAAAACTATTATAGGGGCTGACGTGGTACAACATACATCTCACAGCATAATGATGCACTAACCATTGAAAGGTGAATCCGTGGATGTAGCAATAAATCGCATTCCGGTCTGAATTTTGGATGGCACGTCGTCAACATAACTGGCTCAATCTCTTTCGTCAATGATGAGTTTATTGAATGAGTGTGCTGTATGGTTCACCACGTCAGCACCTACAACATACTCAAGATCAGAGGGACAGTGTGATTCACGATTGGTCCCCTGTTTATCGATTGACCGTGAGTGAGTTGACGACAGTGTTTTCAAAATCGGACCGGAAGATGAACCAAAAAGTCATCCGGTTCGGTCCAAATCGCTTCAAACCAATGGTTCAACTGTTTGAACCGCATAAAAATATTTTTTTTTAAATAGATATTTACTAAATTCTTCAATGGCAAGGTTTGATTCTTGGGTTAACATACAAACCGGTTTATTCAAAGACCGAGCCGAAACATGTTCCGGTCCAAACTGTTTGAACCGGCCGGTCCGGTCCGGTTTTCAAAACACTGGTTGACGGTGGACCACAACAAAGCGTCAGTATACTTCTCCCTGACAGTGATTTTGATCCATTTTATGATGGGCAATCCTATACCGCTAAAAGGACAGGTGCGTGCTCTGTTACGGAATCTTCCTCTAAAGTCAAACAAAGCGGAGATATTTCCCACCTGAAAAAGACGTTTCACGTTAGCTCCTCCAACCCCACGGAAACGGCTCGATCCGATCCTGACACGTGTCCCTCACGAATCGCCTCTTGCTAACAATGAGACGTGCGGGCCCCCTAGTAACCGAAACCGTCCGGCGTCAACCGCGTGGGTGACGCATTTCCAACAGGAGGTGGTCCCGCCTCACGCGTACAAAGCCACGTGTGCTGATGTTAGCCGCCCGTGTCACGTAAGAAATGGGCCCCACACAAAGCTATCCCTGGCCTATTTATCCCCCTCCGTCTCCGTGGATTGGAGAGAGCAGCACACCAACCGAGTCCCGAGACTCCAGAGCCGAGGACCTCAATTCCGACGGGCCAGACACGTGCCGACGTCCTACTCGTCGTCTAAGTTGTCGTATTATTTCCTTCAACGGTGGCCCCCTCTGGCTCCCCTGTTTCCATGCAGCTCCCGCTTCCCCTTCAAGTTAAGCAACCGGTCGATCTCGCCATTCGCTGCTGATCCCGTTTCCAAGTCCACGCTCTATCTTTCTAGGGTTCTAATAGATAATAAATAGATTCTTGAGGAACTCGAGCAGAAATTTCAAGAAATCAAAGGGTTTCATCAAGATGGTGGCGATCGAGATCGAAGATGTGGTGGAGGCCCTGGAGGGGCGGATCCCGAAGGAGGCGAGGCGGGTCCTGCACGGCCTGGCGGCGGAGTGGAGCGACGTGGCGGACTGCAGGGCGCTGGAGGTGTCGCAGCTGAAGGGGGCGATGACGAACGAGGTGTACCAGATCAACTGGCCCACCACCGCCGGGGGAAAGGGGGCTACCGGCCGGAATGTCCTGGTCCGGATCTACGGCGAGGGGGTCGAGGTCTTCTTCGACCGGGAGGACGAGGTCCACACCTTTGAGTGCATGTCACGCCACGGCCAGGGCCCCCGCCTGCTCGGCCGCTTCTCCAACGGCCGCGTTGAGGAGTTCATCCATGCCAGGGTACACTTACTTCACCATCTCCACCGGTTTTATCTTATTTTAACCCCCTTTTCTTTTAATAATGATTAATGGGTGCTGCGGCTGATATTTCTTGATTTTTTATTTTTTATTTTTATTCTGATGAGAATTAAAATAAAGGGCACTTTCTTCTAAAAAACACGGTAGTAATGATAAAGATTCCTCTGCATCCATTTCTCCAATTTAAATTACCAAGAAACATTGACTAATTGTCTTAAATCTCTTTTGTTCAATCACAAAGGCAGTGATCTCATGGATTATTGTTTATTCTGATTTTTTTTTTTTATCAGCTAGCTTTGTGGCAGTGTGGGACTAAAATTAGCAAGTTTTGATTAAGCAAAACATTTCCCAAAAAAATCACCGGAGGTCCGGAACTAACAATATTGTCAAAGCAATTCAAGAAAGAAATTGAGAGTGAAGATATGTGGAATATTCATGTATGCCCAATTCCAACCCTTGAATCCCATTCTGTAAAAATTCGAAGAAGCCCTAGCGAAATTCGATAGAGCTATGAGTGTGGAATTCGATATGGGGTTCATAATAGCTATTCTAACGGTGCTTGACGAGTGATTCGGAAATCATGCCGGTGTTGTTGAACTCTAGGCGGAATCGCATCGATCACCATTAGTTGTGCCAAATCTTGCCATTATTGGCCTATCAAGGCTCTCCACGTGATCGATCGATGGCACGATGATAAGCGCCATTTTTCTCCTCCATGACCTGCTGGCTTTGAAATTCCAACCCTTGAATCCCATTATGTAAAAATTCCAAGAAGCCCTAGCGAAATTCGATAGAGCTATGAGTGCGGAATTCGATATGGGGTTCATAATAGCTATTCTAACGGTGCTTGACGAGTGATTCAGAAATCATGCCGGTGTCGTTGAACTCTAGGCGGAATCGCACCAATCACCATTAGTTGTGCCAAATCTTGCCATTATTGGCCCATCAAGGTTCTCCACGTGATCGATCAATGGCACGATGATAAGCGCCATTTTTCTCCTCCATGACCTGCTGGCTTTCAAATTCCAAAGTACTTTTCTCTTTCTTTGTAGAATAAAGTACTCTGTCTGCCATAAAGCAAAGACAAGGGGCCACTTGCATTCTCTTTTTTCTGGAAGCCTAATCTTGTAGTGCGCAAAATCATATCTTTCAGCTATCGGAATCCTATATCAGTGGTAGAAACCCATTGGTCCCAATCCTCCAAACGGCGGATCAACTTCGGATTTCTTTGTACTTTCAGGTACTCAACTCTTTTCAGTGCCTGACTTTTATATACAGGTTGGAGGCTACCTAACACCCTCGCTGGAGATTAGATCATCAAGTATTGTATTGATAGATGCCGGAAAATTGGAAACAAACACATTTTATTCAATATATGACGAAATTTTTATTCAATTTATGAAGAAAATTTGGACATGTTTCAAATAATATAAGTTTGTTAGTTGCATCATGTTCCCTAATTTTCCTTTTTTTTTTTCCTTAAAACTTCAGACGCTTTCAGCAGCCGATCTGCGCGACCCAGAAATTTCTGCTCTCATAGCATCAAAACTAAGGGAATTCCATGATCTTGACATGCCTGGTGCAAAGAATGTACTCCTATGGGACAGATTAAGGTATAAAATGTTTGCTGAAAATTGTAAACAAAATTCAGAAGTTTTGCAGGGTAGTCCCTAAATTATTTCTCCTTCAGAAACTGGCTGAATGCAGCAAAAGGCCTTTGCCCCTCTGAAGAAGCCAAAGAATTTTCCTTGGATGTCATGGAGGAAGAGATTGCTGCTTTGGAAAATGATTTGTCAGTGGAAGATCAGCGGATCGGATTTTGCCATAATGATCTTCAGTATGGCAACATTATGATTGATGAGGAGACCAGACTAGTGACCATTATTGTGAGCTTCTTACTTTCAGATTCTTTTCTTTATTTGATGAGGGGAAAGACCCGCTACCACAGTGGAAACGATGAAAAAAAGAAACATTCCGCATTCATGTTCCCTTTTTTTTGCGTCCAAGGTTTTAAAACCGGGTACCTGTCGCAGTATCAACCCGGACCAAGCCTCGGTATTAGTCTGTTCACCCCGGACCAGTTTTGGCCAGTATAAAACCGAGTCTTGAAACCGTGGTGTCCATTGATATCTCTCTTAATTTTACAATTTTCTTTTCTAGGACTACGAGTATGCAAGTTTCAACCCCATTGCATATGATCTTGCTAATCACTTCTGTGAGATGGCTGCTGATTACCATGCAGAAAAACCTCACATCTTGGACTTCAATAAATATCCAGGTTGGTGATTCCTGCAATTCCTTTTTTTAATTGTATAACTTCTCTATATTTTCAACTTAACTCTCAAAATTAAGCATTTAAAGTAGCACAGTACTCCCCTGGATCTAACGATGATTTTCTGACAACAGATTTTGAGGAACGCAAAAGATTTTTACAGATATACCTGAGTTCTTCAGGTAAGAGTGAGTTTTAATTCAATGCCATGAACTAGTATAAATGTATAATATCCACTGTATTTGGCTGCCATATTAATCATACTTAATGGTGATGGTGTCTATGTAAATTATGATACTGCCAATCGACATCGACTGACTACCTTCCTGTCGTGTGCACTCCATGCGAAATTTGAGTCCATAGACATTAAAGCATTGATGCAAATTAATTATATATACAGAGGATAGTACATATGTTGCAGTGCACCTTCTAGGAATTCACTGTGTTCTACAATTGTACACTTGTACACACGCAAACTAATTAAAGTACATTACAGGCTCCTCAAGTTTGATGGTTTGTTTGCTTAAGAGGGAAAGAAATAAAATGTTCAGTGTTATGTGAAAGCTGGTACAAATTTATTATCATTGCAACCTTTTGTTTAAAGTTTGCAAATACATTTAACACCAACCCTACTTGATGATGATTGTGAAACGTATCCAAAAAAAAAACTCAAAAAGACACAGAGAAAGGGTCTTTTATATGCTCACTCGTAAAAGAAGATTTCAGACTCGTCATGCTTCTAAAATACTCTCCCCTTTCTAGTCAATACAAACCTATCTTTCTAATCTCTCATTAGCGTATGTGATTTGTTTATTACTAAATCTCATGAAAATTAGGCATTGTCAGAATTTATGGCAAGATGCTATAAAAGGATATTATTCATTTTTATCCATTATGTGAAATAATAGGTATAGATGGAGTCATTTACAATAGAATTTGGATAATTTTCAATAAGTGCATTTGAATTTTGTACGAATACCACAGTAGTTTTTCTAAGACTTTTAAGGTAGAGTTTATAAAAAACACCAAGAACATCAACATTGCATTGTCAAAGCGTTGGATGATAATTCAAACTTAAGAGAGATTATCAAAGTGGATTTAATTGTGTCGGGAAAAGGTGGAGGAAAAGTGGTAAAGAAGATTCGATGGCGGTTGGAGATCGGTTCAGAAAAGTTGTGTACGTTGATGGAGATGGGAACACATCAAAAAGAAAAAAGAAAAAAGAAAAAGGGAGAGGATCTCTACATCCAACATGAACTAGAGAGCAAAAAGCTTTGTTGCTATATGGTCATAGAAGAAAATTGTGCATAACCTTCTCAAAGACACGAAGAACACTAGTACAACTTCTCGGCATTTTTGCACTGTCGCTATATATTTAGTTTAAATAATTAAACTATTATTTTCCTATTGAAACTCATGCATATTTTTTCTTTATTTATAGGTGAAAAGCCAGACAGTGTGGAAATTGAGGATCTGCTCCGCAGGATTGAGAAGTATTCTCTTGCTAGCCACCTGTCTTGGGGTCTGTGGGGGATGATTTCGGTAAAATCCATTTCTTTTTGCTGCCATGTTTCTTGTTTGTTTGCCCCCCTTTTTTTTTCGTTCATCAAGGGGGAGGTCACAATCGGACCCCCTGGAGGCGCCACATGTCAGCGCAAACAGACCACAAACACTGTCACTAGGCAAGGAGACCAACACTCCATCCGGCGACCCAAGAGGCACCACATGCTACCACTACTACTTGTTTTAGGATTTGGTTTAACCTCGTTCGTTCAATCGGATTTGTTTCATCTGCAGGGACACGTGAACGACATCGACTTCAATTACATGGAGTACGCGAGGCAGAGGTTTCAGCAGTACTGGTCGAAGAAGACTGTTATACTTCCTCCTAAATGTCCATGACTCGGAAAAAATTATCTCCGGTTTTACGGCCCTCTGTCAATATTGTTGTTCCGGCCTCTTTATAGTGGCCAAATTATATGGAACTTGTGTGTAAGTGCTGTATAATAGTTTTCCTCTTTCAAATAATTTTGGAGAAAGAACCCATCATGGTCACATCTGAGGGGGGTTAAGGCATGGACCCCTACCAGTGTTAATTATTCGCTGAAGGTGAGGTTCGATCCCAGGTCTCTGGCACAACCACCAATAGACTTTTATCGGCTAAGCTAGCTTAGCATTCAAGCTGTGTTTAAATTGGTAAAGGATTTTTTTAATCAAATTTAGGCCAATTATTAAAAGAAGTAAGATAGTAAACTATATATATTATACTATTCTGCAACTGCAAATGCAGACCAGTGGTGAATCTGATATTTTGCCCTTCTCTTCTTTGCCACTAATCAATTGAATCTTATTTATCCATTAAAAAAACAATGGCTATAATGAGAAGGGCTTCTTCCTTCCATCCCACATTTTGTTCCCTATTTTACCCTTCTCAATCCTATGTTTTAAAACATCAATTGAAATGTTTGGGGTAGGGTATGGGTATTGGAACTCTACCCGATTAGCATTCGGGTATGGATATGGGTGTGGGTATGAATACCAGTGTTGGTTCTGGAACTCTGCCCGATTAGCTTTCGGGTATGGGTATAGGAACTCTACCCTATTAACTTTTGGGGCAAAACCTCCCCTGAACTATGGGAGTAGTTTCACATTAGTCCCTCAATTATTTTTTTGAACAAATAGACCCCCAAGCTATGGACCAAATTGAAATCATCATCATCTACAGACGGAATATGTCAAATGACTAAATTTATACTCTTTCTTCTAAACAGAACCGAAAAGGGGGAGGGAGGTTGCTCGGCA
Organism: Chamaelirium japonicum; assembly: GCA_947650365.1. Taxonomy (NCBI): domain Eukaryota; kingdom Viridiplantae; phylum Streptophyta; class Magnoliopsida; order Liliales; family Melanthiaceae; genus Chamaelirium; species Chamaelirium japonicum. Next base: position 5,485,264 of record OX393559.1, on the reverse strand, counting down.
ACTCCGGCCGCCACCACCACGATCCTCCTCCTTCCTCTCAGCCTAGCACAAGCTCCAGCTGCCTCGTCGGCGCCTAAGGCACGGGGCCCAAGAAGCAAGGAGGAGGAGGGTTTGACGTGGTGCGAGGGAACAGGAGGAGGGCTGCGTTGGGGTTGGGCCTAGGGTGTCATCGGAATGTCGTCGATGATCGGGGGGGACCTAAGGTAGGTTCGAGAGGTCGGGGAGGAGGGAAAAAGGTGGTGGTGGTCGAGCCGCCAGAAAGGGGAGAGAGGTTGCTCTACAAGTCCGGCTGCCATCGGGTTGGGCCGGGGATTCGTCGGAACGTCGGCGGCGATTGGGGGATTTGGGAGGTCGGGGAGGAGGGAGAAGGTGGTGGTGGTCGAGCCGCCAGAGAGAGAGAGAGAGAGAGAGAGAGAGAGAGAGAGAGAGAGAGAGAGAGAGAGAGAGAGAGAGAGAGAGAGAAGGGTAATGTCTGAAGAAAAAATATTAATATTAGTCACGTCAATCATTTTCGTCAAATCTGACATCGAAAAATAAACCAAGGGGTCATCTTGTTAACATTGCATAGTTTGGGGGTCTATTTGTTTAAAAAAATAGTTGAGGGACCAATATGAAACTTACCCATAGTTCAAGGGAGGTTTATGTAATTTGCCCTAAATTTTGGGTATGGGTAAACATCTGGTATGAGTATGGATACAAATGTACTTTTAGGTATGGGTATGGGTATGTGTATGCGTATAGAAACTCTACTTGGTAGGGTACGTGTGGATATAGGAACTCTACCATATTGGTTATAGGTATGGGTATAGGAACTCTACCTGGTAGGGTGCGTATGGGTATAGGAACTCTACCCTATTAACTTTTGGGTATGGGTACCTTAATACTTTTTACAATGCTTGGGTAAATGGGTATAGAAATTCTACCCGATTAACTGTCAGGTATGGGTATGGGTATGGTTACCTCAATACCTATATTTAACACCCAAAACCTGATTGTCCCTCTAATTTGTGTAGATAATACAGTTTGACGTATATATAGTGTACATATATCCTATATTTGGATCCTATGTCATTAAAACAAAAGCAACGAAGGAAATGTTGCATTCTTGCACTTCCCATTATGGCCCTACCAAAATTTTCAATATACCCGTATCATTATTTCATGTGTCCATACCCTATACTAAAATTACTATTTTAAATTTGTGTACGTATAAAAGGGTACTCCATAGATCAGCAACTGATGCACATTCAACGCACGTGCCCATTGCACTAGTTGATGAAGAAGTCAATGTTGTCCATTTTCTCCTTGGCATGATTAGTGCAAGAGTAAAGAACACAATTACCTATATCAAATCTTGTCTTTCTACCCACCCTCTTCGTCTAAACTCTTACCTAGCTTAGAATAAAGCTAAAGGATTGCTCCCTGGTTGCACAAGACTAAACCACACAACCATCAAAGTAGGTCTCACTATCCGCCAATTTGTCTTTTAGATTTCTCGACATATGCCCCTCTCGTGCCGAGTTTGACCTGGTCAAAATTCCGACTTCAATCTTAAAGATAAATCTTTCGTCAATCTTCCTCATAGTCAAAAGCAAGGATGATGACGATGATGATTAAGTCTTTTAAGATTAATGGTGAAGTGAAATTTGTGAATGGATCTTGCTAGGGATCAATAATATGACAAAATAATGTGTACAAACTCACTAGTCGATCACTAAACATTGCCATTGCATATATGGGTCATGTTCCTTCTCTTTTACAAGGATTCTATCGAAGCCCGGTTCTGAAAAGAATCGAAGATGTTTCTCAGAAGACAACTAGGTCAACATTCTGTAGATCCGCACGAACAAACAACACACATACAGGGATGATACACAAATGCTGCTCAGCAAAAAAATAATTGAAGCTAATATACATATAAGAACATAGCCACATCTCAGCAATGGAAGCAATTGGTCCTAACCCTAGGGTACATTACACATTAGAAGCAGTAGTCCAGCACATGATTCGAGCACCACCTCACCACCTCCACCTAGCTGAACCAAGCTCTGAGCACGGATCCAACTCCTCTCCTCGCCCATTCGAGTTAGAAAATCCCTGCACGTGCAAAAACAATACCTGACATGAGCGGATGTGTCTCTCAAGCAAATGATGTTTTCCTGATTGGCCATTGTGTTTCTAGCCCGATGAAGAAAATGAACGGTTCGAGAAGCTCGAAAACTTGCTAGAACAGCACTGTGATAATTCTATTATATGGTGAAGGTTCGAACTTCCCATCATCGAGAAAAGTTCTGCGACACGATTTGTTATGCATCTACATGATCGGAAAGCTTACCTCCCTATTAGTTGATATCTGCCTCTGATATAAGTTCCTCATCTTCGATATCCGTGTCTGTAAATGTGAGAACCCTTTGAAGCTTTCTAGGGCAGAGCACCTCGACGTCGGCCGTGAAAATGGCAGTCACAGGGCGGTGATCAGAAAGCTTCAGCTCAGCTCTTCTGTAATCCAGTAGCCTTAAGCCCTTCCCATACGAAAGAATCCGGTCGCACCTGAAGAACAATTGTTTTTACCGGGTCTCATCAAAATATTTAAAAGAGATTTCTTCAGAATTTATTAGGAAAGGAGAATGTAAACGGTCCTTGTTGTGCCTTAAAAATGGTCAAGAATAGTTGTCAGCAGGTCCGCTTCCCATGACACTGGATAGAAAGTGGAAGGGGAAATAGTATTGCCTTTTCTTATGGAGAGTCCATATCAAGATTAACATTGTAAAAGTTTGAAATGGATTAATCATAAGATCATTGAAGTCAAAATGGTTTTACAAGTGAGGTAAAATGCAAGCAAGGAGAATTGGGGAGCTAGTATGCGTGATCTATTTAGATTTCTAGCACTTCAAAATCAAAGTTCTAAGACATTCTTCCAATGTGAGAATAAGACAATCACGTATAGTTAACCATAAGGATGTGACAAAAGAATACTAAATACCAGGTTTAAGAGACTCGTATATTGATCATCATCATCACCATCATCATCATCTAAAGACTTTATTCCATCAGATGGGGTAGACTAAAAGAAAGACCGACAACAATTTTCTGGCTGGCTGTCTACCTGATGTCAACCCTAAGAGGGACATGCCAAAGAACCTAAAAGGACAATCGGCGGGCAAGAGACTTGTATTTTAATCATCTTTTTAAACTAGGGTAGTATGAGGTCTCACAGAATCTGGGTACTTCCCTACTCTATACCAGGACCTCTACGAGCTTTGGCCCCAAAAATTTGGCCCATACCCTATCCTTCTGTTATAGGAGCTGAGTCCTTGTTTAGAGACACATAGGGCAGTACCTTACCTGACACTCATCAAGTTGGAGTTGGCTCAGTTGGATTTTATTTCAAGTTAACTTATTTATTTCTCTAGTAGAGGCTACAAAGAGTAGTATAAGTATGAACTATGAAATAGATATCAATATTAAAAGCAAGGGCATGCGCTTGTTTAGATATAATGCATACAGGGTGTATCTGTAAGGGGTTACACGCAGCAATCAAAATGCATGGTATGCCATGACAGAAAGGTGCGGATCCTCTATTTTGATGGCACCCCATTTATCTTCAATTCTGTGTGCAACTTCTTATTATACCCTGTGTAATACAAATGGACCCTAGAGGGAGAATTGACTTCAGCTACCATTAGTAGTGTGGGGGGTTTTTCTGGTTTTGAGTTGTTCAGTTGGAAAGCACAATCTAACAGACCAATGAACAAGTAGACCAGGTTTACGTGGAAAAATCCTTCGCAACGTCGAAGGAAAAAATCACGGGGTGGGGACGAGAAATGCACTAACAAATCAAACAGGTTACAAACTCTCACCCAAACACTCTTACACCCAAAAAGACCGGCCTCCCAAATGTCGACCTCTCAACACTCTCTCTCATAGTGCGAGAATCCTGAAAAGTTAGCGACAACACCTCCCCTTCCAGAATTCGGATCCTTTGTTATGAGGGGGTAGGTCCCCTTTTAAAGTAGCTTGAGGTGGTCGTTGGGGCATTCCGAGCGAGGCGGAATTGATGGCTCGACTCCGTGATCTGCGTAACCACCTTACGCATGGGCAACGTCACCTTGCGGGCGCTTGGTAGGTATGGCTAGAGATACTTCTTGCCTTGTTGATCGACCGGAAATCTCGGGACATGGGCTATCCACCCGTAATCATCACTCGGTCGAGATTTTCAGGCATTATTACCGAAATCTTGGTACATGATCTTTGGGCCAACACTTCGTGTGAATGCTAGAGCTGCCTCAGGGCGAAAAAAGCGGGATTCCCTTAGATTCACCTGCGTTTTGCCTGATCGGCCTGCCGGTTTTGAGTGACTGGCCGGTCAACTGTTTTGGAGCGATAGTCGGTCGCACCCACGAGTCGACCGGTCCATCGACACCCACTGGTTGACCGGTCGGTTGGTTTGTATGGCATGTTTGACTCATTGGCTCCAACCCTACCTGAGCAGGCTCCATGTGGATGGGTGACCGACCGGTCGGTCGTCTGTTCCAGTCGATTGGTCGGTCAGCTCCCACTGGTCGAGGCGCGTGCAGCAAGGCGCGCGCCTTGATGCATTTTGGGTTTTGGTCTTCAAGTTTTTTGTTTTTTTTTATGATTTTGGTTTATTTCGGTTTATTTCCGGTTTGTTTTCAGTTTTTTGGTTTTTTTTTTAGGTTTTGTTTTTTTTCTTTCGATTCTTTTCGGTTTGAATAAAAGAACCCAACTCTCCTTAGAGTCAGACTCTTTCATTTTGTTACTCAACATTGTTTATGAGTTCATTTATCAGTTATCACTTATGAGTAATGTATGCATTTAACTTATGAATATGATGTTGGCATGTTGCATAATAACTTGTGAATTATTATTCACTCAAATTGTTCATTTGATGGCCACTAGTTATGAGTTATAAGTATTGTATGCCTTTATTGTGTTGATTTAATTGAATAGTGGTCATATTTCTCTTTTTTTCATGAAATATAATTTTTTATAAATTTTACATTTTTTTTACAATTATTATTAATTTTTTTAAGAAAAATATATATTTTTGCGCCTTGCACACTAATTATTATTATAATATATCTGTTAACAGAACTACTTGCATGAGTTTGCATGAAATAATACATAGTTTTAAGCCACGACAACTCATAGATCTCATCCCCATGGCCGATTATCATTGGGTCTCAACATCGGCATTTGCATTTGCATTCCCTATGCATGATTTATATCAAGAGATCAGTAGCAAAATTGAGCAGAGCAATGTTAATTCTAAGTTACGGGCTGATTTCAGGAGACTTGTTCAAACTTTTAATATCGGTGATTATGTAATGGTCCGGATCCGTCCGGAACGGTTTCCCTCGGGGATTGTTAAAAAAATTGCATGCGCGTAGTGCATGACCTATTCAAAGTTTGAAGAAAATAAATGACAATGCTTATGTTATCAAATTTCCAGAAGGTTTTGGCATTAGTCATTGTAGACACACGAATTTTGTCGGACCCGAACCCGACTTACGTGTGCCGACGCGGATGCAGACCCGACACGCGGACCCAACTCGCTCGCGCCAACGTGGATGCAAACCAGACACGCAGACCCGACTCGCGCGCGCCGGCATGGACTCGGACCCCGCCCCAAGAGGGGCCGGCCCCTACTAGGGTCCGAACCCTATAGGGCCGGCCCTAGTGGGGACCGAACCCCAAGGAGGGGCCGGCCGGCCCTGCAAGGAAAGAAAAGAAGAAAGAAAGAAAAGAAAAAGGAAAGAAAAGAAAGGAAAGAAAAGAAAAAGGAAAGAAAAGAAAAGGAAAGAAAAGAAAGAAAAGGAAAAAATACCGCCATGCGCGGGGGGAGGTAGCGTATGACGTCTGCACACACGCGGATCTGCGCCGATCCCTCGATCCGACGCACAAAACGAAGCGCCCGATCGCCATCGATTTCGTGCGCAAAATCCAGCCATAATTGCACCCGCCAGAAAAGGAAAACAATTAAATGTTATTCCCTTCATCAATGGATGAATAAAATCCGGGTAATTATGAGAGAGATACAAAGGGGATTTAAAATTAAAAAGTTTCCATATCTCTCTCCCCACCTCTTTGCCTATAAATAGAGGGGGTGGGGGAAGGAAAAAATGGTCGAGAAATTGAAGACGAAGCGCCAGAGCTCTGCAGAAGAGAGCACGCTTCTTCATCGACCCAAGGCTTCACGAGGCACAGTCAAGCCTGTCCCGAGGGATCGGCTTACTGAAAGTCCTCATCAACGTGAAGGCCCTTGCGCACGACGATCGCCCCTTCGACTCCGTTCACGAAGAAGAAAGCTCGGAGAAGAAGAACCCTTCGACTCCGAAGACGCCAGAAGCAAAGGCCGGAGAAGAAGAGGAGCGGCACTACCCCGTCGTCTCCAACAAGCTTCGACTCCGATCAAGCCCAAAAGCCCGGAGAAGAAGAGGAGCGGCACTACCCCGTCGTCTCCAACAAGCTTCGACTCCGATCAAGCCCAAAAGCCCGGAGAAGAAGAGGAGCGGCACTACCCCGTCGTCTCCAACAAGCTTCGACTCTGATCAAGCCCAAAAGCCCGGAGAAGAAGAGGAGCGGCACTACCCCGTCGTCTCCAACAAGTCCTCGATCCCGATCAAGCCCCAAAGCCCGGAGGAGAGAAGCGAAGCGTCATCACCCCGTCGTCTTCGACAAACATCTGCACCATCCACGAAGAAGAAAGGCTGGAACAGATCATCTGAAGCGTCGCCACCCCGTCGTCTTCATCAACAAAAGCCGACGCCACAACCGTCGCACGGAGATCGGTGCTACCCCCACCATCTTCGAAAGCATCCTTCGACTCTGATCACGCCAAAGAAGCCCGGAGAAGAAGAGAAGTCCCGTCAACACGCAAGCCATCGAAGCACCGAAGAAGTAGCCCACGTCGTTCGAGGAAGAAGATCGAGTTGACGCTGAAGCTAAAGCCAACGCAAGAAGCCAAAGCAAAGCCCCAGTAAAGCCCGCGCCAAAGCAACGCAAGTGCCAAAGCCAAGCGACTACGCCGGCCACGAGCAAAAGCACCGCACGTTCTAGCCGATACGACGCTAAGTCCGGAAGAACGAAAGCATCGCAAGTCTCTCCCAGCTACGTCCAAGTGCAAGCGCCAAAGCAAAGCAAAAGCCAGAGCCACGCCGGAGCCAAGCTAAAGCCAAAAAGCCAAAGCCAAAGCCAACGCCAAAAGCTCGATCGACGCCGCGAACCGACGATCAAGGACACCGAGGTCAAGCAAGGAACGAGGAAGACACGAAGACCGAGGAACGAAGCCGAAAACCCCCCTAGCCGAGAAAGCGCGAAGCACGGAAGGGACCAAGCAACGGTGGACATTCCTTAGCCTCTCCAAAACCCTCTCCCTGTAAAACCCCTGTCCTGGGCAGCCCCTTCAGAGCTCTCGCACGAACACCACGTGGAGACGCGGATCAAAGGGATCCCCCAGAAGATCTTTCCCACAATCCCCTGATCAAAACTCGCCGCAACCCGGACTCGCTACACCCGAGCAACCCGGGTCCCGGCCACAATTGTAATCTCGTTTTGTGCAATAAAGCCGACCCGTACCTTTTTTGCGCATACAGATTTCTGGCACGCCCGGTGGGACCTCTTCTCCTTTCATCCGTACGGTTGAAGAAGCTGCTTGAAGTTTGCAATGGCCGGAACGAACAACGATACGTTTGCTCCAAGCCTCTCACCAATCGCCGAGTCTCCTCTACTCCGCCACGGTGATCCAGTAAATCCAGAGGGTGATGCTCCTCCAATGGTGCGCGTCTACACTCGGCGTACACGGACTCTTGCAGACGTCTTCGTGCCAGAAGCTACTACCGAAGATGCTCGCCAAAGCGCCGACGAGGCCCTGGCGCATGAAGAAACGAGCCTCGATCCTGGAGCCCATGTCCAGAAGTTTGGGGAGGACCAGCCCCAACCCCGAACCAGTTCGGGTTCTCCAGCAGACGTTGCACCTCCTCTGCAGGGGGCAAACATCAATCATCAACCAGAAGCAAGTCGGCGTAACTACGTCTCAGATGATGACGGCGAGGATGCGAACATGCAACACCGAGACGTTCTCCGTCACCACCCTCCGTCCGCTCTTCAGCTCCAAGTCATGCAGATGAGCGAGCATATGGCGCAAATTACTTGGCTGATGGAGGAGAAGGATCGTCACATCAACACTCTACTCCAAAAGCTAAGCGCAAAGGACGCTGCAGCAGTCAGCCAACCCGTCGCTTCTCCAGTAGCCGCTCCAGTTCCGTCTTCAACTCCCGCTCCTGCAGAAGTCGCTCCGACGATTCAAGCAGCTACTCCAGCGCTCTCCTCGGCTCCCGTCCCATTGGAAGTCGTCTACCCGGCGCCAGCCTCGGCGGCCACTCAACCTCCAGCAACGGCAACGATGAATGCTCAGCAAGTCCAAGCGTTGATAGCCGACATGATGCGTTCTCACGGCAGTGGCCTTCCTCCGATCACGGCGGCATACTCGAAGCCCTACACTACGAGGATCCAGCAGCTACGCTTCCCAGTCGGATTCCAGCCGCCAAAGTTTCAGCACTTCGACGGAAAGGGAAATCCGAGACAGCACGTTGCCCACTTCATCGAGACCTGCAATAATGCCGGCACATATGGCGACGAGATGGTGAAGCAATTCGTCCGCACCCTCAAAGGCAACGCGTTCGACTGGTACGTTGATCTTCCTGCAGGAACCATTGACAGCTGGGATCAGATGGAGAGGGAGTTCCTCAATCGCTTCTACAGCACCAGACGAACCGTCAGCATGATCGAGCTCACCGCCGTCAAGCAAAGGAAAGACGAGCCAGTGATCGACTACATCGACAGGTGGAGAAACCTCGCGCTGAATTCACGAGACCGCTTGTCTGAAGACTCGGCCATCGAGATGTGCACCCAAGGCATGCACTGGGGTCTGCTCTACATCCTCAAAGGTATCAAGCCTCGGTCTTTCGAAGAACTCGCAACTCGGGCTCATGACATGGAACTCAGCCTAGCAAACCGCGGGGACTCGAAGAACGAGGACTTCTTGAAGATAGAGAAGAAGGACAAGCCACCGGCAACGAGATCGAAACAAGTCAATGTTGCTGACGTCGCTTCGACCTCCAAGCCGCTCAAGATCGGTGGCAAGCCAGATCAGAAGAAGGGAGTCGCCATACCACCGCCTCCGCCGCTAAGACAAAGGATGACTCTCGAGGAGCTCGAAGCCAAGGAGTACCCTTTCCCAGACTCGGAAGTCTCCTCCATGTTCGACCAACTGCTGCAAGAGAAGATGATAGAATTACCTCCTTCAAAGAGGCCCGAGCAGATGCATCGTGTCGACGACCCTCTCTTCTGCAAATACCACCGGGTGGTGAGTCATCCCATCGAAAGGTGCTTCGTCTTCAAGGAAAGAATCATGGCGCTCGCTAAACAAGGGAAGATAGAGATCGACTCCGGGGAGGTTGCTACGGCCAACATGACGTCCATCACCTTCGGCTCCTTCTCGCCGGTACTCGTTGCCGCTCGACGAAGCATGCCCAAATTGCGCCTCAATCGTCAAGCGTCAATCGCTAAGTCAACTTCCCGGCCGAAAGTCTCGAAGCGACGTCAACATACTCCTGCGCTCACCGAGGAGGGAACACCGCTGCCCTGGGGGCAATCATCGCTCACGCCAGCACCTCTTCCAAGCAATGCTGCATCCCAACGGGCGCTCCAAAGGAGATATGAGCAAGGAGATCCAGAAGTCGGTCTGCTGGGCCAGCCTTCGGGGAAGTTCGACTATTACGTCCTCTACTCAAGGCCTCCGTCCGTTCCAATCGACGAAATCAAGCCCACCGGCTGGGGATCGGGAGAGGAGCCAGTGGAACCTCGAGAAGAGCAAGTCCCTTCCAGTCAAGCTATGTCCCAACGCACTCTTAGAGAAAGATACGAGCAGGGAGACCCAGAAGTCGGTCTGCTAGGCCAGCCATCAGGGAAGTTTGACTATTACGTCCTCTACTCAAGGCCTCCATCCGTTCCAATCGAAGAAATCAAGCCCACCGGCTGGGGATCGGAAGATGAGCAAGTAGAGCCTCCGGAAGAACAAGTGTCATCAAAGAAGCTAGTTGCTGCTGACGACCATCATCCTAGCGAAGGGGAATCCACCGACGAAGAAGCATGGGTCATGCTACCGCGGCGGCGAAAGCCTTGGCAAGAAAAGAAGCTCAAGCAAGACCGTGTGATGAGGGGATTCACCAAGCGGAAGACCTACAAGAAGAAAAGCAAGACTCCAGGAAGGAAGGCGTTCAAAGTACCGTCAGCGAGCCGAGACGATATCCTTCAGCAGAGTCTTCCAGAGCCGACAACTTTGCAAGAGTTCTTCCCGGATCACTTCCTCCCGGTGGACCAACACGTCAAGGTGTCTTGTTGCATGATCGAAGTCCATGAAGTGTCGGAAAGAAAGAACGAAGGCGAAACTTCCGAAGAAGGCGACTCCACCGATGAGGGGGACGACTCCAACGATGGGGGCACCGCCGCTCACGACGAAGCAATCTTGCACATGCCGCTCGTAGAGGCTTTGCATCTTCCGAAGAAGGCTCGCCTGGCAATGGCGGCGGCCTTGGCCGATCCAGATAGCTACAAGAGAAAAAGGAAGGATGACCAGAAGGGCAGAGCTATAGCCTCGTGTGATGCAACGATAACCTTTTCAGACGAGGACCTGCAACTCGGGACGCGATTGCACAACCGGCCTCTTTACGTTTCGGGATACCTCAAGGAGAAGCCAGTGAACCGAATCTTATTGGACTGTGGCTCCGCTGTCAACATCATGCCCATCCAGACGATGCGGCAACTCGGCATTACCAACGACCAGCTCTCACCAAGTCAGTTGGTCATTCAAGGCTTCAACCAAGGCGGACAGTCCACCGTTGGAATCATTCGTCTGAAGCTTTCCATCGGCCCGCTAGATACGACGGTCCTCTTCCACATCATCGACTGCCGGACATCATATCGTCTCCTGCTAGGAAGACCATGGCTGCACGAGAACGGCATCATAGTATCCACCTGGCATCAATGCCTCAAGTACTACGAAGAAGGCGTGGAGAGGTGCATAGTTGCGGACGACAAGCCATTCAACGAGGCCGAGGCACACCTGGCCGACGCTAAATTCTACCAAGCAAAGGGCCTGGTCGCGGAAGTTCTGCCGGCTAAAACCCCTCGAGCTCAAAAGATTGAAGAAGTAAATAAGGAAAAGACTCCTCTTCCCGGGAATCCAGTGCCACCTTCTGACGAAGCAAGACTGAAGGTCCAAGGAACGCCGAAACCTGGGCAAAGGATGCGCATCAGCTTCGAGCCAAGAGCAACGCAACATACCCCGTTGCCGATCCGAACGGTGCCGGTCCTACGTCTCGCGCCTCAATGGCTCCGCAAATCCGAGCGATCGCCTTCTACTCCGACAAGGAAGCTGGCCCCAACGTTATCTCAGGCCAATGTCATCACTTTGCAAGAAATGACGGTGCCACTACCTAGTCTGACCCAAGCTCCGAACCCGAGCGAACCTGTCGAATCAGCAGACCTCGAGCAACTCGGATTCAAACCGGAAGGGAATTGGGGGCAAAATGCTGCCAAATTGCTGTTTAGAGCTGGCTATAACGAGGAAAGCGCCATGGGCACCCTCCCACCAGCAGCAACTCCGCATGGGATGACAAGAACTCAAGCTCGGCTGTTTCAAAACGGAGAGCAAATTCCCCCGAACCGCCGAGGCATCGGCTCCAGTCAAGCTCCGTTGGTCATCAGAACCGCAGCAAAGAAGACCTTCACCTCGAACTACATCGAGGCAAGGATGGCAGATGAAGCAGCTGAAGGATCGACAATCTCCGATGCACTCTCTACCTACCTCAGCCATCCAGACAGCAGGAGAAGACGACGACGGGCTCGATGCCAAGCCTTGTTCCGGAAGCAAACCAGAGGTGGTAAGGACTGGTCGAATCGAAAACGCACGTCCGTGTTCGAGAGGCTCGGGCCAGTCAAACAATCAAAGAAGAAGTCAGCGTTCGATCGTCCGGGAATGCCAATCGAGGACTTCGTTTCAACACCCACCCACCCACCCATGGCTGCCGTCAATCATATCTCCATTACGGCTCCCGACAACGGTGATACTTCTACTTCGGACGACGAATTGCAAGATGCCCCGTCGGTCCTCGCAGAAGGGGGGCAGTCCACCGTTGATGACTCAAAGAAAGGGGGCAGTCCAAGAAGACGACGACGGCATACTTCTTCAGTGCCGAGGGCCAAATCCTTACTGTCTTGGGGGCAACCGTCTCTCATGCAAGCACTCCCTCTTCCAAACGAAGCTACGTCCCGGCACATGCTCAAAGCGAGAGACGAACAAAGAAGCCCCGAAGTCAACCTGCTAGGCCAACCATCAGGTAAGATCGACTTCTATGTCCTCTACTCCATGCCTCCTTCGATTCCAAACAAAGAAATCAAGCCAACCGGCTGGGGATCAGAAGATGAATCGGTACAGTCTCTAGAAGAGCAAGTCCTTCCGATCAAAGAAGAGCCTTCAGTCGCAGCACCAGTTCTTCATCTTGGCAAAGAAGATCTTACTGAAGAAAACACACGGGCTATGGCGCCTCGAAGGAGAAGGTCACGACGATCAAGCTACATGATAGCACGTCTGGCTAAAGACCGGGCAAGAAGAAAATTCCCCAGAAGAAAGTCCTTCAAGGAAAAGAATGATGCTCCAGGAAAAAAGACGTCCAAAGTACCACCAGCAAATCTGGAAAATTTCCTCCAGCAAAGCTTCCTAGAGCCGGCAACACTCCAGGAGTTCTTTCCCAATCGCTTCCTTGAAGCTGATCAAGACTTCAAGGTCTGCTGCTACGTGATGGAAGTCCACCAAGTGCTCCGAGAAGTCGATGAAGAAAGCGATACCAACATCGAAAGCATGGGAAGAAGCATCGTGGCCTACGACAAGCTATTCAACAAGGCTAAAGCACACCTTGCTGACGCCAAATTTTACCAAGTGAAAGATCTCGTTGCAGAAGCTCATCCAGCAAAAGCTCTACGAGCTCAGGGAGCCAAAGCAGCTGCGAAGGACAGAAGCTCTCCACTTGCAAAACTAATGACATCCTCCAGCCAGACGGTGCAGAAAGTCAAGGGAGCGCCAGCGTCAAGACGGAAAATTCACATCAACATCAAATCAAGCCCGATGCGATGTGTTCCGTTGCCTGCTCAAGCTGCTTCAGTCCTGCGGCTCGTACCTCAGTGGCTTCGCAAACCAGGACGATCGCCTTCTACTCCAGCAAAGGAACCAGCGTCGTCATTCTCCGAGGCCAACTTCAGCACTTTGCAAGAGATGACGCTACCGTTACGTGGTCTGTTGCACATCTCGAGCTCAACCGAGTCTTCCGAGCGCACCAGCTCTGAGCAACTTGCAATCAAGTCAGAAAACACTCGGGGGCAAAACTCCACCGAGTCAATGTTCAAATCCAGCCGCAGCAAAGAAAGCATGGCACACATGGGATCACTACCCTCAGCTGCAATACCACATCGCCTGACAAAGACTCAAGCTCGTCTCTGCGAAAGCGGCGAACAAATCCTTCCAAATTGCCGGGACATCGACTCCAGTCAAACTCCAGCAATCATCAAAACTCCAGTCAAGAAGATCTTCACTTCCAACTATATTGAAGCGAAGAAGGTGGGCGACAGCTGCGAACCAGTGGCGACTCTGCCTACCAGTGGCAAGTCCCTCAAAAGGTACTTTGCCTAACGCAAGGTTACCCCCCTTGCTCAAAAAAAAAAAAAAAAAAAAAAAAAAAAAAAAAAAAAAAAAAAAAAAAGTGAATAAACGAACTACGTGCGACTTGATCCCTCTCAGTAGGGTACGTAGGCAACCTACAAAGGTTCAGTCCAGAAAAAAAAAAACATCCCAACATCGTCCCAGAAGGCCAGTCCAGAGGCAAGTGAGTGCATAACCATCAATCCGGTCAGCAAACTAAAGGATGATAAGAAAGTCAAAGTCCTTGAGGCGTCAAAGCAGCTCGCCTTCTGCGGCCTACACGCGCTGCAACTCCCGGGGTAGAGAAGCCGTTAACTTCTGACGCGTCGCCAGCTATGCGCTGCGTCACAAGGGTCGCTCCGGAAGCCTTCTCGATCAATGCACCAGCTCCCGACACTTCGTCAGCTCTTCACTGCTTCGCAAGCTCTGCTCCAGACATCTTCTCGGTAGCTCGAGCTTTCCCCAAATGAAACTCCAGATTCTAAAGCGACGCACGAGTGTGGCAAGTCGAAGTCCCTAAGGCGCCAAAGTGGCTCGCTCCCAACAGCTTACACGCGCTGCAATTCCAGGGGTAGGGAATCAGTCAACTCTCGACGCGTCGCCAGCTTTCCGCTGCTTCACAACTCTGCTCCAGAAGTCTTCTCGGTCGCTCGGGCCTTCTCCAGCTTCTGAAGCGATGCTTGACGTCTCTCCCCCTCAGTCGCAGCTAAGCCCAAGGAAGCGTCTTCCAGCGAAGACCGTCGTAAGCAATGAAGCTCGCCACCCTCCAAAGAAGGTGCGCATCTGCTCCGCTAAAAAAGAATCGTTGCCTTGAAATCCACCGGGCTCATGCAAAAGCTCAGGCCCACCTGAAGGATGGAACTTGCCACTAAAGTCAAAAGCAGCAACCCGAAGAATGGCGGACGCATAAACAACAGCCGCAGCCTTCGTGACCTCCACAAAGCCAAAAGAACCACTGGAGCTGTCATCAAGGTCAAGATCGACAAGCAAAAGACAACCAAAGCAGTCTACTCCTTGTTGATGCTCGTGGCCTCGTCATCCTCTTCAGAACGCCCATCTCGGTGTCCTTCAAGCTGACATTGCTACCAGAAAGGTGCAACCTCGCTAGTAACTCTAAACCCGCGGTTGACCTCATCAATAATCTGGCCAGCCTTCGGAAGGTACTCAAGGGGATGAATCTTGCAAGGATATGAAAAGTGCAAGACCGATCGAGAGGTAAAGTCAATTCCAAAAAAAAAAAAAAAAAAAAAAAAAAAAAAAAAAAAAAGAGGAGCCACCTTCCCTGGCCTTCAACGCCTCCGACTCATCCTCGCTACCAGGCGATCGCCACCACACTCGGCTTCGTCTTTTCGCCATGCCGTTGGCATTATGCTCCCGCACCAAGAAGACGATAACACTCCGCTGAAGAATCTTTCGGCTCCAAGCCGCCGAAGAATGCTTCGCCGCCAAGACTGAAGCTTTCGTCTTCACGAGCCGTCGAAGAATCCTTCGTCTTCAAGCCGCCAGGAGGGCCTTCGTCTCCAAGCCATCGAAGAAGCCTTCGTCTTCAAGCAACGCGCACCATCGCCGCCGCCGTCGACGAAAAAGGCGACACCGGGAAGACGGAGCAAGTCTCGTGCAACCCCAGGCAGCACTCTTCCGCCGACGGTCTCCAAGCATCGAAGAAGCCTTCGTCTCCAAGCCGACGGAAGCCTTCGTCTTCAAGCAACGCGCACCATCGCTGCCGCCGTCGACGAAAGAGGCGACACCGGGAAGACGGAGCAAGTCTCGTGCAACCCCAGGCAGCACTCCTCCGCCGACGGTCTCCAAGCATCGAAGAAGCCTTCGTCTCCAAGACCGACAGAAGCCTTCGTCTTCAAGCGATGCGCACCATCGCCACCGCCGTCGACGAAAGAGGCGACACCGGGAAGACGGAGCAAGTCTCGTGCAACCCCAGGCAGCACTCTTCCGCCGACGGTCTCCAAGCATCGAAGAAGCCTTCGTCTCCAAGCCGACGGAAGCCTTCGTCTTCAAGTGACGCGCACCATCGCCGCCGCCGTCGACGAAAGAGGCGACACCGGGAAGACGGAGCAAGTCTCGCGCAACCCCGGGCAGCACTCTTCCGCCGACGGTCTCCAAGCATCGAAGAAGCCTTCGTCTCCAAGCCGACGGAAGCCTTCGTCTTCAAGCGCCGCACACCACTCGCGCAGCTTGAAGCCTGGCCACCGCCTGCCTGTGCCGCGCCGGCGCCGCTCCACACACCCGTCGTCTGCGCTACGTACCCATGCCGCCTGCACTCAACCCCGCGCGCCGAGCCGCAGCTGCGCCCCACGCCCGGCCAACTCGGAGTCGCACCGCCATTGCCACTGCGTTCCACCTCCGACCCGATCGTGGCCCGCCCGACTCAGAGTCGCACCGGCGGCCGCCATCGTTGCGTTTGCGACCGCGCCGGGCCTCCGGGCCACTCGCTCCCGGACCCCGCGTCGCGCGTACTGCAGCCCGCGCTGTGGGCCGTCGCCGCCGCTGCCTGCTCCGACAGCCACGCCGCCTGCCGCCTTCGCGGACCAGAAGATGAAGGGAAGAAAAAGAAAGAAAGACAAAAAAAAAAAAAAAAAAAAAAAAAAAAAAAAAAAAAAAAAAAGGGGAGTTGGACACAGCAGCATCAGCCAGCCCCACGGTCCCCCTCCTTCTACGTAACCGGGAAGGAGGGGGCGCCCGTCTCGACCTCGCGCCCACCCGGGTCGGAGCCGCAACCCTGGCCACCCCGGTCAGGGCCTCCGCCTGAAGCTGCCAAGAGCCGCACGCCGCTGCACCGCCTCAGCCTTCCGCCCCCGCGCCTGGCCACGAAGCCGCCGGACCCGTTCCGCCCCCGCGCATGGCCACGCAGCCGCCGGACCCGCTCCGCCCACGCCCAGCCACGCAGCCGCCGGACCCGCTCCCCCGCGCGCCTGGCCACCCAGCCCCGGCCACCGTGGTGCCCGCTGCCGCCTGCGCCCCCGCGAGCCGTCTCCGTCCGCGTGCAGCACCGCGCCGCCTCCGGCCCCGCACGCAGCAGCCCCGCGCGCCGCCTCGCACACCGCCTCCCGCGCGCCGGCCACCGCCTGCGCCGCACGACCGTCGCCCGCACCGGCCGCCTCGCCACACGCCGCCACCGCAGCCCGTGCCACGCTGCCGCTGCCGCTGCTGCCTTCGCGGACCAGAAGAAGAAGGAAAGCAGAAGAAAGAAAAGGAAAAAAAAAAAAAAAAAAAAAAAAAAAAAAAAAAAAAAAAAAGAAAAAGGAAAAGAAAGAAAAGAAAAAGAAAGAAAAGAAAGGAAAGAAGAGAAAAAGGAAAGAGAAAAAGAAGGAGTTAGAGTCGCCATACCTGACCCGCGATGACTCCACCTTCTCTCTCTGCGCCGTCGCCACCGCTTTCGGCCACAACGACTCCGCCTCCTTCTCTCGTTACGCCTGCGTCATCGACCTCGGCTACGACAATCGGCCTCGCCATTGCACTCCCACACCGAAGAAGGGGCAATAGTCCTCCGCCGAGATGCATCGTGGCCGTCCTCGCACTCCAGCCGCCTTCGTGCCACACTCGGACTCCGTACAGCGGCCACCTTCGACGTCCGTGCAATCTTTGGAGCAAAAGAGGTCCGCAACGAAGAAGATGATCGAAACCATAGCGAAGGTCTTCTCTACAAGCAAGAGCCACAGCCAACTGCTCGCACCGGCACCCAGCTCGGCGCGCCGCACGCCGCTGGCCTCGTGCCCAGCCGCCGCAGCCCTAGCCGACCCTGCCACTGCCGCTGCAGCTCCCGTGGTCCAAAAAAAAAAAAAAAAAAAAAAAAAAAAAAAAAAAAAAAAAAAAAAAAGAGGCAACACCGGGAAGACGGAGCAAGTCGCGTGCAGCCCCAGGCAGCTCTCTTCCGACAGCGGTCTCCAGAAGCCGGCAGAACCTTCGCAAAGAAGCACAATGGTGGATGAAGGGGGTAGGGGTCCTTAAATAGACCTCCAACCCCGCCCACAAAAGGAATCAAGGACAAGCGCTCTACGATTCCTACGTGTCCAAACCCGACACGCTCTCACCGACGCACTCGTCCTTGAGGGGGCATTTGTAGACACACGAATTTTGTCGGACCCGAACCCGACTTACGTGTGCCGACGCGGATGCAGACCCGACACGCGGACCCAACTCGCTCGCGCCAACGTGGATGCAAACCAGACACGCAGACCCGACTCGCGCGCGCCGGCATGGACTCGGACCCCGCCCCAAGAGGGGCCGGCCCCTACTAGGGTCCGAACCCTATAGGGCCGGCCCTAGTGGGGACCGAACCCCAAGGAGGGGCCGGCCGGCCCTGCAAGGAAAGAAAAGAAGAAAGAAAGAAAAGAAAAAGGAAAGAAAAGAAAGGAAAGAAAAGAAAAAGGAAAGAAAAGAAAAGGAAAGAAAAGAAAGAAAAGGAAAAAATACCGCCATGCGCGGGGGGAGGTAGCGTATGACGTCTGCACACACGCGGATCTGCGCCGATCCCTCGATCCGACGCACAAAACGAAGCGCCCGATCGCCATCGATTTCGTGCGCAAAATCCAGCCATAATTGCACCCGCCAGAAAAGGAAAACAATTAAATGTTATTCCCTTCATCAATGGATGAATAAAATCCGGGTAATTATGAGAGAGATACAAAGGGGATTTAAAATTAAAAAGTTTCCATATCTCTCTCCCCACCTCTTTGCCTATAAATAGAGGGGGTGGGGGAAGGAAAAAATGGTCGAGAAATTGAAGACGAAGCGCCAGAGCTCTGCAGAAGAGAGCACGCTTCTTCATCGACCCAAGGCTTCACGAGGCACAGTCAAGCCTGTCCCGAGGGATCGGCTTACTGAAAGTCCTCATCAACGTGAAGGCCCTTGCGCACGACGATCGCCCCTTCGACTCCGTTCACGAAGAAGAAAGCTCGGAGAAGAAGAACCCTTCGACTCCGAAGACGCCAGAAGCAAAGGCCGGAGAAGAAGAGGAGCGGCACTACCCCGTCGTCTCCAACAAGCTTCGACTCCGATCAAGCCCAAAAGCCCGGAGAAGAAGAGGAGCGGCACTACCCCGTCGTCTCCAACAAGCTTCGACTCCGATCAAGCCCAAAAGCCCGGAGAAGAAGAGGAGCGGCACTACCCCGTCGTCTCCAACAAGCTTCGACTCTGATCAAGCCCAAAAGCCCGGAGAAGAAGAGGAGCGGCACTACCCCGTCGTCTCCAACAAGTCCTCGATCCCGATCAAGCCCCAAAGCCCGGAGGAGAGAAGCGAAGCGTCATCACCCCGTCGTCTTCGACAAACATCTGCACCATCCACGAAGAAGAAAGGCTGGAACAGATCATCTGAAGCGTCGCCACCCCGTCGTCTTCATCAACAAAAGCCGACGCCACAACCGTCGCACGGAGATCGGTGCTACCCCCACCATCTTCGAAAGCATCCTTCGACTCTGATCACGCCAAAGAAGCCCGGAGAAGAAGAGAAGTCCCGTCAACACGCAAGCCATCGAAGCACCGAAGAAGTAGCCCACGTCGTTCGAGGAAGAAGATCGAGTTGACGCTGAAGCTAAAGCCAACGCAAGAAGCCAAAGCAAAGCCCCAGTAAAGCCCGCGCCAAAGCAACGCAAGTGCCAAAGCCAAGCGACTACGCCGGCCACGAGCAAAAGCACCGCACGTTCTAGCCGATACGACGCTAAGTCCGGAAGAACGAAAGCATCGCAAGTCTCTCCCAGCTACGTCCAAGTGCAAGCGCCAAAGCAAAGCAAAAGCCAGAGCCACGCCGGAGCCAAGCTAAAGCCAAAAAGCCAAAGCCAAAGCCAACGCCAAAAGCTCGATCGACGCCGCGAACCGACGATCAAGGACACCGAGGTCAAGCAAGGAACGAGGAAGACACGAAGACCGAGGAACGAAGCCGAAAACCCCCCTAGCCGAGAAAGCGCGAAGCACGGAAGGGACCAAGCAACGGTGGACATTCCTTAGCCTCTCCAAAACCCTCTCCCTGTAAAACCCCTGTCCTGGGCAGCCCCTTCAGAGCTCTCGCACGAACACCACGTGGAGACGCGGATCAAAGGGATCCCCCAGAAGATCTTTCCCACAATCCCCTGATCAAAACTCGCCGCAACCCGGACTCGCTACACCCGAGCAACCCGGGTCCCGGCCACAATTGTAATCTCGTTTTGTGCAATAAAGCCGACCCGTACCTTTTTTGCGCATACAGTCATACTTTGAATATCGAGGATTTAGTGGCTTACATGGGCCCAAATTTTAACCCTAGCAATCCTCTACTAGATGAGCCCTCCCTAGACCTTGTTTTTGAGAGTCCCTCTTTACCTCCACTTTTCCAAAATCCACCCAATTATACAGCATAAAGCATTGATAAAATCTTGGATGATGAGTTTGTCTCTACTAGAGACAGTGGAACCCAATGATATCTGATTCGTTGGAAAGGGAAACTCCTTCTGAGAATGCATGGCTTGAGTGTAAGGATTCAGATATGTTGGAGTTGTACGAGAGCCGCTCCAAGCCCTACTCGATAGGATCGAGTTCTTCCCACCCCGGGAGAATGATGGGGACATCGAGCCGCGCTCGTGGCATGTGTACCAGCGAGGAGACGCCACCTGAGTATCTGGGTCTGATCGGCTAGCAGAGCCGTTATTTTATTTTCTGTTATTTTATTTCAGCAGGGTCTGTTGTGTTGAATGTTCCCACCTTATTTTTGGGATATTTTTGCTTTTTTGTGTGTGAAACCCTAGGTATACACTAGGCGTGTGAAACCCTAGTTGTGCCCACCCTTTCCGCGACGGTTGTCCCCCTTCCTCCCTTTTCCGAGCCCGCAGCCACCCGAACCACCGTCTCTTCTTTCCCCCTTCCGAACCTACTGCAACCCGTCCACCGCCCCTTCCCCCCTTCTCCCGAGCCCACAGCTAGCCCGCCCGGCCTCCCTCCTCTGCCTACCCCAGCCCCACGCCACCCTAGCCTCCTCCCTCTACCACAGCCGACCTCACCCCTCCCCTCTACCATCCCACAGCCCAACCCACCTAGCCTCCCTCCTCCGCCTACCGCAACCTCGCGCCACCCTGACTTCCTACCGCAGCCCCGCCACCACCCCGACCTCCTCTCCCTACCGCAGCCGACCCCGCCCCACCCCTCTGCCATCCCGCAACACAGCTCGCCCGGCCTACCTCCTCTGCCTACGCAGCCCCGTGCCACCCCGATCTCCTTTCCCTATCGCAGCCAACCCCCGCCCTGCCCCTCCCTCTACCAGCCTGCAGTCGACCACCTCCCATCTGCCACCCCGATAGGCCCTCCGCCACCCCCGTTGGGTCAACCCCGAGCCCATCGGTTTGATCTTGACTCCGTGGCCAAACCAAGGCCCCTTCTACGTGGATCGTTTCGCGTACGTTGACGCCGAAGCCCGATTTGGGAACAACGATAGACTTCGGAGGTGGCATCTAGACACGCCCATACACCCGAGCGTTGGGGTCCTACAGACTAGAGCACCAGCGCCAACACTACCAAAAGTTCCTGAGACCAAACGTGGTCCTCAGTAGGTGAGTTTTGATGCAGACGAGCCTACTACGTGCAGATTTTTACAGCTGATGGCGTTTTTTCATTCCCAACGGAGATCCCGGAAGCCGATCGCCAGTCCGTCTGCATCAGTGGAAAGCTCGTTCGATAATCTATGACTTTGGTTTTTATTTTCTTTCGATCCGACTGACGGATCTGGACTTATTTATGTTTTTATTTCTGGTTTGGGTAGGTGCGAGCCATGTTCGCATCCGGTTCGAGCCACAGATGCCGAACTGACTCGTTTCTATGTTAGGGTTTTAGCCGTAGGATCGTAAGATGACTTAAATCTCAATGGATGAGATTCAAAGGGAGCCACCAAACCCTAGCCGAACCCCCTCACCCGGCCGGACCTCCTTTCCCACGGAAATACCCGTGTGGGCACGCCTTGGGAAGCGTGCCCGCGTCCTCCTCTCCCTACCCGCGCAGACCCTCTCTCTCCTTCTTTCCTTTTGTGTTTCCCACTCTCAATAAATCCTAAAAGCCCTAATTGCAAAGGAAATGATGAATATGAAATTGAAACCCTAGAACGGAGAAGCGAGATCGCTTGTTCGAAGTATCTTCCGAAGAATCATCATGCATCTAGTCTTCTTCTTCCTCCCGCAAGCTTCTACCTCGTCACCACGCCTTCGTCTACGACTTCGCGGGAGATCGACGCGGAGATCATCCATCTTCAAAGATCAAATCGTCTCGGCTTCTTCAACCCTTTCTTCCGGACCACGCCCTCTCTTCCGCCCTTCATCTGCAACAACGGAGCCTCTGATAGTGGCCGGCATTGACCAAAGCACGGTTTGAATCGTCCTTCGATACTTTCGTGTGATAAATCTTTCTTTCCAACCGGCCTTATTGCTGAATTTAAGTTAGGGTTCCAAACTATTTGGTTTTCTGGAGAATCTCATCCATTAGGATTTTGTCGCTTAGATCTATGCTTGTTCTTTGATACTTTGGCTTATTTATTTGATGTTATGTTAGTCTTTGTTGCTGGGATTGGCTATTAGAATCTGAAATTAATTATTATCTTGTCAGTTTTATTTACTTCATTGAATTAAATCTGTTTGGGCATGAATGAATGATGATCCGTGGCCATAGTCTTTGCTTAAATTTAATTCATACGTGCAGAATTTATGTCTTTAATTGTTTAAAATTCAGCACTTGGGTTTCATCCATCAAGTTGGTATCAGAGCGCACTAGTCGTCGCGTTCTCACGCAACGGCCGGTCCTCTTGCATCATTCGCATCCTTGTGTGCTTGCTGAATTTTTTTTTTATTTTTCTTCTTTTCATTTTAGTTCGCGTCTTGCATTAATTAGTAACTAGCATCCCGCGTGAGCGCATCCATATTAGGATCACCCCTCTCTCTGTGCATTGAATCGATAGCATCTTCTAGGGAATCTATAATGGCTGGACCTTCTCCACCCCGCACTTGGCAAGATGCCTTCACAAGGCAACAAGAACACATAGATAGGCTTCAGACCCAGATCGAAGCCTTGACCTTGACCTTCACCAATTCCCAAAATCCACCTCGACCCCATCGAGAACACAGGACTAGAGCGTCTCCAGAGCGTAGTGAGTTAGATCTTGTGTCAGGAGGTGACAGCGTCAGTTCCTCTGACGGGTCTGATAGGCGAAGTAGAAAAACTCATAGGAGAACGAAATCCCATTAGGGCTGGGATCAGGGTATCAAAATCGAAATTCCTGAGTTCGAAGGTAGGATGGATCCTGAAGAGTTCCTAAAATAGGCCGAGAGAATCGACCAATATTTTGAGTGAAAGGAAATTCCCCGCGACAAACAAGTCAAGTTTGTTAGTCTCAAACTGAAAGGTCATGCACTGATCTAGTGGAAACAGTTGCAGACCACTAGGGGTAGAAAGGGAAAAGATAGGATTTCCATTTGGACACACATGAGGGGAAAAATGCAACAGAAGTTCCTCCCTTCTGATTTCAAAAAAAGTGTGTTCCAAAAATTCCAAAACCTGCGACAAGAGCACAAATCGGTGGATGATTACACCAATGAGTTCTACAAGCTCCAAGCTCGCAATGATCTGCATGAAGATGAAGAGCAGAGCGTCGCTAGATACGTCAACGGTCTTAAGCCTTCAATTCAAGAGGTGGTGTCCCTTCATGACTTGTATCAGGTCAGTGATGCACACCGGCGGGCTAAGAAAGTTGAGTCTCACCATTCCCGATCTGCGTCCCGACGATATGACAATACTAGGGCACCATCCGGATCTGTGAGTAGACCACTCCCTGGACCTTCCCCTGTAGCTGGTACAGTTCCTACACCCACTGAAAAGGGTAAAGGAGTTTTAGGACCCAACCCGAGTATGATAAAGTGTTTCAAGTGCAATCAGCCGGGTCACAAGTCAGCCGATTGTCCTCGACGTCAATTCAATCCACAGACAAATCTTGCGGATAATGGAGAGGATAGTCATGAGTCTGAAGGCGAAAACTTCAATGAGTTAGTCTTGGAGGGGGATGACGTGACTACACCACTATTAGTTATTCACCAGTCTCCATCACCCCAAGCACCTAAAGCGTTACTACCCCACGAGCTCTGTGGAGGACCCCCAAAGCCACATTGCAAGAACCAGAGGTTCGAGCTGTTCCGAACAGTCTGCACTGTCAATGGCATGGACCTTTGTGTCTTGATAGATGGAGGTTGCACCACTAATTTAATCAATGAAAGGGTAGTTAGGAGCAAGAAGTGGAAAGTCAAACCATTAGCTCACCCTTACAAAACATCGTGGCTAGACAACACCACAAGCAACCTAGTGACTCATTGTTGTTTGGCAAAGTTGTCAATTGGGCTGCAATATCGAGATGAGGTTTGGTGTGATGTCCTTCCTTTAGAAGTTGCTGATATTATCCTTGGGCGTCCATGGCAGTTTGACCGAGATGCACTACATCGCGGGAAAGCCAACACCTACACTTTCCTTAAGTACGACATCAACGTCACCTTATGGCCCACATGTTTTAGGATACACCGTTCCCACGCACCTTAAGCTCTTCTGAATCAGAACCATCCCATACCACCATTCGCAGATAATCTAGTAGGGTGTTCATCTCATTCACTAAGAACTGAGAAGGGATTAGACAACATCTTGCATTCCATCGCATGCACATCGCATTTAGAGTTTGTAGGCATCAATTGCACTCGCATTCATCATTTGCCTGACATCTTTACATTCGTAGACCATTCAGATGTGCATCTATATCATCGTCCAAGTGTTGAATTAAACATTAAAGAAGATTTTGCCACGTTTGATCACTTTTCGATGTAGGGTACTTATGAACCATGTTTTCAGATTTCAAAAAGCCCATCATTTTTAATTTTTCGAAGTCATAACAAGTGGCTTGATAAATTATTTAATTTCTTATTTTATTCACTGTATCTAGACAATGATTGCATGACATATCTTCCTCGTCTAGAATCCACTTGTGGTGCCACGTGCGCAAGCCACTTTGAGCAACACATATTGCACCCGCACCCCATGGCCTTTCAAATAAACCATTGCTTATTGCGCAAGCCGATGACCCGCAACACATTATGCTCCCGCGGCCTTTCCTTTCATATGTCTTTTGAATTTCATGTCAACCTATCTCCCTATTATCACATGAAATTATCTGAGTATCTTGACGATCTTATCGTGCCGAGGAGGATGTTGGTTTTGGCTTTCAGGTCTTCGCTTGGCGTTGATGGGCAGGGGATGCCAGATGCAGTCGCTGCGTACTTGAGGCTGATTACTTGGCCACCGGACCCGGGAGAGCAGTTCGAGCAGATGCAGAGGTTGCGGCTACTTCTAGGAAAGCCCCTACCGGATCCAGGACCCTACTCGACAGGAGTCGAGTTCTTTTGAGTCCGGGGGACTTGATGCAGATGAGCCTACTACGTGCAGATTTTTACAGCTGATGGCATATTTTCATTCCCTACGGAGATCCAGGAAGCCGATCGCCAGTCCGTCTGCATCAGTGGAAAGCTCGTTCGATGATCTATGACTTTGGTTTTTATTTTCTTTCGATCCGACTGACAGATCTGGACTTATTTATGTTTTTATTTCTGGTTTGGGTAGGTGCGAGCCATGTTCGCATCCGGTTCGAGCCACAGATGCCGAACTGACTCATTTCTATGTTAGGGTTTTAGCCGTAGGATCGTAAGACGACTTAAATCTCAATGGATGAGATTCAAAGGGAGCCACCAAACCCTAGCCAAACCCCCTCACCCGGCCGGACCCCCTTTCCCGCGGAAATACCCGCGCGAGCACGCCTTGGGAAGCGTGCCCGCGTCCTCCTCTTTCCCTACCCGCGCTGTCCCCTCTCTCTCCTTCTTTCCTTTTGTGTTTCCCACTCTCTATAAATCCTAAAAGCCCTAATTGCAAAGGAAATGATGAATATGAAATTGAAACCCTAGAACGGAGAAGCGAGATCGCTTGTTCGAAGTATCTTCCGAAGAATCATCCTGCATCTAGTCTTCTTCTTCCTCCCGCAAGCTTCTACCTCGTCACCACGCCTTCGTCTACGACATCGCGGGAGATCGACGCGGATATCATCCATCTTCAAAGATCAAATCGTCTCGGCTTCTTCAACCCTTTCTTCCGGACCACGCCCCCTCTTCCGCCCTTCATCTGCAACAACGGAGCCTCTGATAGCGGCCGGCATTGACCAAAGCACAGTTTGAATCGTCCT
Organism: Chamaelirium japonicum; assembly: GCA_947650365.1. Taxonomy (NCBI): domain Eukaryota; kingdom Viridiplantae; phylum Streptophyta; class Magnoliopsida; order Liliales; family Melanthiaceae; genus Chamaelirium; species Chamaelirium japonicum. Next base: position 5,459,261 of record OX393559.1, on the reverse strand, counting down.
TCGATACTTTCGTGTGATAAATCTTTCTTTCCAACCGGCCTTATTGCTGAATTTAAGTGAGGGTTCCAAACTATTTGGTTTTCTGGAGAATCTCATCCATTAGGATTTTGTCGCTTAGATCTATGCTTGTTCTTTGATACTTTGGCTTATTTATTTGATGTTATGTTAGTCTTTGTTGCTGGGATTGGTTATTAGAATCTGAAATTAATTATTATCTTGTCAGTTTTATTTACTTCATTGAATTAAATCTGTTTGGGCATGAATGAATGATGATCCGTGGTCATAGTCTTTGCTGAAATTTAATTCATACGTGCAGAATTTATATCTTTAATTGTTTAAAATTCAGCACTTGGGTTTCTTTAGCATCCGCATCCATCAGTTTTCCCTCCAGGTTAGTTATTATCGGATAATACCAGTAATCAAGTCTTCATTATTTTATCTGTGTTGCCTGCTGTCCACTATTCGTGAGTTGAGCATTCCACCTGCCGGTAAGCTCATTGAAAAAATTTCCCGACTCCCTCCTGAGTTCTCTACCCCGCGGCCAACTTTCCTCTCTCACAGGTACCACTCTCTCTCTCTCTCTCTCTCTCTCTCTCTCTCTCTCTTTTGAGAACCCCCTCTGCTTCTCATCTGAAGGAGGGTTAAGGCATAGATCCCTACCAATATCTCTCGCTCTGTTCGGTCGAGGGAAGGAAACGAGTTTGAGAGGTCGACTCCTCACCATTTCGTTAACGGTCACTAGTTGTTTAGCGTCCATTAGCAAAGTGGAGAGGAGTCGAACTCGAAGGGATGCCAACTCTCTCTCTCTCTTGCTGTGTGTGTGTGTGTGTGTGAAGAGAAGGCAAATTCCATTTTGTTTTTCATGTCTATATGTAGCAATTGGTGTGCAGGCAATCCCTTTCTTTTTTTTCCTTGTATGTTTTTTTTTTGCAATTGGTGTTGTAGGCATGCCAATTGCAATCTTTATTCCTCTCATCTTCTGGTCTTGTTCAAGAAGACACAAGAAACAAGGTAAATTTATACATTAGTCATTACTCATAGATAAAAGATGGGATAAACAACTCTACTGACCCATACATGCAGCGACTTACTTCCTCAATCCCAAATATTTCTATGACAAAGAGAATTTTTCTAGCCACTTTGAGATCAAAATTGGCTTTCATATTTTAATTAAAATGCAATTTCCAGATGTGGCAATGCAAATTTCATTGGAAAGGCAAATGAGCATATATAAAAGTGGTACTGGGGAATTTGGGCGACCATATGATATCAACACTTGCACTGCAATTCCTCAAGGTAATTCATGTAGCCTAGTTTTGAAGTTACTAATTTTGTTAGATCTTGACTGATGGAATTCATATTTATTTCAAAGCGTGCTTTATTTTTTAGCTAAATGGTGGGAGAGTTTTGGCGATCAAACTCCTAAACTTAAAAGATTTGATGTGCATATCCTTAGCCAAACCTGCAGTGCTAGTGAATGCGAGAGCAATTGGAGTGTTTTCTCTCAGATACACTCCGATGCTCGCAATAGGTTGGAGCACAAGAGACTTAATGATTTAGGCTTTGTGCAATACAACCTAAGCTTGAGACAAAGGTATATGATAGAATTTTTTAAAATTTAATGACTTATCATATACTTCCATAGTTCCATAAGTTATTTTACACTTTTACATTTTATTTTTCTTTCTTTCCAAGTTTTAAATTGTTATTGCATTTATTTACAGGATTATGCACAAGCCTATGTACAGTGATCCCATTGATTTGGACTCAATTTACATAGTTAAAGAATGAGTTGTTGAGTTAGAGGAGCAAGCTTTTGAAGGGATAGAACGGGGAATAGATAACTGGATGGAGATGGATCCATTGGTAGAAGCTAACCTATTTAGTAATTTTGTCAATATGCTATTATAATTTTAAAAAACTTAATATATTCATTTACAATTAGTATATCAGATTTGAAATTTAAATTATTGTAGGTGCAACTGATGACCAAGACCAAAGAGAAATTGAAGAGGCCGATGAAGAAGTCGAGAACGTTGGGGAAGACTATGAAGGAGAAGATTATTGATTTCGTTTTTCATTATGACTTATGTATTGGACATTTGGATTCTGGACCTATTAGTTAATGACTTAATGTCTCCTAATGATGGTAATTTTGGTTATTATATCCTACTTATGCATTGTAATTTGGATTTTGGCCCTATTGGTTAATGTATTAGTAGTTAGTATTGGTTATTTTGGATATTGTAGCCTACTTATGTATTGGAGTTATTTGGTTAATGCCATAATGATGGTTATTTTGGAATTTGGATATTGTATCCGCTTATGTATTCATTGTATTGGACCTATTATCTAATGTCCCTTAATGTCATAATGATTGATAATTAATGTCATAAATGATTGATTGCATAAGTGTAAATAAGTTTTTAAATTACTTTTTTTTTCAGAATTTTCCTGATTTTTTCCTTATTTTTTGGTATTTTTTTTCATTTTTTTGAAGGCTAATTAATTTTCAAAATAAAAAAACCAACCAAGCCGGTGAACCGGACCAATCGGCCCAACCGGACCGGTACCCTCTCCGGTTTAGCGTCCGGTCCGACTCTAACGACATTGGCGATGAGTCCTTGAGCTCTCGGACGACCTAGAGAGGGAATGCATGCAATGTGGGGCCATAGAGCGAGAGATCGAGAGTCGAGAGAGGGAGGCAAGAGAGGAATGTGTGGTAGTGGTCGGGGGCGGCGACGTCGGTGTGTGTGTGTGTGGGAGTGTGTGTGTGTGTGTGTGTGTGGAGATGCACCCTTAAACTAGGACCTCGGTGAGGGTGGGATATCTCGAGTATATATGGGTTGTGCTTCATGTATATAAGTAATTGTCCGCATCTTGACCAGCAACCACGCTTGACTCACAACCCATGACTACGCTTGACCTTTAACCCACACATGTACCCGACATGCAACCGGTAATCGAGTCGTATTTCACAATATTGTTGTATCCAGACATATACATATAGTATCCCCATATATCCGAGTATATATATATATATATATATATATATATATATATATATATATATATATATATATATATATATATATATATATATATTATTTAAGACACATCTAAAATGTATCAGATAAGTATCCTTGAGTATCGACATGTATTGGCTACATCTAAAAAGTATAGGATACCTATCCCCGAGTGTCTGACATGTATCCGATTATCTGAAACGCGATATGTAGGGGGTTTTGAAGTATCCGTGCTTCATAGTTGACTATCCGATGCGTATCCAATTATCATATTTGCTATGAATTACATGCAACTAATTTTCTTTATGAATCCGGTGGGTGATCAAGATCGAAGTAGCTTGATTTTTTCATGGACCCAAAAGATCATGGGTGTGATCTGCTGTGAATTGGATGCAACTAGTTTTCTTATGGGCCTAAGGGTTATATGTTCAAAATTGGTATTTATCAAACTTCCAATATATGCAGATTCATCTATTGGACATATATATAAGCATGGTCCAACCGATGAATTGCATGCACATTGATATCAACACAGTCCAATTAATGAATCTGCATGTATGGGGGTAAGGGTTTATCTAACTGAAGTATATGACTAGGCAGTGACAGTGTAAAGCTGAAGAGCTGTTCACACATTCCTCAAAATGTTTTATGGAATGAATTGTTGCTTTATCCCACATGGGTTATGGAATGAACTCATGCCTTGTCGAACCCTAGTATCAGTCCTTTCCACAAAATGATTGTCGTAACGTAGTATCTCCCTAAGCAAAACTAAAGAATGGCTATGGAAAGAATAAAAAATGATTATCATTACATATTGCATATGGCTGTATCCATTCAAATTGTTTTATCCCACATGGGAGCTTATACTCACGAAGTTATTGTTTTCCAACCTATATTGATGAAGATAAGAAAAATATCACATGATGTATGTTTCCATGGAGACAAAGATATTGGTAAACGACCATCCTCAAGATTTTCAGATCCGTGCAATCAAAAAAGGGGATACGGTACATGAACCAGACTCCTTTCAACCTTTTAGAAATATGTAGGGATTGCAGTGCCACCTCTCACCAGCCATTTACACCTTGTCAGGCACCTAATTAAGACCTTGAGGCTTATCCCAAGTATGGGCCACTTTAAGGAACATGGTATTATTTATCAAAGTATACAAATGATCTACTATGAATACTCAACATCAAGTGTCATCAACCCTCAAATTGGAGCTGATTCCTAGCCAAAGCATCTTTGTATCAGGAAGAAGCCTGCCATGAAACTTAAAAGGCCAAATGGCAGTAAGGGAAGCCTACACTCCTAGGTGCACAGTTTGAGCTAATGCCACTAGTAAGCAACGTGTAGCATAAACTGACCAATTTGAAATAGTCAATATATCTCTATGCAAAAACAATGAAACTTTAAATCCTGGGATAAGCAATAAACAATAACCAACAAGTCTTACCCTATCTTATTGAATTTGTAGATCAGTAAACTTATCATGTGACGACAACACAATCCTACAAATCCAAAATTCTAGGAATATCACATATAGATCAAAATAAAAACAGAGTAAATCTAGCATAATAAAATAGAAAAAAATTTAATTTCATACCATGAAGGTGTTCTCCTCCCACCCTTTGTATCATCTCCAACATAATTCTCCGAATTATACTCATATTTATAGGTCGGAGGAAATTTTATAGTGCCTTCTGACCACCCATCAAAAGCATGCCCTTTCTTTAGTTCTCGCCTTAACTGCCATGAAATGGTGGGATAATAAATTTGATTGAGTCATCCATAATTGCAATAAATAAGTGAAGAAGAAACAAATTAAAACTAATGAATGTGGTAGTGAAAAGCACAATGTTGTTTCTAGAATTACGACCAAGACTTGTTCACATGTGACAATGAGTATAAAGAGAGGTAGGGAGGGTGGGAGCAAGACAACATCCTACAATTCAGAGATTTCGTTTGATGCATTTCAGGCTGTTATTATAACTTATTGCGTTCTACTATCAATAAATGGGGACGTACATGAGGCTGGTGAGATTCCCACCAAAATGATAAAGAGCAGAGATGTTATACATATATCCGCTACCAACCATCAATCATCTAGCATGTGTTTTCACCAAAGAGCACATTGCAATTTGATATTTGACATCAAATCATTGGAGTCTACTAACGTAAAGATTTAGTGTAAAAAGATATCCCCCGTCATTCTATATACATTGAATTTAGTTAATCACTTTGTCAAAAGGTATCCCACTCATACTTAAAAAACATGTACATACAATGCACATTGAAATCACTGCTTAATTTGTGGATATGAGACAAGAAAAGATGTATTCTTTCTATTCTTTTGCAAGAGCTTTTAACTTTCGAGGAACTGCTCAGTCTTGCCTCGCTCACCACCTCTCGAACTGCAGATACACAGATGGAGTTTCATGTGAAGCTCTTCCCACTAAGTAGCCTTTTTCGTATCCCATGAAGCCTTGTTAGCTTGTTAGGGGACTTCTCTACTTGGCCATTTCTCATCCATACATTGCGTATGCCGTGCAGACTCTCAGTCAGTTAGTCAGTGCTTCCCGCTCTGACCATCATGCTGCTCTTTTAAAATTTGTGTGACACCTTTGTGGAACTATCATTTGCTCTATCTTCATGTCCTCTGCCTCTTCATTGGATATCAGGCTTTTACTGGTGCTGATTGGGCCAGAGATCCCATCGACCATCAGTTTCTTCATTTTTCTTGGAGACAATTATGTTTTGGCAGAGCAAGAAGTAACAAGTCATCTCCCATTAAACAATGAGGTTGAGTATTGTGCCATGGCCGACATATCTACTGAGATCGTCTAGCTTTGACATCACCTTAGTTACTTGGGCATCAAGTCTACTTCTACTCTTCTTTACTGCAATAACCGGAGTCCTATCCAGATAGCTAGCAACCAAGTGTTACATGAGCAAATGACCGAAGTCTACTACTCTCCCATGTCCATCCATGAGAGATCACTTGGAAGGGTGGGATCTTCCCCCTCGGTGATCCACTAATCATCGGACTCCATGTCTGATAAGCAAATATGATCGGCTTCTTGCGCTTCTCCTCTTTTCTTTTGGCTCAATTCCAAATAAAGATTATACTTCACTTACACTAGAGCATTCATTCTCTTTTGCTCTAATCTATTCCTCCTCTTGGAATGTATTAATAATGCATTAATACATGATAATGTAAGTATAGAACGAAGAAACATACATACATGACATTAATAGATTTAGTTACCTGATCAAATGTGCTTCAGTTCCTCTCACAACTACTAAAGCTACATGTCAGACTTAAAATCCGAATTGCAATTTTCTGCAATTCTGGGGTACTCTCCATACGAGTCTCACCATTTAGCTATTCATATCATAAAAGAATCATAATTACATATGCTCAAATAGAAACATAATAGAAACAAGTTAAAAGAGTTATTCGGTTGTTTCTTTTCCCTTGTAAGAATCGACATATCTTGTACAAAGAGTCCTGAAGCATCCTTGAACCTATCCATTTGGCCATCTATCTTGATCCTCTCACTTGTATTTGGCACCATTCCTGTAAGGGTCTCATATAAGCCTTCTTTCACTCTAAATCCGCCTTAAAATTACCACTATAATGAAAGTCGGGGTTCAAGTAATATGCAGCGACATGCAAAGGCTTATAAAGTTGTAACTCCTATCATTCATCTATGATCCTCCATATCTCTCTGTATTTTGATTCCACATTACCCAAGTTCTTTGCTATGCCTTCTTTGGCTCTATCCATAGCCTTATATATATATATATATATATATATATATATATATATATATATATATATATATATATATATATATATATATATATATATATATATATATTGTTAGGAGACGACGGCTAGGGTTTGGAGAGGAACAGAATCGTTCCATTGAGGGACTCAAGCCCAATATATGTACAGTAAACCCGACCCGACTATACAGTAAACCCGACCCATTATATTTACATTAACACTCCCCCTCAAACTCACGGTGGATCATGAACCGAGAGTTTGCCTTAAAAATGTCTGAAGCGAGCAGTCGTCAGTGGCTTCGTCAGAAAATCAGCAGTCTGCTCCGATGAGGGAATGAAAGGCAGGGAGATGATGTGATCGATAAACGCCTGGCGAACATAATGGCAGTCAACTTCAATATGCTTTGTTCGCTCATGGAAGACCGGATTGCTAGCAATCTGAATAGCACTCCGGTTGTCACAGAAGAGAGGGGTGGGCCCGGATATCACCACTCCCAAGTCAAGCAGAAGACGTCGAAGCCAGACAATCTCGGCGGTGGTGGAAGCCATAGCCCTGTATTCGGCTTCGGTGCTGGAGCGAGCAACAGACTCCTGCTTCTTGCTGCGCCATGAAATCAGTGAGTCACCCAGAAACACACAGTATCCTGTAGTAGATCGACGAGTGTCTGCATCTCCTGCCCAATCTGCATCTGAGTAGGCGCGCAGTACCAACGGAGAGGTGGAGGGAAACAGGAGTGAACGGGTGATGGTGCCCCGGAGGTAGCGGATAATCCGAAGAACAGCTGCATAGTGTACTGACCGGGGAGCCTGAACAAACTGACTGACAATGCCAACAGCATGGGCAATGTCTGGCCGGGTCATGGTGAGATAGACAAGCATCCCAACCAACCTCTGGTAGCGGGAGACATCCTGGAGCGGCTCACCATCGGTAGCGAGAAGCTTCAAATTGAGCTCCATGGGTGTATCAGCAATACGTGTGTCAGTAAGGGCAGCATCAGTAAGAATGTCGGAGATGTACTTCTGCTGGGAGACCAACAGACCACGAGCTGACCTGGCAATCTCAAGGCCCAGAAAGTAGCGAAGAGAGCCCAGGTCTTTCATCTCAAACTGACTCTGGAGGTGCCGCTGGAGAGAGGCGATGGTGGCACTGTCATCCCCAGTGATGATCATATCATCCACATATAGGAGAAGGACTGCAATGCCCTGACTGGAGGAGCGAGTGAACAAGGCATAGTCGGAGTGACGCTCAACAAACCCGGCGGCCAGAACTGCACTGCGAAAGCGCTCAAACCAGGCACGAGGAGCCTGCTTGAGCCCATAGATGGCCCGGCGCAACCGACACACGTGTCCTGGAGGAACTGAAGTGCCCGGAGGAGGAGCCATGTAGACTTCCTCGGAGAGATCACCGTGAAGAAATGCATTGGTGACATCCATCTGATGGAGAGGCCACCCTCGAGCAGCTGCCACAGCTAAGAGGGTGCGCACAGTAGTCATCCGAGCAACTGGAGCAAACGTCTCCTCGTAGTCAATCCCATACTCCTGGGAGAAGCCACGAGCAACGAGGCGAGCCTTGTGCCGCTCAATGGATCCGTCAGGTCGAGTCTTGACCTTGAAGATCCACTTGCAGCTAACAGGCACCACCCCGGGGGGACAAGGCACCAACTCCCAGGTCTGGGTCCGCTAAAAGGCCTCAAGCTCAACTGACATGGCCTGCCGCCACTCTGGATGTAATGCTGCCTCACGGTACGATTGGGGCTCCCGATGAGTGTGAAGAGCAGTAAGAAAGGCCTGAAAGGATGGTGAATAGGAGACACTGGCAGAGAAGCCAGAAGAGTCAGGAGAGTCAGTGGGAAAAGCAGAGTAACCAAACCTGTCAGGAGAGTAGTCGTATCTGGCAGGAGGGTGATGTTCGCGCGCTGGGTAGCGCCGAACAGGAGCAGGATCCATGACCGGGGAGGAGGGAGCAGCAGCATCAGGCGAGGGAGTACCAGGGAGAACCGACTCTGGAGGGGGAGCTGCAGGCCGACGTACATAGACACGAGTAATGGGTGGTGGTGGAGGTGGCGTGGGGGACGGAGGAGGTGGTGGTGGTGGTGGCGATGGATACTGAGGAGGTGGTGGTGGTGGTGTAGTAGGCGTGGATGGGGCAACAGAAACCGGGGGTAGAACAGGGATGTGGAGATGTGAGGAGGGCGAGGAGGATGACGAAGTAGGCAAGGAAAGATCCCGAGACTCAGGTGCAAAATACGGGACATCCTCAACAAAGGAGACGTGACGGGAGACACGGATCCGACGAGCTAAGGGATCATAGCAGCGATACCCCTTATGCTCACGACTGAGCCCCAAGTGAACACACCTAACAGACCTCGCAGAAAGTTTGGTGCGCTCATGGGGAGGAAGAAGAACGAAGCACGTGCAGCCAAACGTGCGAAGAAGAGAGTAGTCAGGTGGACTGGAGTGAAGGCGCTCGTGAGGGGTGGCACCGGACAGAGCAGACGACGGAGTGATATTGATGAGGTGGACAACCGTCATGACAGCTTCAGCCCAGTAGGAGTGAGGGACAGACGCAGAGAGAAGCAAGGCTCGTGCAGTCTCAAGGACATGACGATGCTTGCGTTCGGCAACGCCGTTCTGCTCATGGGTGTGGGGACAGGACTGCTAGTGAAGAGTGCCGTGAGACTGAAGAATCTCACGCATCTCAGAGGAGAAATACTCCTTGGCACAATCAGACCGAAAAGTCTTGATTCGCCGACCAAACTGGGTGTGTATCATAGTGGTGAATCGCCTAAAGATGTGAGGAATTTCAGACCGATGACGCATGAGATAGACCCAGGTGCACCTAGAATAGTCATCGATAAAACAAACATAATACATATAACCAGATAGAGATGCAACAGGAGCAGGACCCCAAATATCCGAATGAACTAAATCAAATAAAGCATTAGACTGGGAAGTACTAGCAGAAAAAGGAAGAGCTAGATGCTTTGCCAGTCGACAACCCGTACAGACAGATAGGAGGGAGAAAGACGCTCGACCCAAAGCGCCCGAGCGGAATACGCTTTTGAGTCGATCACTCGATATATGACCTAACCTTCTGTGCCACAGGTCGGCATCAGAGGTGACAGACATGACAGACGCAACTGAAGACACATGGAGATGGTCCAACTGGTAGAGTCCTCCTGCCCTACGGCCCAGCCCAATCCTCTGACCCGTCCGCGAATCCTGCACAACACAAACAGAAGGGGTGAAGGTGACAGTCAGGCCAGAGTCGCAAAGAGAACTGATGGAAATCAAATTAATATTAAGACGGGGGGCATGATGGACATGGGATAGGGTCAGGCGACCAGAAGGGTCAGAGGTGGTGGTGATGGAGCCACATTGCGGAATAGGGACGAGAGTCCCATCCGCAGTGCGAACCTCCTGGTGAGTGGTAGTGGGAGAACAGTCCGTGAGGACAGTGGAGTCAAAAGTAAGGTGACAGGAGGCACCCGAATCGAAGATCCATGGAGCAGTAGTACCAGAGGTGGCAGACAAGCCGTGTGCAGTCGCGGAGCAGGTGGAGGCTATGTGGCGAAGAAGGAGCTCCTCGAGGCGCTGAAGGCGGTCCGGATCAGACGGAGAAGGTGCTGTGGTAGCAGTGGGGAGTGTCGAGGCCTCTGCAGTAGCTGCTGCACCACCAAAGTGGCGGAAGGAAGACGAACCACGTCCTCGGCCCCGTCCACCTCGACCGCCGCGTCGATCGTCGCGAGAGGTCGAAGACCAGCGGGGGGATCTCTCATCCGGACCCCAGCGGGGGTTGCGTGGAGGACGTGTAGGGCACTCGCGCTTCATGTGGCCGGGCTCCTTGCAGTAGTGACAAAAAACAGCCTCATCGGAGAACCGGGCTGCCAGGACAGAGTCGGAGCTAGGAGCAAGTGGAGGAGGACGAGCGCCCTGAGTCTGAAGGCGGGTCTCCTCGTCGACCAAAGCGAGTAGGGCATCCTCGAGGCGAGGGAGGGGCTCACGGTGCAGGAGCTGGGCGGCTATGAGAGCAAAGTCTGGTCGAAGTGCTACCAGGAACTGGTGCAGGTGGCCCTCGTCGAGGTAGCGCTGGAAGTCCCGGGAGCGGGGGCAGTCACACCGCTCCGGAATCAGTGAGTCCAGCTCATGCCAGTAGGCACTCATCTGACTGAAGAAGTCCTGAATGGTACGCTCCCCCTGACGGGCGGACTGCGAGTCGCAGATGAGCTGATGCCGGCGGGCGCCGCCGCGCGGGAGAAAACGGTCCCGGAGATACTCCCACATCGCGCGCGCAGTCGGAAGGCGGCCGATAGGAGCAAGGAGCGGACGAGCAACCGAGTCCAGGAGGTACGCCCGGATGGCCTGATCGTGGCGGCGCCACGTAAGAGCAGCAACGGTGACGGCCGTGGTAGCAGTCGCTGCAGAAGATGCAGCACTGCTGGTGACAGAGGACGAGCCGGAGTAGTCAGTGGGAGGAGGATCCTCGCCGGTGATGTGACCCCACAGATTACGACTGGAGAGGGCGGCCTCGACGGTGAGGGACCAGTCAGGCCAGTCGCTGGCCGACGACAACTGAAACGCGACCGCCTTTAGCGGTGGAGAGATCGCAACGACAGACGGGACGGCTGGAGAGGCCATGGAGGATGATGTAGGGTGTCAGGGGGTGTCGGAGGGGGGCTGTAGGGTGGCGGAGGAGGTAGGCGGGGGCTGTAGGGGGCTCGGGAGGGGGTCGGGAGTGATGGAGGGGGGTTCGGGAGGCCGGCAGGGGCTGTAGGGGGTCGGGGCTGTAGGGGGGGGGGGGGAGTGCAGTAGATGGGCGTAGGAGGGGGCGGGGGCTGTAGGTGATCGGTGGAAGGGGGGGCGGGGTTGGTAGAGGGGTCGGGAGAGAGGGTTGCAGCCGGCGGTGGTGTAGGTGGGCGTAGGAGGGGGCGGGGGCTGTAGGTGATCGGTAGAAGGGGGGGGGCGTGGTAGGTAGAGGGGTCGGGAGAGGGGGTTGCAGCCGACGGTGGTGTAAAGGAGTCGGGAGGGGGGTGCAGCCGGCGGAGGAGGTGCAGCCGGCGGAGGAGGTGCAGCCGGCGGTGGTGTAGAGGAGTCGGGAGGGGGGTGCAGCCGGCGGAGGAGGTGCAGCCGGCGGAGGAGGTGCAGCCGGCGGGAAGGATCAGCCGGAGGAGATGCAGCCGGCGGGAAGGAGGGAGACCGGAGGAGGTGCAGCCGTCGCCCTAGAGCTCTGATACCATGTTAGGAGACGACGGCTAGGGTTTGGAGAGGAACAGAATCGTTCCATTGAGGGACTCAAGCCCAATATATGTACAGTAAACCCGACCCGACTATACAGTAAACCCGACCCATTATATTTACATTAACATATATATATATATATATATATATATATATATATATATATATATATATATATATATATATATATATAGAGAGAGAGAGAGAGAGGAATGGGATGCTGCCTATCAAAGCAGCGTTTTTGCTGCTTTGAGACATTGTTTGACCATCCTAGAAGTTTTGGAATTTGATGAAATTTGGTGAGGGTGTTGTCTAGGGTAAGATGATCATCCTCACAAATTTTCATCAAATTCCAAAACTTCCAAGAGGGTCAAATGGTCGAAGCAAAATGTTGCAGATTTTAACGGCGACTGCAGACGACTGATTTTGCTTCGACCATTTGAACCCCCTAGAAGTTTTGGAATTTAATGAAAATTTGTGAGGATGATCATCTTACCCTAGACAACACCCTCACCAAATTTCATCAAATTCCAAAACTTCTAGGATGGTCAAACAATGTCTCAAAGCAGCAAAAAATACTGCTTTGATAGGCAGCATCCCATTCCTCATATATATATATATATATATATATATCCCATGGGAAGAGATGTTTCTAAATACACTAAGCGAAGGACCTTCACTAATGGAACTATACATTTCAAGCAATATTGGACTGTAAGCCATAAATGAGAATCCGCCAATAGAATCTCTGCCACTGCGACACCCTCTATCTTTCTAGCATAGGGGCTAGACTCCCATTCATCCAATGTAAACATCTTCCTCAGTCCAGCCCTATTCTCTAACAAACTACTTAATGTGAGGAAGTTAGTGGCAAACCGTGTCACTGCAGCTCTAGTCAATTCCCTCCTACTAGTGTTTTACCTCATCAAATTAAGCACCTAAGAATGTTTGTATATATAGACACATATCTTCCTTGCTTTTGTTATTGTATCCGCATGAGCCGCTAACTTTCCAATATCTCCAAACATAAGATCTATCAAATGGGTAGTACATGGGGACCAAAATATATTTTCCCTTTGGTCGATGATCATTTGACAGGCTCTCACAATAGCCGCCGCACTGTCTGTAACAAGCTGCACAACATGCTCTTCGCCCACCTCATCAATAATATCATTAAAGAGAGAGAATAAGTATTCAGAATTAGAAGAGTATCCTGATGTATGTATGCTTTTCAAAAATATAGTCCTGCTAGGACTATTCACCAAAAAGTTTGTAATCGACCGTTGTTTCTCATCGGCCCAACCATCACTCATGATGGTACAGGTACACTTGGTCTTCTTCCATTCTTTCTTGTGTCTCTCCATTAACCTCTATGTTTTCCACTTCCTTCTTTAAAAAAGTATTTCTTATTTCTAAGATAGATGACTTGAATTTTCAAAATAATAAAATCTTGATCTTTTCTTGTGATTGTACCATCTATTAGGAGCTCCTCTGATGTAGAATCACTCTCCAACAAAAGGAATTGAATTCCGATAAGTGACGACGAAGTTATCAAATAATCAAACCTTTGGAAGAACACCATATCTTCTCTTTTGGCCTTAAATCTTGTAAACTAATGTGCCTTTTTGTCTTCATTAGGGTTTTAAGACTTAGAGAAACTAGTGAGGCCCACAAAACACCAAAATAATAGGTTTAAAATCACTTTGCAGCAGCCCAAAACTCGTCCAATCCGTGTAGTCCACCCGTGGGCTCGAATCGCACAATTCACCCTGAAGCGTGCGATTCACTATTGAATCGCACGATTCAGGCTGTGAATCATGCGATTCGTGTATCCAACGATTCATGACGCGATTCTTATTGGGAGGGGGCCAATTCGATTCGAACCATACGATTCACAATTTGAATCGTACGATTTTGACAACAGTGATAAAGACATGGTCAACAAATTACAGAACTGCTAAAAAAGAACCCTTTGAAAAGTTCCCAGAAAATAATAGACCAAATACGATGAAGCACTCAAGACTTCCTGATAACCTCTACTGAAGAGTTGAACTACTAATTGCGTTCTATCCAAATATTCCAGCAGACAACTACCACAAAGATATCCCATTGTTTCCTTTTATCTAAAGGTATCTTCTTCCTTCTCCATGTTGACCGAAGGGTTAACAGTGAAGCGGGGAGCAAGAGACTTAGAATTTTCTAGGGTAATGAGCCCATACCTAATCAGAGAAATGACAATGAAGGAGTAAATGGTCAATTGTCTTATCATCTACGTTGCAAAGCGAGCATCGAGTATCAGTGATAGTGGGGTGTCCTCGTCGATGAAGATTCTTCTTAGAAAGAGATTGTGTAGAGTCGCCAGTCTTATGAAGATCTTGTTTTTTATTTGGAAATTATGCTTTCCAGAAACTTCTCGCCATCGAACAACACAAAAACTGGTATTCAAATTATTGTGAAAAAGATTGTTAGTGAATAACCCTGATGGTGTAAGTCGCCAAGATGCAAAATTTGGATTTGCAAAAAGAGAAAAAAAAATGTTCAAATTTGAAGATCCTGTGATGCAGAACGATCGTGGCAACAACGAAAGGGAGGGGATGGAAGGGTGAATGTGGATGTTGGCCTCGCACCGACGGTAATCCGACCTCACGCCAGGGAGCCTCTCGCTCTTCGATCCTCTCTTAGGAACGCAGTACAAAACCTCTAAATGGAACAAAGCAAATGGTTGCCATTTCTTTTTCATTCATCATTCAATCAATACCATTACAATGGAGGCTTTCATGCCTTTTATAAAAAGAAAACAAAAATATAAAGATGACAACTTATAAAGAGACAAAAATCTCTCTTAACAACTTTCTAAAATAAAGAGATAAAGATGATAACCACTGATGAGATAAAAATCTCACCTAATTAACTTCATAATCCATCATATCCCTATCTTTAAAATTACCCATAAATAAATATTACTGTTAAATTTAAAAGACCTAAATCTATCCAAATCTTTCCTAAAAGATATTTTAAAAACTACCATATATAATAAACCCGAAAATAACCTATTTTTGGATTAAAATAATAATTTCAGAATAAAATATTTTTTTATTTTGATCTTTATATTTTATTCTGAAAATACTATTTTCAAGAATTATTAAATCCGAAAATGATTATATTATTCTTATTAAAGCCTCGAGATGCTTGCAAGCCTCGAAATGCATGCTCATCGAATCTGCTCCCGCATTAAACTCCTCGACTACGAAAGAACTCGACCTCGAGTTCTATAAAGTAATAGTAGCTGGTAACAACGTCCGAATCACAAGGATCATCGAAGGACTGTCTCGAAATCCACAACTGGTGATGGAGGCCTAGCTGGTGCAGTCGCACTGCACTGTAGTCACATCCTGAGTACCACGAGAAAGTATGGTTGTCGTTGATCGTGGACCAAACGTCAGCGAAGAGCCGATGCATGATGGAGACAACCACTGTGGCAAGCTGACAGGGATGCCTAGAGGCAACGATGCCCAAATACTGTTGGGGAAAGGGTGGAGACACTAGTGGTTGGTCTACGCCGAGAAAGTCCACACACTGAAAAAATGCCCACCCACTAGAGTCAACTGTCGGTGGAAAATTTGCTGTAGGCCGCTTCACTGATGGGAATGCAGACTCCTATGAAAGTGACGGTGGCGAAGGTGGAACTGGCGGTGCAGACACCGCATGTGGTGTCACGAGTGGTAGAGAAACTCCTCTGGTGGTGGCGACTCCACAACAGGCTATGGTGCAGGTGGAGGCATCAGAGCAGGAGACTCCGTAGAAGACATGGACTTCTTACTGGATAAGGAGTGGAAGAACTTGGTTCGACTCTGACGTCTGACAAATTCCTCGTTCTGTAGTCGTCGTCACGCCAACTCATTCTCTATGTCGTCGAAAACAGAATGTTCCTCAATCTCTGTGATCTCTGGCAACAGGTGCATACGCAAAGCTCAGTCGGTAAATGGTTTCTTCGGGAGACCAAGAGAGATAGCTCGTTCTCCAACGAGGGAATGAATAGTGAACTCCAAATTGGATGATAGAGGTCGAAAGTAAACAAGCAGATGTTTTTGGAGTTGTTGGACGAAGCGCTTGTAGACTTCAGTCTTAGTTACATGAAGAGAATGGAGGAACTTATTGGCATGGTTAGATCAAGTATGGAGTGATTGGTCATGATGATAGGATGTCATGACGGGGCTCTGATACCAAATCTGATACAGGACGATCGTGGCAACAATGAAAAGGAAGGGATGGAAGGGCGAAGGGGGTTGTCGGTCTCGCACCGACGGCAATTCGACCTCACACCAATGAGTCTCTCGCTCTTCGATCCTCTCTTACGAATACAGTACGAAACCTCTCACAGGAATCAAAGCAAATGGTTGCCATTTTTTTTCATTCATCATTCAATCAATACCATTACAATTGAGGCTTTCATGCCTTTTTAAAGAGAAAACAAAAAGATAAAGATGACAACTTATAAAGAGATAAAGATTTCTCCTAACACCTTCCTAAAATAAAGAGATAAAAATAATCAATAATCAGATAAAGTTCTCACATAATTAACTTCATAATCCATCATATCCCTATCTTTAAAATTACCCATAAATAAAGATAACTACTTCCAAATTTAAAAGACCTAAATCTAAATCTTTCCTAAAAGATATTTTTAAAACTACCATATTTAATAAATCCAAAAATAACCTATTTTCGGATTAAAATAATAATTTCGGAATAAAATAATTATTTTATTCCGAATTTTATATTTTATTCTGAAAATATTTTTTTCAAGAATTATTAAATCCGAAAATGATTATATTATTCTTATTTAAGTCTCAAGATGCGTGCAAGTCTCGAAACATATTCTCGTCAAATCTGCTCCTGCATCATTCTGAGGTTTGTTTCTCAGATTGTCCAGAATCCTGCAAATGAAGTTTGGTTTCCACCGTGTTTGAACCTAGCCAGAGAAGCTTGAGATCTAATTGAGGACTATTTTTTCTAGCCAAGTTGCAAAGATCGGAAAATAGGTCACTCAGCAGGGAATCTCTATCCAGTTGTGATGTGGGAGCATCTGGACGGTCTGTATTTCAAAGCGCTAGTGGACCACCCCTGCCATCCGGCACGCCCAACACGCATGTGATCCGAAAAAGGCTATGTTTAATAGACCACTGTAGGATCTGATTAAGATTCCTCCAATGGAAGGATGAGATGAAGTTAACTAAGTGAAAGAAAAGAAAGAAGAGAAAAAAAATTGCACGGTTCCCAAGGAGAGACGTTACTATTCATGTGGCCCCCTCGGGAACCATGAAACCATTCAAAGGTCGGGTCGTCTATCTCCATTAGAAGTAGCCTCTGCCAGAAAGGAGCTACCCTAACTGTAAAAAATTTTCCCCAAGCCCCCCGTATATCGTCCCTGTGTCGGACATCGACACTCGCCGGACACGCATGTGTTGTGTCCTACGTGCTTCCGGGAGTCGGACACAGCAGGTTGACGGACTATTCGATATAGAGTCAGGTCACAAGCTGTTGTGATTTAGTTTTGGCTTCAACCTATCTGATCCTCTGAGGTTAAAACCTCAGAAGATCAGATAGGTTGAAGCCAAAACTGAATCGTAGCTGTTCTTTTGCATGTCATTTGGGCCTGAGTATAATTCACTTGTCAGGCTGGTTGTAACGGACGGTTACGATTCAGTTTTGGTTTTAACCTATCTCATCCTCTAAGGTTTCAGATAGGTTGAAGCCAAAACTGAAACACAACCATTCTTTTCCATGCCATTTAGGACGTATGTGAGTCACCAATCGGGCTCGGTGTAACTAACGGTTGCGATTCAGTATGTATTAAATTTTTATTTTAATTGTTTTCTATGAGATTTTTTCGGTTATTTAAATATATATATGAATTATAAACACATATAAAATATAAATAAAAAAATATTAATTTATTTTGCTTTGTCCCTGCTGTATCCGTGTCGTTTTTAAGGATTTGCCGTGTCGGCGTACCCGTGTCATGTCGTAGCCGTATCCCCGTACCAGTGTCAGTGCTTCTTAGCCAGTATTTATTATACGAAATTCATAAATTTCTTTTAAATAGTTTAAAACCAAGATATATCTCATTTTATGTATTTCATGTTCCATACCCACTATATTCCAGATTCCCTGTAGAAACAAATTTCTTCTCTGTTAAATGCACTTCGAAGGATTGTTTGCTGAAATACAAAGGTAATTTTTTGTTGTAAAACTATTCTAACTTTTTTGGATCTTTATCAGCTTGGATGCTAATGAATAGTGCTGAAAATCAACTTATCATTTAAAAATCCATAGTTGATATGTATATGAATGGCATGTTCCAGCTCCAAATCAGTCTTGGAAAAAGGAAACTAGTGCAGCATGAAAGCTTATACATACAAACAAAATTCAAAATATTCACATAATGCATCAAGGATTGGCCCACATCCGTGGGACCAGCATGACCATTTTCTAATGGGAAAATTGTCTGTTTGCTTTGGATCCCATGTGATGTCAGACCAACCTTAAGCATTAGTGCTGCATAGTGCATACAACCATTTTCATGTAACACTAATGATGCAAGGGACAGTCCTTCCAGACATAGATGTGGCTTTTCTCTAAGATGTGAGTAATGTAGGGGAAATGAAAACATTACTGTAAATTCATAGTGTAGCTAATAAAATATTGTCATGACTATACATTGGTCTATATTGATTAATTAATGGCATAAACAAATTATCAATAAGGTGGGTTATAATTATTGTTAGGAGATGACGGCTAGGGTTTGGAGAGAAAGGAATGAATCCCTATTGAGGGACTCAAGCCCAATATATATGTACATGAATACACAAGCAACCCGACCCGACTATACATACAACCCGACCCGGTATATACATTAACACTCCCCCTCAAACTTACAGTGGATCATGTACCAAGATTTTACTTATAAAATAACGAAATCGAGCAATTGTAAAGGGCTTTGTGAGAAATCAGCAATCTGCTCCATCAAGGGAATGAACGGCAAGGAGATGATGTTTGCAAGAAACTCCTGCCGAACATAATGACGGTCGACCTCGATGTGTTTGGTCCGCTCATGGAAAACCGGATTGCTAGCAATCTGAATAGCACTCTGGTTGTCACAAAAGAGAGGTGTAGCCCTGGAAATCCTGATTCCCAAGTCGAGTAGAAGGCGTCGAAGCTAGACAATCTCTGCAGTGGTGGAAGCCATAGCCCGGTATTCGGCTTCGATGTTGGAGCGTGCAACAGACTCTTGTTTCTTGCTGAACCAAGAAATAAGGGAGTCACTAAGGAACACACAGTAGCCGGTGGTAGAGCGGCGAGTAGCAACATCTCCAGCCCAATCTACATCAAAGTAAGCACACAGAACCAACGGAGAGATGGAGAGAAAAAGCAGCGAACGAGTGACGGTGCCATGTAGATACCGAATAATCCTAAGGACCGCTGCAAAGTGAACCGTGCGAGGAGCCTGAACAAACTGGCTGACAATGCCAACAGCATGGGCAATGCCAGGCCTAATCATGGTGAGATAAACGAGCATCCCAGTCAGCCGCTGGTAACGAGATATCCTGGAGAAGCTCACCATCTGTAGAGAGGAGCTTCAAGTTGAGCTCCATGAGCGTGTCAGCAGTACGAGAGTCAGTGAGAGCAGCCTCGGCAAAAATGTCAGAGATGTACTTCTGCTGAGAGATCAACAATCCACGAGTTGATCGGGCAATCTTAAGGCCAAGAAAGTATAGGAGAGGGCCCAGATCCTTTATCTCGAACTAACTCTGGAGGTGACGCTAAAGGAATGCTATTGTAGCACTGTCATCCCCGGTGATAATCATATTATCCACATACAAAAGCAGCACAGCAATACCCTGACTGGAGGAGCGGGTGAACAGAGCATAGTCAAAGTGTCTCTCTACAAACCCAGCTGCCAGAACTGCACTGCAGAATCGCTCAAACCATGCCCGAGGTGCTTGTTTGAGCCCATAGATAGCCCGGCGCAGATAGTAAACGTGCCCTGGAGGAACAGAAATGCCCGGAGGAGGAGCCATGTACCCTCCTCGAAGAGGTCACCGTGAAGGAACGCATTGGTGACATCCAACTGATGAAGAGGCCACCCTCGAGCAGCTAACACCGCTAAGAGAGTGAGCACAATAGTCATCCGAGCAACTGGAGCAAACGTCTCCTCGTAATCAATCTCATACTTCTGGGAGAAGCCACGAGCAACTAGGCAAGCCTTATGTCACTCAATGGAACCATTAGGTCGAGTCTTGACCTTAAAGATCCACTTGCAGTTGGCAAGCACCACACCGGAGGGACAAGGAACCAAATCCCAAGTCTGGATCCCCTGAAAAGCCTCAAGCTCCATTGACATGGCCTGCCGCCACTCTGGGTGCAAAGCTGCCTCACGGTACGATTGGGGCTCCCGGTGGGTGTGGAGAGCAGTAAGAAAAGCCTGGTAAGACGGGGAGTAAGAGGAAACAGCAGAGTAGCCAGAGGAGTCAAAAGCGTCAAAGGTAAAGGTAGAGTAGCCAAACTTGTCTGGATAGTAGTCATTTCTATCAGGAGGGTGATGCTCACGCACAGGGTAGCACTGAACAGAACCAGGATCCGCGGCAAGAGAGGTGGGAGAAGCTGCAGGCAAAGGAGTACCGATGGAGACAGTCTCGGTGGAAGGGACTGTGGAGCGACGAACGTAGACACGCGTGACAGGTGGTGGTGGTGGAGGTGACGGGGGAGACGGGGGAAGGGGGGTGACGGTGTAGGTGGCGAGGGAGGTGGTGGAGACTGGGGAGGTAGAGGTGAGGAAGGGAGGCTCAACCGAAAAGGCCACAGCCATGGGCGTGGGAGCAGAAAATGGAGGTAGTAAAGGGATGGTGAGAAAGGGTGGCACATGCGGTGAAGGAAGATCCTACAACTCAGTGGAAAAGTACGGGACGTCCTCAACAAAGGAGACGTGGCGAAAGATACGGATCCCGCGAGCCAATGAATCGTAGCACCGATAACCCTTGTGCTCCCGACTGAGCCCCAAGTGGACACACCTAACAGACGTAGCAGAAAGTTTGGTGCGCTCATAAGGAGGGAGGAGAACGAAACACGTATACCCAAAGTTACGAAGAAGAGAGTAGTCAGGGGGTGTGAAGTAAAGCCGCACATACGGTGTAAGACTAGAGAGGGTAGAGGACGGAGTGATGTTGATAAGGTGAACGGCGATCAGAACAGCCTTGGCCCAGTAGGAATGTGGAACAGAAGCAGACAGAAGTAGAGCTCGCGTTGTCTCAAAGACATAGCGATGTTTGCGCTCAGCGACTCTGTTCTGTTCATAGGTGTGGGGGCACGACTGTTGGTGAAGAGTGTCGTGAGTCTGAAGGATCTCACGCATCTCAAAGGAGAGATACTCCTAGACACAGTCAGACCGAAAGGTCTTAATACGTTAACCAAACTGGGTGTGAAGCATAGTAGTGAAGGTCCTGTACATATAAGAAATCTCGGAGCGACGACGCATGAGATAGACCTAGTGAAACGACGAGCGAGCGACACACGGACGCTCGTCGATAGGAGTCGAAGATCACGGGAATAGCCTCCGCAATCCTTCTACCCACGATCTTGGGATTGCAACCTGAGAACAAGAAACAAAAATTCACAAGCACAACATACACGACAAGAAACAACAAGGATTTAACGTGGTTCACCCCGGGAATAAGGGCTACGTCCACGACCGCCACACAAATCCACTATAACCAAGATGAAGTTACAATGATACAAGGTCACACACACAAACCCTCATCACCCATCTCCTATTTAGGCACCAAGCCTCTCTCACAAAAAGGAAACTCAAGTGCACACATAATGAGCTGCTGGAATTATGGGTGCCATCGAAGGTCTACCTTCCATCTTTGCAAGCGCCTATTATGAGCTGCTGAAATCATAGGTGTCAACCAAGATCTACCTTCCATCTTCGCATGCATGGTTGTCCCCCCAATTAATATTGCTGATTTTTTTTTCCTTAACTGACCAACAATTAAGACCAGCTCTTCATCCTCCACAACCAACGGGATCTCCTCATAACTCCCTACCAAAATCACAAAGATATCAAGGATCATCTCCATAAGGAAATCCGATTAGAGGATGGGGCGGGTACATGAAGAGGGATAACTCCATCAACCTCAACAATCTCCCACTTGGAGATATCCCGAGTATAGTATCATCTCTGTGCAGCGGCGGCCTTTAGCTTAATCAACTAGGCCAATGGAAGCTGCGCACAGCTTCCCTTTATCGGGTGGAACGTGCTTTGTAAACATGTCAGCTGGGTTGACTTTGGTGTCAATTTTTCGAAGATCAAACTCCCTGTCTTCGAGCTTCTGCTGGACGAACCTATATCTGATGTCGATATGCTTTGTTCTGGAGTGAAAACCACCATTCTTAGCCAGATGAATGGCGCTTTGACTATCGCTATAGAGAACACACTCTACTTGACGACCAAGTTCTCCCAAGAGTCCTTTCATCCAAATCATTTCTTTGCAGGCCTCGGTGACTGCAATATATTCCGACTCCGTGGTTGACAATGCCACGATGTCCTGAAGGCGCGATACCCAGCTGACGGCTCCGCTACCAAGTGTGAAGACGTACCCCGTGGTACTCCTTCTACCATCAAGATCTCCAGCCATGTCGGAGTCAACAAAACCATCAATTTGCGTGCTATTACTGCCAAACTCAATAGCACGAGTAGAAGTCCCTCTGAGATATCTGAATATCCACTTTACTGCTTCCCAGTGTTGCTTGCCAGGCTTGCTCATGTATCGACTGACGACACCTACGGCATGTGCTATGTCGGGGCGGGTAGAGACCATAGCGTACATCAGGCTACCTACGGCTGATGCATACGGGACTTGATCCATGTAGCTCAACTCCTCTTCAGTAGTTGGTGATTGCTCTGCTGATAATCTGAAGTGTGCCCCTAGTGGCGTGCTTACAGGCTTGGCATTCTCCATGTGAAAACGCTTTAGAATCTTGTTGACATACTCGGACTGTGAGAGACGAAGTGTCCTGGATGATCTATCTCTGTAAATCCTCATACCAAGGATTTGATTTGCTGAGCCTAGATCTTTCATCTCGAAGACTTCAGAAAGACTGGCCTTCAAATCCTTGATCATCTTCATGTCAGGGCTAGCGATTAGCATATCGTCAACGTACAACAATAGTATCACGAACGAGCTTCCTATCCTCTTCACATAGCAGCACTGATCAGTCTTGCACTTAGCAAACTTTTGAGCCACCATGAAGTCGTCAAACCTTCTATACCATTGCCTGGGAGCCTGCTTTAGCCCATAAAGGCTCTTGCGTAGCCTGCAGACATACTGCTCCTTGCCCTTTTTCAAGAATCCTTCCGGCTGGTACATGTACAGCTCTTCCTCCAAATCACCGTGGAGGAAAGCTGTTTTGACATCCATTTGTTCCAAGTGTAAGTCGTCGATAGCGACCAAACTCAGAACAGCCCTGATGGTATTTAGCTTTACCACCGGGCTAAAAATCTCTTGGAAGTCGATCCTCGCTCGTTGTTCGTAGCCCTTGACTACCAACCTTGCTTTATGCCTAATAGACCCATTAGGCTCTTTCTTCTCTCTGAATAACCACCGGTTATGGAGCACCTTCTTACCTGTAGGAGGAGCAACCAAATCCCATGTCTGGTTCTTTTGAAGAGAGTTCATCTCCTCTTGCATCGCCGACTCCCACTTGACTCTGGCATCGGATTCCTGAGCTTCATCATAACTCTCCGGCTCACCATTATCTGTAAGCAATAAGTAGTTCAGAGTTTCAAGATATCGAGATGGCAATCTCCTGTCTCTCTCTCCTTTCCTCAGTGCAATTGGGACCTCGAGTTGATCAGGATCTGCTTCTTCATTTTGTTCTGCCACCTCATTTGCTTGAGAAGGCGTGAAACCTTTTGCAGATGTTTGCACTGGATCTATCAGAAGATGATCAACTTCTGATGGTGATGCCTGCTCTGAGATGTCCTTGTCCCAGTCCTTGTAAAGGACTTCTTCTCTGAAGATCACATTTCGGCTCCGAATGACCTTCCGAGTTTGGTGATCGTACAAACGGTACCCAAACTCGTCGCCACCATAGCCGATAAATGTGCACCTCTTTGACTTGGAATCCAGCTTTGATCTGTCGGCTCCATCGATCAAAGTGTAGGCGGTACACCCAAAAACCCGAAGGTGGGTGAGATCCACCTCTCTATCAGACCAAAGCTCCTCTGGCATCTCATTATCGATCGGCACAGATGGCGACCGATTGATGGTGTAGGCGGCATTGCTAACTGCATCCGCCCAGAATGACTTGGGCAAACCCGAGTGTAGTCGCATACTTCGAGCTCTCTCTAGCAGCGACCGGTTCATCCTCTCGGCAACGCCATTCTGCTGAGGCGTTCCGGGGATGGTCTTCTGCCGCTTTATCCCTTGCTCCTTGCAGTAGACCTCGAACTCTGCACTGCAAAACTCCCCTCCGTTGTCTGAGCGAAGAGTCTTCAACTGGCACCCTGACTCTTTCTCAGCACAGGCTCTCCAGGTCTTGAACACATCAAATACATCTGATTTCTTTTTCAAGAAATAGACCCACACCTTTCTGGTAGCATCATCGATGAACGTGAGGAAGTAGATGGAGTTGCCAAGGGATGGAGTAGAGGCTGGTCCCCATACATCTGTATGGACCAGCTCCAACCGCTCTGCCATCGGTGTGTTCCCTTGCTTCTTGAACGTGGCTCTCTTCTGCTTTCCAAGCACACAGCTTTCGCAGAAGTCTAGCTTAACCTCAGTTAAGCCAGACAGTTTGCCCATCTTGGCCACCGCCTGTAGGCCTCTTTCACTGATATGGCCCAGACGACGATGCCATACATCACTAGTTGTCTGTGAGGCAGCAACAAACATATTGTTAGCTGAAACCGAATTTACTAGGTCCAAGATCTCACCATTTACAATGTAGAGGGAGCCTTCATGTTTGCCACGAGCCACCGTCATGGCACCTTTGCTAACTCTCCAGTTGTCCTTGGTGAAGAGCACGTCGTAGTTTAGATCCGTTAGCTGACTAACAGATATGAGATTCTTTTTCAAGCTAGGGACGTGACGAATGTCCTTCAGTGGAAGAGAAGCCCCTGCACTAAGCTTGAGACTGCCGCTCCCCTTTCCGGTGATGCTACACTTCTCGTCATTACCAAGGTAGACATTCCCCAGATTTTTCTTTTCATATCTGGGGATCTTGGCCTTCTCTCCGGTGGCATGGAACGATGCCCCGGAGTCAACGATCCAAGTGTCAATCTTGTTGTCGACTGACAGGAGCAACAGATCATCATCACTATTAGATGTGGCGACACACGCCTGGTCTTGCTGGTAGCCATCGGATTGAGGTCGTTTTGGCCCCCGACAGTCCTTTGCAAAGTGTCCTCGCTTGCCACAGTTGTAGCACTTGTAGGTGGCCTTGCTAGCATCGCTGGGTTGCTGGGACTTGCCCCTTTTTGATTTGGATCTATGCAGATTTCGGTTGTTCCGGCCTTGGGATCTCCCACGGTTCTCTACATTGAGAACACTGCCAGATGCCTCAATAGATCCGGAGTACTTTCTCCGTGATTCTTCATTGATGATGACGCTAACAACATCATCGAACTTCAGCACGCCATTGGAGGAGGAATTGCTAACCGTCATCACGAAGCCTTCCCAACTATCAGGCAGACTAGATAGTAGGAGAAGGGCTTGGACTTCATCGACGAACGTGATGGTCAGGGACTCCAGCTGCGTCTTGATGTTGTTGAAGGAGTTGACGTGCTCGATTGCATTTCCCCCTTCATCTTCAGGCTAAACAATTGCTTCATCAGAAGCACCTTGTTCGATGCGGATGGCTTCTCGTACATATCACTGAGGGTCTTTATCATCTCGTACGTGGTCTTCGCTTTGGAAACGTTGAAGAGGACCGACTGTGCAAGGGACAATCGGATAGCGCCTAACGCCTTTCGATCGAGCACCTTCCAGTCGGGCTCCTCCATATTTGCAGGCTTCTTCTCCTCTAGCGGGTGGAACAGATCCTTTTGGTAGAGGTAGTCTTCCATCTGCATCTTCCAAAGGTTGAAGTTTTTGCCATCAAACTTGTCCATGCTGAGCTTTATCTTGTCTCCCATTGCTCCCACTCGACAAAGGAACGAATCTTTGGCGAGAAACCCCGCTCTGATACCACTGAAACGACGAGCGAGCGACACACGGACGCTCGTCGATAGGAGTCGAAGATCACGGGAATAGCCTCCGCAATCCTTCTACCCACGATCTTGGGATTGCAACCTGAGAACAAGAAACAAAAATTCACAAGCACAACATACACGACAAGAAACAACAAGGATTTAACGTGGTTCACCCCGGGAATAAGGGCTACGTCCACGACCGCCGCACAAATCCACTATAACCAAGATGAAGTTACAATGATACAAGGTCACACACACAAACCCTCATCACCCATCCCCTATTTAGGCACCAAGCCTCTCTCACAAAAAGGAAACTCAAGTGCACACATAATGAGCTGCTGGAATTATGGGTGCCATCCAAGGTCTACCTTCCATCTTTGCAAGAGCCTATTATGAGCTGCTGAAATCATGGGTGTCAACCAAGATCTACCTTCCATCTTCGCATGCATGGTTGTCCCCCCAATTAATATTGCTGATTTTTTTTTCCTTAACTGACCAACAATTAAGACCAGCTCTTCATCCTCCACAACCAACGGGATCTCCTCATAACTCCCTACCAAAATCACAAAGATATCAAGGATCATCTCCATAAGGAAATCCGATTAGAGGATGGGGCGGGTACATGAAGAGGGATAACTCCATCAACCTCAACACCTAGGTGCAACGGATGTAATCATCTATGAAGCTCACATAGTACAAAAAACCAGTAAAGGCGGCAACTAGAGCAGGACCCCATACGTCGAAGTGCAAAAGATCAAAAGGGGCGTTGGAATGAGAGGCACTAGTAGAAAAAGGAAGAGCAATGTGCTTTGCTAAGTGACAACCAGTACAGACAGAGAGGGGGGAGGACACCCGACCAAAAGCCCTAGAGCGAAAAACGTTTTGGAGTCGATCACTGGATATGTGACCTAATCTTCTGTGCCACAAGTCGGCATCAGAGGTGACAGACAGAGCTGACGGAGTGAAAGGAGTGGAAGTGGGAACCTGAAGGTGATCCAACTGATAGAGTCCCTCTGCTCTATGACTCAGCCCAACTCTCTGACCCGTCCGCAGATCCTGCACAGAACAAGATAAAGAAGTAAATGTAACGATCAGGCCCGAGTCACAAAGAGAACTAACATATATTAAATTAATATTTAAGAAGGGAACATGGTGAACACGAGACAAGGTCAGGCAACCAGTAGGATCGGAGACAGGGGTGATGGATCCACACTGCGAAATGGGTACATGAGTCCCGTCAGCAGTGCGGACCCCTAGGTGGGTAGGAGCAGGGCTATAGTCCATGAGTACGGAAGAGTCGGAGGTAAGGTGACAGGAGGCACCCGAGTCAAAGATCCATGGAGCAGTAGTATCAGGAGTGGCAGATAGGCTGTGAGTTGTCGAAGAGCTAGTGGAGGCGAGGTACTGGAGAAGTAGCTCCTCAAGCCGCTGAAGACGATCGGAGTCAGACCGGAGCAGAATAGTAGTGGTGACGGGAGGTGCCGGAACAGCTGGATCGATAGTAGCAACAATGTCGTCAACATGGCGGAGTAAGGCCTGACCACATCCACGACCGATTGTCTCGACGGAGGGACTCGGCCCTAGAACACCCTCAAATCGGAGTGGCGAAGGAACACGATGAAAGCCCATAGTGCCAGGAGATGCAATAATCGCGCAAAAGTGAGGAGACACGGAGGCGGATGTAGGACCCTCGGAAACCCTCGACGAGAGATGATAGGGAACCGGCTAAGCAGAGGGGTCAGAAAGGGAGGCTGCGGGGCTGTGGGGGATCGGGTGAAGGGGCTGTGGGGGCTGCCGGTGCGGGTGAGAAGGAGATCGGGTGGCTGGAGGGGGCTGCGGGGGATGCCGGTGCGGGTGAGGGGGGGAGCTGGTGGATGCGGCGGCTGCGGGAGAGGAATCAGAAAGGGGGTCGGCCGGTGAGGGGAGGAGCGGGTGTCTGGAAGGGGGCAAAGGGGCTGCCGGTGCAGGAGGGGCTAGAGGGGCTGTCGGAGGGGGGAATCAGGTGCTAGAGGGGCTGTCGAAGGGGGGGAATCGGGAATCGGGTGCAGGAGGGGGCAGGAGGGGCTGTCGGAGTGCTGGTGGGGCTGTCGGAGGGGGGGAATCAAGTGCAGAAGGGTGCTGGAGGGGCTGCCGGAGGGGGGAATCGGGTGCAGGAGGGGGCTGGAGGGGTTGCCGGTGCGAGAGGAGCTACTGAGGAGCTGTCGGAAGGTCAGAGGAGGAGGGTGCGGTAAGGAGAGGGGAGACTGGTGGTGGTCAGGTGGGTTGCCGGAGGGGAGATCGGTGCCGGAGGGGAAGGCCGGAGGAGGAGGTGCTGAAGGAGTCGCCTTCACCGCGAAAAAACCGTAGAACTCTGATACCATGTTAGGAGATGACGGCTAGGGTTTGGATAGTGATGCGATGCGGAATGCTTAAATTAATCCAAGTGCAGAATTTAACAACTAAATTCAGATTTCAGCATGTATAAATAAATTTCAGCAAAGACCTATGATCATAATTCACCATTCATTCACTACCAATCAGATTTAATGCAACGAAACAACAAAAGGGACAAGATGAACATTAATTTCAGATTATAATACTGAATTCCAGCAATAAGAACAAGAACACTTTCAAATTAATAATCCAATGTCTCAAGAACATGCAAAGATCTAATCGAATAAACCCTAATGGATGAGACTCTCGGGAAAACAGAATTCTAGGGATCCTACGGTGAAAACAGCAATAAGGCCGGTTACAGAAAGCAGGTTATCACATGAAGATTATCGAGGATCGATCTCACCGTGCTCTGGTCAATGCCGGCAGCTTTCCGATGCTCCGAGGTTGCAGATGAATGGCGCGGAAGGGGAGGCGTGGCTCAGAAGACGGGGTGAAGAAGCCGAGACGATGATCTTGAGGAAGAAGAAACTCCACGTCGATCTTCCGTGAAGCCGAGGATGAATAGCGAGGCGACGGGGTAGAAGCGTGCGGAAGGAAGAAGTAGACAAGAAGCAGAGAGGATTTCTTCGGAAGGGATAACCGAACAAGCGCACACGCTTCTTCAATCTAGGGTTTCAATTTCAATTTCATCTCCTTCTCAATTAGGGTTTGTAGGGTTTATAGGGGATGAAACAACAAAGAAAACACAAAAAAGGAAAGAATGAGAGAGAGACGCGCGGAAGAGAGAGAGAGGTGACGCGCGGCATGAGAGAGAGAGGGGGACGCGCGGTCTTCCGCGGGAAAGGGGCCGGCCGGGTGAAAGGGGAGGTTCGGCTAGGGGTTTTTGTGATTTTGGTTTCCCTTGAAATCTCATCCATTGAGATTTAATCTCACTTAAGATCCTACGGCTAAGACTCTAACACAGAAACGAGTCAGTTCGGCATCTGTGGCTCGAACCGGATGCGAACATGGCTCGCACCTACCCAAACCAGAAATAAAAACTGAAATAACTAAAGATCCGTTGGTCGGATCGAAATAAAGTAAAAACCAAAACTGTGGGGCTTCGATTAAGCTTTCCACTGATGCAGACGGATCGACGATCGGGTTCCTGGATCTCCAGTGCGGATGAAAATACGCCATCAGCTGTAGAAAAACTGCACGTAGTGGGCTCGTCTGCATCAAGTCCCCCGGACTCAAAAGAACTCGACTCCTGTCGAGCAAGGTTCTGGATCCGGCGGGGGCTCTCCTGGTAGCAACGGCAACCGCTGAATCTGCTCTGACTGCTGTCCCGGGTCCGGTGGCCAAGTGATCCGCCTCAAGTACGCAGCAACTCCATCTCGTAGCCTCTGCCCCTCGACGCCAAGCGAAGACCTGAAAGTCAACACCAACATCCTCCGCGGCACGATAAGATCATCAAAAGACTCAGATAATTTCATGTGATAATAGGAATGTGGGTTGACATGAAATTCAAGTGACATGTGAAAAGAAAGGCCGCGGGAGCATAATGTGCTGCGGGTCATCGGCTTGCGCAATTGGCAATGGTATATTTGAAAGGCCGTGGGTTGCGGGTGCATAATGTGTTGCTCAAAATGGCCTGCGCACGGTGCAAAGCAAGGGGATTCTAAACCAGGAAGATATGTCATGTCATCATCGTCCGGATGCAGTGAATAAAATAAGAAATTAAAGAACTCATCATGCCACATGTTATGATTTCGAAAAATTAAAGACGATGGGTTGTCTGAAATCTGAAAACATGATTCATAGATATTCTGCCTCGAAAAATGATCAAACATGCCAAAATCTTCATTATTGCTTAATTCAACACTTGGATGACAATAGGGATGCACATATGAATGATCTATGAATGAATGGAAGTCAGGCAAATGATGAATGCAAGTGTCATGAATGCCTACCGACTCTAAATGCGATGTGCATGCAATGGAATTCAAAATGTTCTCTAATCCCTTATCAATCTTCAGTAAAGCAGATGGACATCCAACTAAGTTTTCAGCGAATGGTGGTATGGACGGACTCTGACTCAGAAGGGCTTGAGGTGCATGGGATCGGTGTTTCCTAAAACATGTGGGCCAAAGGGTGACATTGATGCCATCCTTAAGGAAGGTATAGGTGTTGGCTCTTCCATGATGTTGGACGTCGCGGTCGAACTGCCATGGACGCCCTAAGATAACATCAGCAACCTCTAGCGGAATGATATCGCACCAGATCTCATCTCTATATTGCAGCCCAACGGATAACTTTGCCAAACAACAGTGAGTTACCAGCTGACTCGTGGTGTTGTCTAGCCAGGATGTCTTGTAAGGGTGAGCTAACGGTTTAACCTTCCATTTCTTGCTCCTAACTACCCTTTCATTTATCAGATTGGTGGTACAACCTCCATCGATCAAGAGACAAAGGTACATTCCATTGACAGTGCAGACTGTTCGGAATAGTTCGAACCTCTGGTTCTTGCAGTGTGGCTTAGGGGGTCCTCCACAGAGCTCGTGGGGTAACAATGCTTTGGGTGTTTGGGGTGATGGCGACTGGTGAATGACCAACAGTGGTGCAGTCACATCATCCCCTTCCAAGACTAATTCATTGAAGTGTTCCCCATCAGATTCGTGACTATCCTCGTCATTATCCGCAAGATTTGTCTGTGGATGGAATTGACGGCGAGGACAGTCGGCGGACTTATGACCCGACTGGTTACATTTAAAACACTTTATCTGACTCGGGTTGGGTCCTAGGACTCCTTTACCCTTCTCAGTGGGTGCAGGAACTGTGCCAGCTACAGGTGTAGGTCCAGGGAGTGGTCTACTAACAGATCCGGATGGTGCCCTAGTGTTGTCATATCGCCGGAAGCAGATCGTGAGTGGTGAGACTCGACTTTCTTGGCCCGACGGTGTGCATCACTGACCTGATACAAGTCGTGAAGGGACACCACCTCCTGAATTGAGGGCTTGAGACCGTTGACATACCTAGCGACGCTCTGCTCTTCATCTTCGTGCAGATCGTTCCGAGCGTGGAGCTTGTAGAATTCATTAGTGTAGTCATCTACAGATTTATGCTCCTGTCGCAGGTTCTGGAATTTCTGGAACACATTCTGCTTGAAATCAGAAGGGAGGAACTTCTGTTGCATTTTTCCTCGCATATGTGTCCATGTGGAAATCTTTGTTTCCCTTTCCTACCCCTAGCGGTCTGCAACTGTTTCCACCAAATCAGTGCATGACCTTTCAATTTAAGGCTGACAAACTTGACTTGTTTGTCGCGGGGAATTTCTTTCCACTCGAAATACTGGTCGATTCTCTCGGCCCACTCCAAAAACTCTTCAGGGTCCATCCTACCCTCGAACTCAGGAATCTCTATTTTAATGCCCTGGTCCCAGCCCCAATGAGATTTCAATCTCCTATGACTTTGCCTACTTTGCCGCGCAGATCCATCAGAGGAACTGACGCTGTCACCTCCTGACCCTAGGTCTAGTTCACTACGCCCCGGTGACGCTCTAGTCCTGTGTTCGCGACGGGGTCGCGGTGGATTCTGGGAATTATTGAAGGCTAAGGTCAAGGTTTCTATCTGGGTCTGAAGCCTCTCAATGTTATCTTGTTGCCTCATGAAGGCATCCTGCCAAGTACGGGGCGGCGAAGATCCTGCCATTCTAGATTGTCTAGTAGATGCTATCGATTCACTCGGGAGAGAAGGGATGGTCCTAAAATGTATGCGATCACGCGATGCGTGTTACTAATGAATGCAAGGCACTAACTAAAATGAAAGAAGGCAAATAAAAAAAATTTTCAGCAAACAGACAATGATGCGAATGATGCGAGAGGACCGGCCGTTGCGTAAGGACGCGACGACTAGTGCGCTCTGATACCACCTTGATGCGATGCGGAATGCTTAAATTAATCCAAGTGCAGAATTTAACAACTAAATTCAGATTTCAGCATGTATAAATAAATTTCAGCAAAGACCTATGATCATAATTCACCATTCATTCACTACCAATCAGATTTAATGCAACGAAACAACAAAAGGGACAAGATGAACAGTAATTTCAGATTATAATACTGAATTCCAGCAATAAGAACAAGAACACTTTCAAATTAATAATCCAATGTCTCAAGAACATGCAAAGATCTAATCGAATAAACCCTAATGGATGAGACTCTCGGGAAAACAGAATTCTAGGGATCCTACGGTGAAAACAGCAATAAGGCCGGTTACAGAAAGCAGGTTATCACATGAAGATTATCGAGGATCGATCTCACCGTGCTCTGGTCAATGCCGGCAGCTTTCCGATGCTTCGAGGTTGCAGATGAATGGCGCGGAAGGGGAGGCGTGGCTCAGAAGACGGGGTGAAGAAGCCGAGACGATGATCTTGAAGAAGAAGAAACTCCACGTCGATCTTCCGTGAAGCCGAGGATGAATAGCGAGGCGACGGGGTAGAAGCGTGCGGAAGGAAGAAGTAGACAAGAAGCAGAGAGGATTTCTTCGGAAGGGATAACCGAACAAGCGCACACGCTTCTTCAATCTAGGGTTTCAATTTCAATTTCATCTCCTTCTCAATTAGGGTTTGTAGGGTTTATAGGGGATGAAACAACAAAGAAAACACAAAAAAGGAAAGAATGAGAGAGAGACGCGCGGAAGAGAGAGAGAGGTGACGCGGCATGAGAGAGAGAGGGGGACGCGCGGTCTTCCGCGGGAAAGGGGCCGGCCGGGTGAAAGGGGAGGTTCGGCTAGGGGTTTTTGTGATTTTGGTTTCCTTTGAAATCTCATCCATTGAGATTTAATCTCACTTAAGATCCTACGGCTAAGACTCTAACACAGAAACGAGTCAGTTCGGCATCTGTGGCTCGAACCGGATGCGAACATGGCTCGCACCTACCCAAACCAGAAATAAAAACTGAAATAACTAAAGATCCGTTGGTCGGATCGAAATAAAGTAAAAACCAAAACTGTGGGGCTTCGATTAAGCTTTCCACTGATGCAGACGGATCGACGATCGGGTTCCTGGATCTCCGGTGCGGATGAAAATACGCCATCAGCTGTAGAAAAACTGCACGTAGTGGGCTCGTCTGCATCAGATAGAATGGAATGAATATCTATAGAGGGACTCAAGCCCAATATATATGTACATGAATACACAAGCAACCTGACCCGACTGTACATACAATCCGACCCGGTATATACATTAACAATTATATTGCCATTAACATAGTATATATGCTAGTTGGACTGGTTGATAGCTTCCTTTCTTTCTGTGTAAGCTGGGTATGACCCATAATTTGCAAATACCTTTGTCAATTAAGCTGTGTCAACACCAGCCTTCATTATTGAGTGATGCTAAAATGTAATAGAAACTGGCTTTGTGCGGGCTTAGACTTTTCAATCTTCGATCTCAGAAAGAATATGCCAATAATTCATAGTCTTGAAAACATCCTTGGGTCAATCGCTCAAGGACTTACAAACAGCTAGTGCTTCAGATGATAATAAAGGAAATTACAAGAGAAACAGAAGGAGGCAACTTACCTGATCCTTCTCAATCAACTCAGACCATTCCTTTTTGGAGATGAGTTGATGTGTTCTTTCATATGATAAGTTGAGTCGATAATTTAGGTCTCCCAACCAGATAATCCTTCTGAAAGAAGATTAGATGCTTTCAGCAAGTTTGAGAGGCAGGTAAGAAAATCCAGATCAGTTGAAGTAGGAAAATTTCTAAAACTTCTCTATATGTTACAGAACTTGACATTTTACATGCTTGTGGCGCATGTTAACAGTATGCATAGGTTCACCTAGAAAGTCTGGTTTACGTTCCAAAAAGTTATTTCAGCATGTCCTCAAGAAACAACTATAATTATAAGATTGCAGTCACTTGAGTACTTGTTTGATCAATGGTACATGGCAAATATAGAACAATATCCTATCAGACAAAGCATATATCCCTTTAGAAGGATGTGTTCGTTCCAGGAAAGTGGCATGGATGGCTTTGAAACAGGAATGATAGCAATGAGTGCAGTCTTTTATCAAAAAGGGAAGATGAGCATAACCATAGTTAAGAACCCATGTCTCAGATATTTAAATCCTTATTTTTCATTTATTCTTAGTAGGGATGCATCCCGTAACAAGCACTCTTTAATAAATATATTTTTGGAACTTCAATCTAGATTTCTTAGGTCTTCCTCTCTGTTTTCTTGATCCTTTGGGTGGAAACCTTGGGAACATCTGGAAATGTGTCTTACTCACCAGCTGGTTCTATTACCAAGGGATTATTAAAAAAAAAACTAATCATATTTGCATTTGGTAACATGGATCGGCACATATTGAGAGAGCGAAACCTTAAGGTAAATTTTCAGTCAAGGTTCTGAACCTAGTGAAACAAGAAAACAAAGTCAAGGGGATAGCATTTCTCAAAAAAAAAAAAAACCAACGGGATAGCAATTAAATTAAAATATGGCATATTGTATTGCATCTTAGAAATCCTCAAATCCTCTAATCGCTTGATGAATTCAACATAAAGTTACTGTACAACAACGAAACTTGCTGGCTTCAACAAATTGTTCTGCTTAAAAACTCACATCAGATTGTGTTGGGTTAGTTGGACGACAAAGATTCCCAAGGGAATTTATGATATTTATAAATTCTAAGACAACTGATGACAGACCAAACTAAGGCTATTAAACATCGGTTGAACCAGTGCCGAGATCAGAGACATTCATATCCTCGAATGGTCATAAAATTTATATACATGTCATACCAGTACCAAAACTAGCATCACTTAACCAATTAAAAGTTATATCATACATAAAGGAAGATTATGGATCTGGACATCTTATAGTGTCATGTCAAATTAGATGACGAATACTTCACCTAGAAAGCAGCTATATTCCTAGCCATAAGGCATCCAAGAAGAAAAGGAGGCTGTCATTGTAAATGTCTAAGTTGTATACTTGTATATCACCAGGGTGATGTTTAGAGACTTCTAGAATCTAGGTGCACATCTGTTAGGAGATGACGGCTAGGGTTTGGAGAGAATGGGGTTCATCTCATTGAGGGACTGAAGCCCAACATATATGTACATGTATACACACACAACCCGACCCGACTGTACATATAACCCGACCCATTTCTATACATTAACACTCCCCCTCAAACTCACAGTGGATCATGGACCGAGAGTTTGCCGATAAAATGCCGAAAGCTAGCAATCGTAAGGGGCTTCGTCAGAAAATCAGCAGTCTGCTCCGACGATGGAATGAATGGCAAGGAGATGGTGTGGTCGAGAAACTCCTGGCGGACATAGTGACAATCAACCTCAATATGTTTTGTCCGCTCGTGGAAGACCGGGTTGCTAGCAATCTGAATAGCACTTCGGTTGTCACAGAAGAGAGGCGTGGGCCCGGATATCACAACTCCCAGGTCGAATAGAAGGCGGCGAAGCCAAACAATCTCTGCGGTGGTGGAAGCCATAGCCCTGTATTCGGCTTCGGTGCTGGAGTGAGCAACAGACTCATGTTTCTTGATTCGCCAAGAAATGAGAGAATCACCAAGGAACACACAGTATCCAGTAGTAGAACGACGAGTGGCTACATCTCCTACCCAATTTGCATCGGAGTAGCCACGCAGCACCAACGGAGAGGTGGAGGGAAAAAGTAGTGAGTGGGTGATGGTGCCTCGGAGGTAGTGGATAATCCAAAGGACTGCTGCATAGTGAACCGAACGAGGAGCCTGAACGAACTGACTAACAATGTCAACAGCATAAGCAATGTCTGGTCGAGTCATAGTGAGGTAGACGAGCATCCCAACCAGCCTCTGGTAGCGGGAGTCATCCTGGAGTGGCTCACCATCTGTAGAAAGAAGCTTCAAATTGAGCTTCATGGGCTAGAGGGGCTGCCGGAGTGCTGGAGAGGCTGCCGGAGGGGAGAATCGGGTGCTAGAAGGGCTACCGGAATAGGGAATCGGGTGCTGGAGGGAAAAATCGGGTGCAGGAGGGGGCTGGAGGGGCTGCCGGGGCAGGAGGAGCTGCCGGAAGGCCAGAGGAGGAGGTGTAGGCCGGGTGGGGTGCAGGAGGGGAAGGCCGAAGGAGGAAGAGGCCGGTGCCGAAGGACGAGATGCCGGAGGAGTCGCCTTCACCGCGGAGAAACCCTAGAGCTCTGATACCATGTTAGGAGATGACGGCTAGGGTTTGGAGAGAATGGGGTTCATCTCATTGAGGGACTGAAGCCCAATATATACGTACATGTATACACACACAACCCGATTGACTGTACATATAACCCGACCCATCTCTATACATTAACAACATCCATCTACTATTAAATTACTAGTAATGCCCATTCCTGTAGACACTTGGACGGCCGCCTTTGGCAGCAACACAACCCTTGTAGCCTTCAGCGGCATTGACACTGCAGTGGCCTGTTGGGATTAGTATGTCCTGCATGCCAATTACAGCTGTTAAGAGATGACGGCTAGGGTTTGGAGAGAATGGAATACATCTCATTGAGGGACTGAAGCCCAATATATATGTACATGAATACACACACAACCCGACCCGACTGTACATAGAACCCAACCTATCTCTGTACATTAACACTCCCCCTCAAACTCACGGTGGATCATGGACCGAGAGTTTGCCGATAAAATGCCAGAAGCGAGCAATCGTAAGGGACTTCGTCAGAAAAACAGCATTCTGCTCTGATGATGGAATGAAGGGCAAGGAGATGGTATGATCGAGAAACTCCTGGCGAACATAGTGACAGTTAACCTCAATATATTTTGTCGGCACGTGGAAGACCAGGTTGCTAGCAATTTGAATAGCACTCCGGTTGTCACAGAAGAGAGGCGTGAGCCCGGATATCACAACTCCCAGGTCGAGTAGAAGGCGGCGAAGCCAGACAATCTCTGCGGTGGTGGAAGCCAAAGCCCTGTATTCGACTTCGGTGCTAGAGCGAACAATAGACTCCTATTTCTTGCTTCGCCAAGAAATGAGGGAATCATCGAGGAATACACAGTATTCGGTAGTAGAACGGCGAGTGACTACATCTCCTACCCAATCTGTATCGGAGTAGGCACACAGCACCAACGGAAAGGTGGAGAAAAAAGTAGTGAGTGGGTGATGGTGCCTCGGAGGTAGCGGATAATCTGAAGGACCGCTGCATAGTGAACAGAGCGAGGAGCCTAAACAAACTGACTGACAATACCAACAGTATAGACAATGTCTGGCCGGGTCATGGTGAGGTAAACGAGCATCCCAACCAGCCTCTGGTAGCGAGAGACATCCTGGAGTCGCTCACCATCAGTAGAAAGGAGCTTCAAATTGAGCTCCATGGATGTGTCCACAGTGCGAGAGTCAGTAAGAGCATCATCGGCAAAGATGTCGGAGATGTACTTTTGCTGAGAGACCAACAGACCACGAGTTGACCGGGCAATCTCGAGGGCCAAAAAGTAGCGAAGAGGGCCCAGATCTTTCATCTCAAACTGACTCTAGAGGTGGCGCTGAAGGGACGCTATGGTGGTACTGTCATCCCAGGTGATGATCATATCATCCACATAGAGAAGAACTGCAATACCCTGACTGGAGGAGCGAGTGAACAGGGCATAGTCAGAGTGGCGCTCAACAAACCCGGCAACCAGGACTGCACTGCGGAATCGCTCAAACTAGGCACGAGGGGCCTGCTTGAGCCCATAGATGGCTCGGCGCAAACGACAGACGTGACCTGAAGGAGCAGGGACGCCCGGTAGAGGAGCCATATATACCTCCTCTGAGAGATCACCGTGGAGAAAGGCGTTGGTCACATCCATCTGATATAGAGGCCACCCTCGAGCAGCTGCCACAGCTAAGAAAGTGCGAACGGTAGTCATCCGAGCAACTGGAGCAAGCGTCTCCTCGTAGTCAATCCCATACTCCTTAGAAAAAACCACGAGCAACAAGGCGCGCCTTATGCTGCTCAATGGAACCATCAAGTCGAGTCTTGATCTTGAAGATCCATTTGCAGATGACAGGAACCACGCCAGTGGGACAAGGAACCAAATCCCACATCTGAGTCCGCTGAAAGGCCTCAAACTCGACTGTTATGGCATGTCGCCACTTTGGGTGTACAACTGCCTCACGGTACGACTGGGGCTCCCGGTGGGTGTGAAGAGCTGTGAGAAAGGCCTGGTCGGACGAAGAGTAGAAGGCAACAACAGAGTGTCTAGAAGTGTCAGGAGAAACAAGAGTAAACACAGAGTAGCCAAATCTGTCAGGAAAGTAGTCATATCGATCAAGAGGGTGATGTTCGCGCGCAGGGTAACGCCAAACAGGGCCAGGATCCGCGACCGGGCAGGGGGGAGCAGCTATAGGTGGAGAGGAGGTACTAGCGGAAACCAACTCTGAGGGAGTAACTGTAGAGCGACGAAAGTAGACACGCGTGACAGATAGTGGTGGTGGAGGTGGCGGGGGAGACGGAGGAGGTGATGGTGGTGGCGGGGAAGATAGAGGTGGGGGAGGCGTGTGTGGAGTAGCAGAATACGGAGGTAGAACAGGGATATGGAGAATTGATGAGGGCATGAAGGGTGACGCATGAGGCAAGGAAAGATCCCAGGACTTAGGGGAAAAGTACGGACATCCTAAACAAAAGAAACGTGACGAGAGACACGGATCCGGCGAGCCAAGGGATCGTAGCAACGATACCCCTTGTGCTCTCAACTGAGCCCTAAGTGAACACACCTAACAGACCTAGCAGAGAGTTTGGTGTGCTCATGAATAGAAAGAAAAACAAAGCACGTGCAACCAAACGTGAGAAGAAGAGAATAGTCAGGTGGGCTGGAGTGAATGCGCTCATATGGAGTGGCACCGGATAGAGCAGAGGACGGAGTGATATTAATGAGGTGGACAGTCGTCATGACAGCTTCAGCACAGTAGGAGTAAGGAACAGAAGCAGAGAGAAGCAAGGCTTGTGCGGTCTCAAGGACATGATGATACTTGCGTTTGGCAACTCCGTTCTGCTCATGGGTGTGGAGACAGGACTGCTGGTGAAGAATGCCATGATATTGAAGAATCTCATGCATCTCAGAGGAGAGATACTCCTTGACACAATCAGACCGAAAAGTCTTGATGCGCCAACCAAACTGAGTATATATTATAGTGGTGAATCTCCTATAAATGTGAGGGACTTCAGACCAGTGACACATAAGATAAACCCAAGTGCACCGAGAGTAGTCATCGATAAAACAAACATAATACATGAAACCAGAAATAAATGCAACAGGTGCAGGACCCCAAATGTCAGAATGTACTAAATCAAATAAAGCGGCAAATCAGGAAGCACTAGCAGAAAAGGGAAGAGCTAGATGCTTTGCCAATCTACAACCTGTACAGACAGAGAGAGGGGAGGACACCCGACCCAAAGTACCCGAATGGAAAACGCTTTTGAGTCGATCCCTCGATAAATGATCTAACCTTCTATGCCACAGGTTAGCATCAGAAGCAACAGACATGACAGACACAACAGGAATAGAAGACACATGTAGATGGTCCAGCTGGTAAAGTCCTGCTCTACGGCCCAGCCCAATCCTCTGACCCGTTCGCGAATCCTGCACAACACAAACAGAAAGGGTGAAGGTGACAGTCAGTCCAGAGTCGCAAAGAAAGCTGATAGAAATCAGATTAATGTTAAGACGGGGGGCATGATGGACATAGGGCAGGGTCAAGCGAACAGAAGGATCAGAGGTAGTAGTGATGGATCCATACTGCGGAATAGGGACGAAAGTCTCATCCACAGTACGGACCTCCAGGTGAGTGGGAGTAGAACAGTCAATAAGTACAGTGGAGTCACAGGTGAGGTGACAGGAGACACCCGAATCGAAAATCCATGGAGCAATAGTACCAGAAGTGGCAGACAAGCCGTGAGCAGTCGCTGAGCCGGTGGAGACTAGGTGGCGAAGGAGGAACTCCTCGAGACGCTGAAGATGGTCCGACTCAGACTGAGAAAGTGCAGTGGTAGCAGTGGGGAGCATCGAAGTCTCTATAGTAGCCGCAGTACCACCAAAGTGGCGGAAGGAGGACTGACCACGTCTACGGCTCCGTCCACCTCGACCGCCGCATCGATCACCCCGGGAGGCAAGAGCCCAGCGTGATGCTCTCTCATCCGGACCGCAGAAGGGGTTGTATAGAGGATGTGTGGGACATTCATGCTTCATATGTCCGGACTCCTTGCAGTAGTGACAGAATATAGACTCACCGGAGAACACGGCCGCCAGGACGCTGTCTAAGCTAGGGACAGATGGAGAAGGACAAGTACCCTGAGTCTGAAGATGAGTCTCCTCATCGACCAAGACAAGTAGGGCATCCTCTAGCCGAGGGAGTGGCTTACGGTCAGAGCTGAGCAGCGATGAGAGCAAAGTCCGACTGAAGCGCTGCCAAGAACTGGTGCAGGTGGCCCTCATTAAGGTAGCGCTGGAAATCCCTAGAGCGTGGGCAAGCATGCCGCTCCGGGATTAGGGAGTCCAGCTCATGCCAGTAGGCACTCATCAGACTGAAGAAGTCTTGGATCGTACGCTCCCCTGACGAGCAGACTGCGAATCACAGATAAGCTGATGTCGGCGTGCACCGCCGCGCAGGAGAAACCGGTCCCGAAGATACTCTCACATCACGCGCGCTGTAGGAAGGAAGCTGATGGGAGCAAGGAGCGGACGAGCAACGGAGCCCAGAAGATAGGCCCGGATGGTCTGGTTGTGCCGACGCCACGTGAGGGCAGCAGTCGTGGCTGCTGTGGTAGTAGCCGTGGCAGTAGCAGCAGCAGCATAGGACGCGGCGCTGTCGGCGGCGCTACTGGTAACAGAGGAGCCGGAGGAGGTAGCTGGAGGAGGATCATCACCGGTGATGTGACCCCAAAGATCGCGACTGGAGAGCGCGGCTTCGACGGTGAGCGACCAATCAGGCCAGTCGCTGGCCGAGGACAACTGAAAGGTGATCGCCTTCAGCGGTGGAGAGATCGAAACGATGGACGGCACAGTAGGAGATGCCATGGAGGAATCTCAAAGGATAGGTGAGCTGCGGGGAAAGGGAGAAGGACCGGGAAGGGCTGGCGGGTGGAGGGAAGGGGCTGTCAGGTGGAGATGAGGAGGCCGGGAGGGCTATCGGGTGTAGGGGAAGGGCTAGGAGGGTGTTGGGAGGCTGTCGGGTGGAGGGGAGGGGCCGAAGGTGGCTGACGGCAGGAAGGAAGGGGGCGGACGGCTAAAGGGGAAGGGCCGGGGGTGGCTGACGGCAGGAGGGAAGGGAGCGGACGGCTGGAGGGGAGGGGGCTGTCGGGTGTAGAGGAAGGGCCGGGAGGGTGCTGGGAGGCTGTCGGGTGGACAGGAGGGGCCGGGGGTGGCTGCCGGCAGGAGGGGAGGGGCCGGGGGGGCGGACAGCTAGAGGGGAGGGGCCGAGGGGGTTGGCGGCTGGAGGGGAGAGGCCGGGGGGTGCTGGGGAGGCTGTCGGGTGGAGGGGAAGGGCCGAGAGGCTGTTGGATGGAGGAGGCCGGAGGGGGGGCTGTCGGGTGGAGAAGGCCGGGGGGGGGCACCGTCGTCGCCGGAGTGGCCCGGAGGAGGGAGATTGAAGTCGGGGTGGCTGCCGTCGTCGCCGTCGTCGCGCGAGAGAACCCTAGAACTCTGATACCATGTTAGGAGATGAAGGATAAGGTTTGGAGAGAATGGAAAACATCTCATTGAGGGACTGAAGCCCAATATATATGTACATGAATACACACACAACCCGACCCGACTGTACATAGAACCAGACCCATCTCTATACATTAACAACAGCAATGACAACACTTGATTATAATCACATCACTGATACTCACACCCCAATGCATTAGATGCATAAAACCACTAGTCCACATTAGTATAGTCCAAATGACTCAGATATGTGGATGAGATCGACATATAGGAGATGTGAGTCACCGTACACACTCATGTATGTTCGCAGTCGGTTGCTAGATTAGACACCTAGCTTGAAAGACTATAACACACTGACCTTCTCCGTAAGAGAGATGATCTATCTCGACCATCAGTATGAGATACCAAGTTATGTAGTGTTGATGTAACTGGAATGTATCGAACGGAATCAAGAGAGAAAACCGGTCTTAACAACTGTCACTCAAGACCATAGGACCTCTATTGCTAGTTGACTAGAACCATAATCCTAGGAGGTATTGTGAACTCTTAGTTTATTGTTCACCACTTTGACTTACCAAACAGTGCGGTCTATCGCAGACCTAAACCCGAGTAGATTGGGTGGTTTACATTAGGCTTTAGGGAACGCAAGCAATCCGTAGGCATTCCAAATTCCCTTAGGGGAATTAGGTCTCATTGAGTGACTCTCATGAAGGGTTGATCATTAAGGCTAGCAAGCCATACTCGTACTAAGATGGTGATCACAAAGCTTTAAGACGTCAGGACTCAAGTGGGTGAACTGATCTGAGAGGGATAGTCGGTACTGATCTCAGTTTCACGGACACCGGATTGGAAGGGTTCAAGTGCAGCATAGTAGGGTAAAGGGTACTCGCATAATTACTAATAGCCTCGGAGTGCAGCAGTGCCTTAGTAGTGGTCGTAGACAATGTTCACTGGTATGGCCTAGGCCATGGCACCAGTGGGAGCCAAGGTTATCAAGGTCCCGAAGATTCCAACTCTTAACCTCCACTAACAACCAGCGAACCTCATTCAGTTCGTTAGGGTTTACTGATAGTAGGTAACACCACGAAGACCGGTAAACCCAGAGGCAAGTGGATCAGGAGTTATAGCTTAGGTTTACCTAAACGATTTCTTTCTAGGGCCCTCGCATAAAGAAAACCTAGTTTGACTAGGGTTCCTCAATGGGACTCACCTGGTGGGCCCTAGACTCGTGGAATGAAGATATGAACATTGTTGTGTGGAAGTTAGTCATGTGATCTCTAGGGTTTCCTAGGACCACTGGGTTTTAACTAAGTTGACTAGGTTGACTTTCTCCGAAAAAGTCATAAGCGTCAACTAAAGACTAAACTGGACCTCGGACATTCTAGGAGAAGTCATTAGAGCCTAGTTAAATGGACTTTCATGACTTCCCTAAAATGTAGGTGCCATAAGTGACCCGGGATGGAGTGCGACTCCATCTTCCTCTCTGGTCGACTAAGGAGATAACCCCTGAGTGCAGGGTATTATCGTAATTGTTCGAGGTGGATGTTGATAGATAATTAATTATTTTCTCTTATTCGTTGCCTAGTTGGACTAGGAGAAGCCGCGGCACAAGTTAGAGTTTGACCGCAATCAAATCGGGCTAACAAGTATGCAAGCCTTTCTCGACTTAAGTAGGTGCCGGAACCTGTGGGTGCAACTTGGGTGTTGTTGGCCGCACCCTATGGGTGCTACCCATGAGAATTTCGACCAAGGGATAAACCATAACCGAAATACTCATATGGTAACAACCATAGGAGGTTATGAGGGGAGATTCAAGGGATCTCTATTCCTTTATAATAGGAAACCCTATCTAGGGATTTCGACAAAAAACAAACCCTAGCCGCCCCTTTGGCCTCAATCCCAAGCCAAAACCGTGCCCCCTTTCTCCTTGAGAGGTTCAGCCTAGAGAGAAGAGAAGGAAAGAAAAAAA
Source organism: Chamaelirium japonicum (assembly GCA_947650365.1). NCBI lineage: Eukaryota > Viridiplantae > Streptophyta > Magnoliopsida > Liliales > Melanthiaceae > Chamaelirium > Chamaelirium japonicum. The sequence goes on along the minus strand of OX393559.1, from coordinate 5,414,935 downwards.
AAAGAGAAAAAGAGAGAAAAAAAAAGAGAAGGACGATAGGTTTTCCTCCCCTTCGGGCTTCCACACGACGGATCTGTTTTCGTCTTCATCAAGCATTCTTCGCGAGAATCTAGAAGGAGAAGACTCCCACAAGTCTACCATCGCGGCTCGTGTGCATGGGATAGGCGTTGAATCAAGACGGTAGCGAGATCACAACTTCATCTTCAACCTTCTTCTTCATCGGATCTACAACCATAGGCATCTATAAGCAAGGTTCAAAATCGCGGTATCGGTCGGCCCTGAACCGGTATGTACCGACATGTATGTACCGGTACCGGCCGATACAGACCAATATTGGTTGAGGAAAAAAACCTCAAAAAAATAAAAATAAAAATAAAAAATTAACCTATCGGTACCGATTTGTACTGGCCGTACCGGTCTGAACCTGCCAATACAGACAGGTACTTATCGGTACCGGCCAGTACGGGCCAGGTATCAGGATCGATTGCAGTACCGGGCAAAACTGGTACGTATCGGTATCGGCCGAGATTTAAAACCCTGTCTATAAGTCTTAAGAGGTAAACTTGTAATAATCCATAGATGATGGTAGCCATTATAATTAATTTTTCTAAGACAATGATAATTTATAATTAACTATTATATAGCTATAGTGCGAATTTGATTTTGATCCGACGTGAAAAATTTTGCATCCCGACTTTTCGCAGGATAGAACCCTAATTCCTACACCGCACGCTCAGACCAACATGGCCACCTTAGGCAGCAAGACACATCCCGGGCAATGCCTGAACCTCTCGTAGCCTCTATCGACTACCACCAAGGTTTGAGGTTTCGATTTCGTGTCTAGTCTCGGTCCTAGCCGAAACTTAAATTTTGGAAAATTTTCAAAATAATCAAAAAAGGGCCGAATTTGTTGGTTTTTTTTTTATTTTTAAATTTAACTCTTTTATAGTTGTGCATATATATTTACTTGAATTGCTTGGAGAAAATTATGCATATATAGTTACTTGAATTGTTTGGAGAAAACACAACAAACACAGCAAGCTTGATGGACCATTATATCCGAATACCAGTAAACAGAAAATAAAACATGATAATCACCATATATTTATATAAATTTATATTGTTTACATAAATTTACATTGTTTATATTGCGTTCGGTCGAAATTTGTCCAAAATGCACGAAAGTCATGCAAAATTTGGCGTATTTCATTGACAGCTCACTATAAGAGCCGACAGATTTCAACCCCTCATTTTTGTGGGTCCACATGCTTTTGATCGGAATTTCGACAAAATACACACAAATTTTCATTGAAATTCACGTGAAATGACAACTCAGTCTAGGCCCCACAGATTTTTGATCGAAATTTCACCGAAATACATGAAAATCCTCCAAAAGGCACTAAATTCGATCGAAATACAGACTTTCAGAGTTTCGCACAGGCCTTTCGTTTTGGTGATGGCCGAAACCGAAATTTTGAATCAAAATTTCATCATTTCAGTCAAAATCTCAATCCATGACTACCACCGCCGCCGCTGAAAAACACATACCCTGCCTTTGGTGGCAAAACACGCTCGGTGAGGTAGCAAAATTTTTCGGTGGCGCCCACATCCGAATGGGGATGAGGGTCTTTATATGGGAAAGGACTAATTCAAATTTTGGCACAATCAAGTGGTCAGTAGATATAAAGTGTGCAGATTTTCACAAAAAAACAAGCAGGTTTTCAATTAAAGATAATAGAAACTACATATTTTATCTAAAAATAAAGCAAACAAGGTACAGGTGGACACCCGACGATCAAGTACAAGATAAGGACGATTATGACATATATTAGGGCTTCAACTAGGAATGAGACGGAGTGATGAATGTTTATGATGCAATGGGAAACAAATAAAAGGGATGCAGAAGCGAAAAACAAGGCTAAAACAAAGGATGCGAACGGTTCCGCCGTAGCACGTTGGTCAATGCGAGGATGCGACGGTGATCCCGCTCATGGTGCAACCGTGTAAGGCCGAACGTCAAAAGAAGCCGGATCGTTCGGAAAGCGATGTGAGGCCTTCTCGAGGTGAAGTCGAGACGTCAGCAAGGATCGGGGACTCGAGTCTATCCCGAAAGAAGCTTTCATCTAACAATTTCATATCTGAACTCTCCCTTTGTTTTCCCTCTTTTATGTAACTAGGATTTGCTATGGATGTGATGTATCCTGAGATGCATCGATCGGACTACGTTTGAGTCACTTATTTCAGTTTTCTATAGTAGAAACTTGTTAGTTTACTTACGGTTGTCGTTTGCTACGATTCGGTTTTCAAGACCCATTTGAATGTTTTAGGCCTTTTTTTATCATTTTTCTGCATTTAGTATAGGACTTGGTTTTGTCTTTTCGAAAGATCCGATGTGTTTAGACGCTCGACCTTGCTCCGTGAAGGGATCCTGGCGTATCCTCACACCCCACAGCGGAAACCCAAGTGGTATCTTCCTTTTTATCTTCATCCATCATCGCCTTTGATCTTTTCTTTATTTTTCGTCCATCGTCCTTACCCGCACGAGATCCCCGCTCCACGCCCTAACTTTTACGAGACCTTTAGGAACATTATCTCCTTCGCGCAAACTGTTACCGCAATACATTACGCACCCGCAACTACCATTTTAATCCTCACCTTTACCGCTGTCATCAGTCTTTCCCCAGCCCTCTTTGATACCCCGGAGTTGCCCAAAACGTTGCCCGTTGGTCTCGCGACTAACTGGTACCTTTGCTGCCCTGTTTTGCATTTTTTTCATATAAAATCTGATTGTTGTCCTTTGTTTGCTATTTGCTGAATTTCTGCGTGGATGTGTGGAATTGTTTCTTATTGTTAGATTTTAACTATCTAAGTATTCTACTGCATATATGTTTAATTGTATGATAACAACTACATGTTTGACCACTAGTTGGACGTTTTGCACGCAATATTGATAGTAATCCCTAGTTAGTTGATCAAGAGGTCTTAACTTAGTGATTGCAGCGACCTAGTTAGGTTGTGTCTGCATCAAGATGGCTCAAATCAAAGGGCAATAAAGGGTGAGTGGTGGGGATGAGATAGAGTGATAAGGGTAAAAGAGAAATAAGAGAGAGAGAGAGGGGTTTGTGGCTACACATGAAAGAGTGGGAGAGAGAGAGGGTCGTGCGGTATAGGAGAGGGTCGTACGTCAGTTATTTTTTAAGTTATATTGATCTAGCCGTCGATTTTGAGATCTAATCTTGACCGTCGGCACCCAACAAGCACACATAGCACATATTAAATAAAGCTGAAAATCACCTCCAAATAGCCCAAAATCAATCAAATAGCTTCTGAAAGCAACCATGAACATCCCTCATGACTTAGGCATAAACAAGAACGGATATAATATGCAGAAATGACCAGAAACATAATAAGAATGGCCTAAAACATCCAAAACAGCAATAATGTCTTTCAACATAATAAAATAAAAATAAGTGTGGATGATGATCTGATGATGCAGATCAGGCCTGCATCAAGAGCCGAAAGAAGCCATAGGATCCACAAAAAGAAGCAACTTTTAAGAACGTCGAAATTCTGGTAAGTTACACTGACCAAGATAAATGATCAAATGCTAAAGATAGATTCAACAAGAAGTTTATGCAATAATAACAGCTCTAGCTCACTTCATATTATGTATTAAATAAGTCTTCAGATTTTACATATTACCTGATATTCAAAAGTAACATGACTCCATATTAGGATTTAGGTAATATGAGTAGGGATGTACCTAAATAAGTTTATTCAGTAAAGAGAAAAAAAACAACCACTTAGCCAAGTTCTTGCCAAAATTAATATTCATAGAATCATAATCAGTACTATCAAACTAAGAGATTATGGAAGTACATCAAAAAGACACTAGAGAATTGCCATTATAAGAGTCCTACATGTGTAAAAGAGCCATGCTTTATTGGCATTTATCTTTTGAAATGGTATTAAAATATTAGTCTTAAAAAAGTCTATAAGATTGGTTATTGTAATTTGTAATTAAGGTCACGAAAATAGAAATAAATAGGCAGGAAACAATGAATATAGCATACATGACAATTCCACTATAATAAATTCATATTCCAAAAAAAAAAAAGAATTGTCACCTTACATGTATAGATGTCCTCAGACAGGACAAAGGTTCTGTTTACTTACTCGTGATCATGGATAGCTTTAGGAAACCCAATATTGGGAGAAGAACAAAACATTGTTCTTCGGTGAATCTCATGCACATCAGCATTTCTACGAAGTTCATCGCCCTCCTTTTCACCAGAAGTTAGGTGGCAACATATAAAGCAAAAAAGTGTCTGATAAATAGACATGCTGACAGATATCGATCCCTGGATAATATTTGGAAGTTGTCAATGTAGTGCATCATTAAAGGGTAACTTACGTGCACAAATTCATGTATGCATTGTTATGTAAAGAAATGGCATATGCTTGGCACGTAAAGTCGCAGGGATCAGATAACAAGATAATAAAAAAAGTCGGGACAGGTCTTGGAAGAAATAAGTGACCTTGGAATTATATTCAATGTGAATAGTGTAATCTCCCAAAATCTTATCGAAAGGTAAACTTTGATATTGCCTTTTAACATGCATTTATGTTAACACACCCTCTATTGTTGACTTTTTGGACTTGCCCTTTTTTTTGTTATTCAAGTAAGAAAGGTGAATTCCATCAGTGTAAGGAAGATAGGGAGAACATAATGAATTGCACACTAGATGGACTTGGCATCTGGTTTATTCTTATTCTGAACACTAGGTTCTTGACAAAAAATGGCTTACAATAGGTCACACTAAAAACTGGTTTGACATGTAAAAAGATTGTTTTTACATGTCAACCGAATATTCTGGACATATTCTGGATCATAACTATACCATCTCAACCGAATATACCATAACCATGGTCTGGAATTTAGGTCAAAATACTGAACTTTTGCAGAAATAATTCAATTTTGACCGCAGGCAAAACGAAGGGGTTCGAAATCTGAACCCCTTCCGATTTTTGGTGAAGTTTCAGAATTTCAGGGATATTTCGGTCATTTCGTCGATATTTTGACCGAAATAGTGGAGCCCACCAAAACCACATGTTGTCCCCCCCGGTTTCGTTGTCTACTTCGCCAAAGTTTTATCGTTTCGTAGGCATTTCGGTGATTTTGATCAAAACCAGCCCACAGATTTCGTAAAACCAGTTGGCTGGTTTCGGTGGGGTTGGGGCCTTTAAATGCTGGCTGATTTCGACGGAGACATCCCATTTCACCTAGACTTCATCTGAGACCTCCTAATTTCACTAGATATCACCGAAATTCATCTTATTTTTCAGTTTACTGGTATTCCACCTGGGTTATCATGGTCCATGCAAGCTTACTATTTGTTTGGTGTGTGTTTTCTTCATACAATTCATGTAAATATATGTGCACAACTATAAAAGATTTAGAATTAAAATTTCATAAAAAATCCAGTAATTTTGTTTTTTTACCATTTCAAAATTCTTTCACCATTTCAACCGAAATTTTGGTTCCGATCTGGACCAAAACCAGACACAAAACCGAAGTTTAAAGTCATGACCAAAACCATCTCCTACCTATTTAGAGATCAACAGCTTTGACCTTGTTAGGAGATGACGGCTAGGGCTTGGAGAGGAATGGAATGCTCTCTATTGAGGGACTCAAGCCCAATATATATGTACATGTATAACCATACAACCCAACCCGACTGTACATGTAACCCGACCCATCTTTATACATTAACACTCCCCCTCAAACTCACGGTGGATCATGAACCGAGAGTTTGCCGATAAAGTGCCGGAAGCGAGCAATCATAAGGGGCTTCGTCAGAAAATCAGCAGTCTGCTCTGATAATGGGATGAATGGCAAGGAGATAGTATGGTCGAGAAACTCTTGGCAAACGTAGTGACAATCAACCTCAATGTGTTTTGTTCGCTCGTGGAAGACCGGGTAGCTAGCAATCTGAATAGCACTCCGGTTGTCACAGAAGAGTGGCGTGGGCATGGATATCACAACTCCCAAGTCGAGCAGAAGGCGGCGAAGCCAGACAATCTCTGCGGTGGTGGAAGCCATAGCCCTGTATTCGGCTTCGGTGCTGGAGCAAGCAACAGACTCCTGTTTCTTGCTGCGCCACGAAATAAGAGAATCACCAAGAAACACACAGTATCCGGTAGTAGAGCGGCGAGTGGCTATATCTCCTGCCCAATCTGCATCGGAGTAGGCACGCAGCACCAACGGAGAGGTGGAGGGAAACAGTAGTGAACGGGTGACGGTGCCTCGGAGGTAGCGGATAATCCGAAGGACAGCTGCATAGTGAACTGAACGTGGAGCCTGAACAAACTGACTGACAATGCCAACAGCATGGGCAATGTCTGGCCGGGTCATAGTGAGGTAGACGAGCATCCCAACCAGCCTCTGGTAGCAGGAGACATCCTGGAGCGGCTCACCATCTGTAGCTAGAAGCTTCAAATTGAGCTCCATGGGTGTGTCAGCAGTGCGAGAGTCAGTCAGAGCAGCATCAGCAAAGATGTCGGAGATGTACTTTTGCTGGGAGACCAACAGACCACGAACTGACCGGGCAATCTCGAGGCCCAAAAAGTAGCGAAGAGAACCCAGATCTTTCATCTCAAACTGACTCTGGAGGTGACGCTGAAGGGATGCTATGGTGGCACTGTCATCCCCGGTGATGATCATATCATCCACATAGAGAAAAAGAACTGCAATACCCTGACTGGAGGAGCGAGTGAACAGGGCATAGTCGGAGTGGCGCTCAACAAACCCGGCGGCCAGAACTGCACTGCGGAATCGCTCAAACCAGGCACGAGGGGCCTGCTTGAGCCCATAGATGGCTCGGCGCAAACGGCATACTTGACCGGAAGGAGCAGGGACGCCCGGTGGAGGAGCCATGTATACCTCCTCGGAGAGATCACCATGAAGAAATGCATTGGTCACATCCATCTGATGTAGAGGCCACCCTCTAGCAGCTGTCACAACTAAGAGGGTGCAAACGGTAGTCATCCGAGCCACTGGAGCAAACGTCTCCTCGTAGTCAATCCCATACTCCTGGGAGAAACCACGAGCAACAAGGCGCGCCTTATGCCGCTCAATGGACCTATCAGGTCGAGTCTTGATCTTGAAGATCCATTTGCAGCTGACAGGAACCACGCCCGTGGGACAGGGAACCAAATCCCACGTCTGGGTCCAATGAAAGGCTTCAAGCTCGACTGTCATGGCTTGTCGCCACTCTGGGTGAACAACTGCCTCACAGTACGACTGGAACTTCTGGTTGGTGTGAAGGACTGTAAGAAAGGCCTGATATGACGGAGAGTAGGAGGCAACAGCAGAGTGTCCAGAAGTGTCAGATGAAGCAGGAGTAAACACAGAGTAGCCAAACCTGTCAGGAGAGTAGTCATAGCGAGCAGGAGGGTGATGTTCGCGCGTAGGGTATCGCCGAACAGGACCAGGATCCGCGACCGGGCAGGGGGGAGCAACCGTAGGTGGGGAGGAGGTATCAGCTGAAACCGACTGAGAGAGAGGAACGGTAGAGCGACGAACGTAGACACACGTGACAGGTGGTGATGGTGGTGTAGGTGACAGGGGAGACGGAGAAGGTGGTGGTAGTGATGTAGGTGGTGGTGGGGAAGATGGAGGTGGAGGAGGCGTGGGTGGGGCGGCAGAGTACGGAGGTAGAATAGGTATGTGGAGAAGTGAGGAGGGCGAGAAGGATAATGCAGGAGGGAAGGAAAGATCCCGAGACTCAGGAGAAAAGTACGGGACATCCTCAACAAAGGAAACGTGACGAGAGACACGGATCCGGCGAGCGAAGGGATCGTAGCAACGATACCCCTTGTGCTCCCGACTGAGCCCCAAGTGAACACACCTAACAGACCTCGCAGAGAGTTTGGTGCGCTTATGGGGAGGAAGAAGAACAAAGCACGTACAGCCAAACGTGCGAAGAAGAGAGTTGTCAGGTGGGCTGGAGTGAAGACGCTCATATGGGGTGGCACCGGACAGAGCAGAGGATGGAGTGATATTGATAAGGTGGACAGCCGTCATGACAGCTTCAGCCTAGTAGGAGTGAGGAACAGACGTAGAGATAAGCAAGGCTCGTGCTGTCTCAAGGACATGGCGATGCTTGCGCTCGGCGACTCCGTTCTGCTCATGGGTGTGGGGACAGGACTGCCGGTGAAGAGTGCCGTGAGATTGAAGAATCTCACGCATCTCAGAGGAGAGATACTCCTTGGCACAGTCAGACCGAAATGTCTTGATGCGTCGACCAAACTGAGTATGTATCATAGTGGTGAATGTCCTAAAGATATGAGGGACTTCAGACCGGTGACGCATAAGATAAACCCAGGTGCACCTAGAGTAGTCGTCGATAAAACACACATAATACATGAAGCCAGAAATCGATGCAACAGGTGCAGGACCCTAAACGTCCGAATGTACTAAATCAAATAAAAAATCAGATTGGGAAGCACTAGCAGAGAAGGGAAGAGCTAGATGATTTGCCAGTCTACAACCCGTACAAACAGAGAGGGGAGAAGGACGCTCGACCCAAAGCGCCCGAACGGAATACTGATGGGGACATCGAGCAGCGCCCATGGCGCGTGTACCAGCGCAGGAGGCGCCACCTGAGTCTATGGCTCTGATCAGACAGTCAGCACCATCATGGATGTTTTCATTTGTTTTTATTTTTTTTTGCATTGTGTTATTTAGTCCCACCTCGACTTCCAGGGACTTTCGTTTGTTATTGCAGGCCTTTATATAGGCATGCCCATGGATCATGTAGTGGCACTGAAGAATGAAATAAAATTCTGTTTTCCTCTACATGCTTGTTGAGAGAAACCAGGGTGAGGTGTGTGAAACCCCAATCCCAACCCTAGGCGTGTGAAACCCTAGGTGGGTACTAGGCGTGTGAAACCCTAGCCCAACCCCTACCCCATCCTCTCCCTCTCTCTCTCCTCCCGCGACCTCCTCCTCTCCCCTGCGCCCAGCCCCGCCTCCCCTTCCTTCCACTGCTCCGACCCGGCCCCGCCCCTGTTCCCGGTGCTACTGCCCTATCCCAGCCCCGCCCCGGCCCCTGCCCTGCCTGCGCCGGCCCGCGCGCAGCCCGACCCGAAACCCCCTACCCGTCCCCCCCTTCTTCCTGCAACCCCACGCTGCCACCCCCGCCTCCCTGTGACCCGGCCCCGCCCGGTGCTGCCGCCCCGGTCCGGCCCCGCCACTCTCCTACGACCCCAACCCGACCCGACCCTTGTCTCCTCTCCTTTACCCGACCCACACAACCCCAACCCCTCGCTCAGCCTCTCAACCAACCCCAACCCAAATCGACCCCACTCCAGTCCAAACCTGTGACCCCGATTACATCATCCTCGGTTGACCCGGACGCTGATCACGGGTTCGATTGAGGGCGCTGACGGCCGACCCGGACGCTGATCACGGGTTCGATTGAGGGCACTGATGGCTGACCCGGATGCTGATCATGGGTTCGATAGAGGATGCTGACGTCTCCCCGGATATTTGATCACCATATTCGGAGTTCCTGCTCGATTCGGGTTCCTGAAGCTAAGCCTGATCCTCAGTAGGTACGTCTCTTTCCAGTAGGGTATTTCCGATAATTCTACTAATCGGATCTCCAGTATATTATCTGTGCCGACAGCTGTCCATCTTCGTGAGGTTGTGCGTCCCTACCTGCCTGTTAAGTTCATTAGCATTTGATATTGCGGGACGGACTCGTGCCGTTTAATTTAAGCATTATTCATTGTAATTCTTAGAACTGAGATCGAACTGCCTGATGCGAGTAGTTTCTTTTAAAACCCATTATTCCCTGCTGATGGCTTGAATAAAACTTCCTACCTGAAACTTTTAATTCATAGCGAAACACTGCTAGTACAATTAAACTACTGATTTCCTGTCCACCTGCATTGTTTTGCATCATTTTTGGTATCAGAGCATGGTTGTAGGTAGGAACTGTCAGTTGTATTGCATATCTGCATCGAGGAAATTTTTTTTTTAGTTATTACATTTGATTGTCATTTTTAACAAAAAAAAAATAAATTTCAGCATGCATCATGTTGTGAGTTTGTCTTTGCATACCAACCCGTAGAGGTAGGTCATATCTGTTAGGAGAGTCGAGTGAGTCGGACAATATGGATCCCGAGGTCTTAACTAGAGCACTTGCCGAGTTAGCTCAAGGAATAGCAACTATGAACCAGAACCTCACCGCTTGTCAGCGTGACACCAATGCCCGTTTTGACCGTCTGGACCAAGCTCCACCTCTAGCTCCACCACCCCTAGACCCTCAAGATTTTCGGCCAACTTGGCAGAACAATCAAGACCCGGATGAACGGTATCTCCGAAGCATTAGGTTAAAGGTGCCCTCTTTCGATAGCAGGCACGATCCCCACTTCTTTTTGGACTGGCTCCAGTCCATGGACCGATACTTTGCCTGGTACCCTTTAACCGAACCGCGAAAAGTGCAATTCGCTGCCATGAAGCTTAGTGGACCTGCCAGCCAATACTGGACTAATGTAGAGCCTTGAGAGCCGCCAAAACTCAGGACCCCATTGATACTTGGGTCGCCATGAAGAATGAGCTAAAGGGCAAGTATGTGCCCCCATCATATCGAGCCCACCTATTGGACCAATGGCACCAATTCACCCAAGGCAACAAATCAGTCAGGGACTATGTCACCAAATTCGACGAGTTCCTAACTCGCTGCAATGTCCTTGAAACAGAAACCTCTGCCCAGGTCCTGGCACGTTTTCGATCAGGTTTGAGAGAAGACCTGAGGAGTGAGCTCCTTACCCGAGATGTTACAGAGTTGGAAAGAGCATATGCCTTAGTTCAGAACCTCGATAGCATTAGGTCCAACCATTTCCATCGGGATCAAGATTCCCAAAGCAACGTCCCTCGGCCCTTCTCGGACAACTACCTAAGTCGGCCCTACCCCAACGAATCCCAACCAAGAGCCGACTCCACAAGTCGAAGCAATGAGAGAGACAACCATGACAAGGGCCCTGAGAAAGACTTCTCCAAAGTAAGTCCCCTCATCATGTGTTGTAAATGCCAAGACTACGGACATGTGGCCGCAAACTGTGCAAGCCATGTCAAAGTCAACATTATTGATGGCAATCTCATTGATGTGATAGAGGACAGAGAGGCAGAATTCGTCTATCAAGCTGAAGAAGAAGATGGAGACTTTGATGATGATGACGAAGCCATCTTGAGTTCCCTTAGACAGATGTCATCTCCCTCCATGTCAGTTGTTAGGTGCACCCTGTCTCAACCCAAGGATCAAGATAACTGGAGACGTACTGACATTTCCCACACGTTCATAAAGATTGGTGATAAGAACTGTAATGTCATCGTTGATTGCGGTAATTGCACCAATACCGTGTCATCAACCGTGATCTCTAAGACTTGCCTCAAGGCCGTCCCCCACCCTCGACCCTATCAGGTCCCCTGGATCAATTCGACCACCATGGAAATCAAGCAACGAAGCCTTCTCCCCATAAACTTCGATATCTACCTGGACAAAATATGGTGTGATATTCTGACCATGGATGCGGATCAAGTCATTCTGGGACGACCTTGTCTGCTTGACAATAATGTCCCCATTTATGGCCGTTCGAACATGTGCCTATTTAAGAATGAGAGCAAGAAGGTCAAACTGGGTCCTCCCCAACCTAAGAGTACTCAGGCCGAACAGCAATCAACCCTAGCTGATAAGATTTTCAGGAAGCATGATTCGGTCCTAGTCTTCGTAGACCGGTTCTCTGAGGTGACCCATTTCCTCCCTTGTTCCAAAACGTCCAATAGCGTCATGAAGTTACACGGATTGCCTGAATTCATTATGCCCAACAAGGGTGTCAAGATCACCAATTTTTGTTGGAAAATCCCATGGCACAAGCTGGGCACCAGGCTCCAGTTCTCCACTGCCTTCCATTCCCAGACCGATAACCTGACCGAAGTTGTCAATAGGAGTCCGGAAACCCTTGTACGTACCTTGATGGGTGAACACGTTAAGACTTGGGATCTGAAACTGTCAGTAGCCGAATTTGCATATAATACATCTGTCAATAGGTCCACCAGTATGAGTCCTCATGAAATCGTGCGTGGGTTTGAACCTAGGCAACCAGTCGATCTTATTCCCATGTCTGAGCATCATAGAATTTCTGAGTCGGCATCTGATTTTGCATCTCATGTGCATAAACTACATAAGGAAATCAGTAAAAAAATTGAACAGAGCAATGCGACCTATAAATTAAGGGCCGATGCCCAGAAGCGAGTTCAGACTTTCAGTATGGGAGATTATGTGATGGTCCGGATTCCTCCGAAACGACTTCCTTCGGGAGCCGTTAAGAAACTACATACGCGCAGTGCGGGTCCTTTTCGGGTTCTAAAAGATATAAATGATAATGCTTATTTTATTGTATTACCCGAGGGTTTTGGCATCAGTCCCACCTTCAATATTAAAGATCTAGTGGCTTATAATGGCCCATATTTTAACCCTGGAAATCCGCTGATAGTTGAGCCTACCCTGGACCCTGCCCCTGAGTGCCCACCCTGCCCCTGAGTGCCCCCCCTACCCCCACTCCCAGAAATATCCCCACCATATACAGCAAAAGGCATTGATAATATTCTGGATGACGAGATTGTCTCTGGGAGACGACAGTGGAATCCGACGGTACCTGGTTTGCTGGAAAGGAAGGCCCCATTCTGAGGACGCTTGGAGTGAGCATCAGGGACCCCAGCAGATGGACCCAGGCCTGCTGGAGCTGTACGAGAGCCGTACCGAGCCTTACTCGACGGAGTCGAGCTCTCTCCCACCCCGGGAGAATGATGGGGACATCGAGCAACGCCCATGGCGCGTGTACCAGCGCAGGAGGCGCCACCTGAGCCTATGGCTCTGATCAGACAGTCAGCACCATCATGGATGTTTTCATTTGTTTTTATTTTTTTTTGCATTGTGTTATTTAGTCCCACCTCGACTTCCAGGGACTTTCGTTTGTTATCGCAGGCCTTTATATAGGCCTGTCCATGGATCATGTAATGGCACTGAAGAATGAAATAAAATTCTGTTTTCCTCTACATGCTTGTTGAGAGAAACCAGGGTGAGGTGTGTGAAACCCCAATCCCAACCCTAGGCGTGTGAAACCCTAGGTGGGTACTAGGCGTGTGAAACCCTAGCCCAACCCCTACCCCATCCTCTCCCTCTCTCACTCCTCCCGCGACCTCCTCCTCTCCCCTGCGCCCAGCCCCGCCTCCCCTTCCTTCCCCTGCTCCCGGTGCTGCCGCCCTATCCCAGCCCCGCCCCGGCCCCTGCCCTACCTGCGCCGGCCCGTGCGTAGCCCGGCCCGAAACCCCCTACCCGTCCCCCTTTCCTGCAACCCCACGCTGCCACCCCCGCCTCCCTATGACCCGGCCCCGCCCGGTGCTGCCGCCCTGGTCCGGCCCCCTCCACTCTCCTACGACCCTAACCCGACCCGACCCTGTCTCCTCTCCTTTACCCGACCCACACAACCCCAACCCCTCGCTCAGCCTCTCAACCAACCCCAACCCAAATCGACCCCACTCCAGTCCAAACCTGTGACCCCGATTACATCATCCTCGGTTGACCCGGACGCTGATCACGGGTTCGATTGAGGGCGCTGACGGCCGACCTGGACGCTAATCACGGGTTCGATTGAGGGCACTGACGGCTGACCCGGATGCTGATCATGGGTTCGATCGAGGATACTGACGTCTCCCCGGATATTTGATCACCATATTCGGAGTTCCTGCTCGATTCGGGTTCCTGAGGCCAAGCGTGATCCTCAGTAGGTACGTCTCTTTCCAGTAGGGTATTTCCGATAATTCTACTAATCGGATCTCCAGTATATTATCTGTGCCGACAGCTGTCCATCTTCGTGAGGTTGTGCGTCCCTACCTGCCTGTTAAGTTCATTAGATTTTGATATTGCGGGACGGACTCGTGCCGTTTAATTTAAGCATTATTCATTGTAATTCTTAGAACTGAGATCAAACTGCCTGACGCGAGTAGTTTCTTTTAAAACCCATTATTCCCTGCTGATGGCTTGAATAAAACTTCCTACCTGAAACTTTTAATTCATAGCGAAACACTGCTAGTACAATTAAACTACTGATTTCCTGTCCACCTGCATTGTTTTGCATCAAATACGCTTTTGAGTCGATCACTCGAGATATGACCTCACCTTTTGTGCCACAAGTCGGCATCAGAGGTAACAGACATGACAGACGCAACAGGAACGGAAGATACATGTAGATGGTCCTGCTGGTAAAGTCCTCCTGCTCTACGGCCCAGCCCAATCCTCTGACCCGTCCGCAGATCCTGCACAACACAAACAGAATGGGTGAAGATGACAGTCAGGCCAGAGTCGCAAAGAAAACTGATAGAGATCAGATTAATGTTTAAGACGGAGGGCGTGATGGACATAGGGTAGGGTCCGGCAACCAGAAGGGTCAGAGGTAGTAGTGATGGATCCACATTGCGGAATAAGGACGAAAGTCCCATCCGCAGTGCGAACCTCCTGGTGGGTGGTAGTGGGAGAACAGTCAATGAGTATAGTGGAGTCAAAGGTGAGGTGACAGAAGGCACCCGAATCGAAGATCCATGGAGCAGTAGTACTAGAGGTGGCAGACAAGCCGTGGAGCAGTCGCGGAGCCGGTAGAGGCTAGGTGGCGAAGAAGGAGCTCCTCGAGGCACTGAAGACGATCCGGCTCAGGCTGAGAAGGTGATGTGGTAGCTGTGGGGAGTGTCAAGGCCTCTACGGGTAGCCGTTGTACCACCAAAGTGGCGGAAGGAGGACGAACCACGTCCACAGCTCCGTCCACCTCGACCGCCGCGTCGATCGTCGCGAGAAGCCGAAGCCCAGCGTGAGGCTCTCTCATCCGGACCCCAGCGGGGGTTGCGTGGAGGACGTGTAGGGCATTCACGCTTCATGTGTCCGGGCCCTTTGCAGTAGTGACAGAAGACAGCCTCATCGGAGACCCGGGTCGCCAGGACAGTGTCAGAGCTAGGAGCAAGTGGAGGAGGACGAGTGCCCTGAGTCTGAAGGCGGGTCTCCTTATCGACCAAGGCGAGTAGTGCATCCTCTAGCCGAGGGAGTGGCTCACGGTGCAGGAGCTGAGCAGCAATGAGGGCAAAGTCCGGCCGAAACGCTGCCAGGAACTGGTGCAAGTGGCCCTCATCGAGATAGCGCTGGAAATCCCAAGAGCAGGGGCAAGCACACCGCTCCAGGATCAGGGAGTCCAGCTCATGCCAGTATGCACTCATCAGACTGAAGAAGTCCTGAATCGTGCGCTCCCCCTAACGTGCAGACTGCGAATCACAAATAAACTGATGCCGGCGTGCACCGCCGCGCGGGAGAAACCGGTCCCGGAGATACTCCCACATCACGCGCGCTGTAGGAAGGCGGCCGATGGGAGCAAGGAGCGGATGAGCAACAGAGTCCAGGAGATAGGCTCGGATGGGCCTGATCGTGGCGTCGCCACGTGAGAGCCATGGATAAAAATACCGGTCGCGGACAAAATATCGGTCGGCCGAAAAAACGGTTCGAATCGGGCGGTACGAACCGGTATCGGTCTGAACCGGTCCATACCGGTGTGAATTGATTTTTGGTTTCAAAAAAATTTGAAAAAATAACCAAAAAATCCAGAATAATCTAAAATACTAGTTTGTGATGTTTTTTTTCATTAGTAAACTAGTTATAGGTATGAACCGGTCTTTTTAAGTTATAAAGTCACTGTTTTCACTGTATAATTCTAAATTATGGAATTTGATATAGTTATTAAATTGTATGTGTTAGATTAGCGTAGTATTAATATATTATGCTTAGGGATTACAAAACACAATTCATAACCATTGCACAAACATGAATTACACAACTAATACGAGTACATGAGTGATGAGTCATATTTTACAATTTCACATAATATGATAATAAAGTAATAAACACAAATTCATAGTCCTAAGACGGCTAAGACTCCTAACAGGCTAACATGTTTAGCAAATAAAATGCATATCCATAACTTACAAGAGTTGAGAATTAGAAAAAAATACAAAAAAAGAAAAGAAAATTGAAAACCCCCCAAATTTGCATGAACCGATCATGCAAATTTGGAGTTGATGCTTATAGATCTATAGATCTAAGCATTGATGGCATAGATCTAGCCCATTTCAACATTTTCACCACAATAATTTGATTTTTTTCAAAAAAAATGCAACAAAACAAAAAAAAATAAAAAAAATTATGAAAACATACCTTCAAATGTGGTTTTAATCTTGCAAATCCGAGTTTTTGGCTTCAAATCTTGCAAATCGAGCTAGTATGGAGGTTCACCTCATGTGGGAATGAAGGAAGAAGCCCAAAAAATTCAAATCGGAATGAAAAAACCACTCAAAATGACACTTAACAGCCGGTACCGGTTCGAACCGGTTCGAACCGGTACCGGCCGGTATTTATGCGAATTAATCGCCGCGACCGGTATCACCTGGATACCGGTGCGGTTCGGACCGGTTCCCGGTTTGAACCGGCCGGTACGGTTCGTACCGGCCGGTATTTTGATCCTTGGTGAGAGCAGCAGTCGTGGCTGCTGTGGGAGTAGTCGGGACAGTAGGAGTCACAGCAGAGGACGTGGCACTGCTGGTAACAGAGGAGGAGCCGGAGAGGACTGCTGGAAGAGGATCATCGCCGGTGATGTGACCCCACAGATCACGACTGGAGAGCGCGGCCTCGACGGTGAGTGACCAATCAGACCAGTTGCTGGCCGATGACAACTGAAAGGCGACCGCCTTCAGCGGTGGAGAGATTGCAACGACGGATGGCACGGTAGGAGATGCCATAGAGGAAGCTCAACAGAGGGGGGGACCGGGAGAGGCTATCGGGCGAAGGGGAGGGGGCGGGTGGGCTGAGGTAAGGGGTGGGGGGGGCCGGTCGGGGGGTGGAGGAGGGGGGTCGAGGGGCCAGTCGGGTGGAGGAGGGGGGTCGGGGGGGGGGGGGGGGGGGGGGGGGGTGGCCGCTGCCGGGTGAGGAGGAGGGGCGGGGGGTTGCCGGGCCGGTAAAGAGGAGGGGCGGGGGGGGGCAGGCGGTGGAGGGAGGGGGGGGCGGTGGGCTACCGGGTGGAGGAAGGGGGGGCGGTGGGCTGCCGGGTGGAGGAAGGGGGTGGGATGCCGGGTGGGTGAGGAGGAGGGGCGGGGGGGCTGCCGAGCGGGTGAGGAGGGGGGTCGGGGGGGGGGGCTGCCGAGCGGGTGAGGAGGAGGGGCGGGGGGCTGCCGGGCGGGGTGAGGAAGGGGGGGGAGGTGGGCTGCCGGGTGGAGGAAGGGGGGTGGGCTGCCGGGCGAGTGAGGAGGAGGGGCAGGGGGGCTGCCGAGCGGGTGAAGGGAGGCCGGAGGGGAGGGGCTGCCGGAAGGGGAGACCGTCGTCGTCGTCATCGCGCGGGGGAACCCTAGAGCTCTGATACCATGTTAGGAGATGACGGCTAGGGTTTGGAGAGGAATGGAATGCTCTCTATTGAGGGACTCAAGCCCAATATATATGTACATGTATAACCATACAACCCGACCCGACTGTACATGTAACCCGACCCATCTCTATACATTAACAGACCTCAAACAATCATCGCCTCACATCTATAATAAGGCGCCCATCAAAGTTGCAGGGTTCAAGACTGGTGATTCAACATTGTCGGCCCTATTCCCCCGTCTCTCTTCTTTCTTTGTTCTTACCTTTTTTTCTTCTTTTCTTTTGCAGTGTGTGTCTTTGTGTGCATGTGTGTGTGCGTGCGCACACACGTGTATGTATAAACTATCAATAAAGTTGGAGATGCATGTATGGGCCAATTTTCGGTTACTTATGGTTGCTGGATATGGTATTGAGTGCTATTTTTACAGGTAAGCGGGCATAATGAGTCCAGATTTTATGGAACATATAGATAGACTAATTGTAACAGTCAGTAAATTCTTATTAAAACTGGTTGAATTGTCGCCATTATATCCATTTTAGTCATGACATAATGAAGGTTTATTTTCTCTTTATCCACATCACTCTTTGACTATAGGATGATATGTTATTTGGTTTAAACATTAAACTGATATGAGCATTGATTATCAAACTCAAAAGACTAACAACGAATATTATCTTCAGTCTGCTATGTATATAGGGGGGACACAACACCTCAAAGGCTACATGAAAATGTGGAGAACTCCATAGACAAAGAGGAAGAGCAATTAAGTTCTTGGGGAACCTGACCTTATTGCCAATGTAGCCCATGACACCCACACCAACTGTTGATACCTTCAAGTTCTGAACATGCTTCCGCAAGCTTCGACGGACCCATATCGAAAGATATATCCCTACCATTTGCTTACTTATGATCCTTATAAAATGCGACCTTTTCTTTTTTCTCATAATAGTATTAAGTATATCGTTGGGAACGAAACCTGACTCTGAAGAATCATTGCAATCTACACGAGCTGACTTGAATGAATTACAACCCCTAAAAGACTTAACTGGTCTGAAAAGCTTTGAATTATCTAAAGCACGGCGAGCTACTACTTCCAATGGTGGTTCTGGCCAGATTAACCCAATCCTCTCTGAGCTGCTAACTGTTTTGGTTAGCTTCTTTCGTTGGCCAATTGATGCTTCTGAATTTACTTCATAATCTTTAAAACTTAGATGATGGGATCTATCTAATATCTTCAAGGACGTTTTGTGAAGATCCAATTCTTGTCGTATGCCTCCATCAGCAATATAGGTGCTATCAGAAGTTAGATTGTGTTTCATATCATTTCGAATTCTACTGTGCCCATCGTTATCCATGTGGAAACTGGCGAATTGTTCATCCATTGGCTTGACTTCATCATCACTGTCACTGTCGGTCCCATGCAATATTTCATCTTCAATGACAAGAGCATCATCTGGTGGCATGAACCTTGATGGTGGGTGAAGCAGGATCGCTGTAACATTTATAATTTGCTTTAACTGGTTGACTATTCAGTGTTTCACGAATAAGATATTCCCATCTTGGAACTGGACGATTGTCCTCAGCGCCAAAGATGTTCCCAGCATTTAATGGAACAATCTCCTGAAGGCTGCAAAAATAAAACACACTTCAAATGTTTCACGAATCCCAATAGTCACTGGCAGTTACACGGCAGAAAAGAATATTGAAATTGAATTGCAAAGGCTACAGCAATGGACAAAGAAGAAATAAACGAATCATTGATATTAAACATTATCTTTTATATACAAGATAAAATCAAGAACGTGTGATCATAAATCATGAGGCACTTTGTGATGTCATTAATCGATGGATGACAGTGATCTTATATAAGGGAAGTAGGGGTCCCATTGATGGTTTTCATCTCTTGTTCACATATGGATGACTACAGTGATATACGAGGCTGATGGGCATGATTATTAATGGAGGCATAAGAGCAAGAAGGGTTTTATTTATTTTTTTACATCTCTCATATAAAATAACCCAAAGGTCATTCAACCAAACTCCCTCCAAAAAGTTTGTCTTATATGAAGTACTGATATGATGTTACAACCTTGTAGTTAACAACATTGTTCTACTGAGCTTACAGAAGCTAAGGAAACTCTTTCCGTGGACGGAGTGGGATGTCGACCCTTGAAAAGTAGCCTTCTTGTGGTAGCCTTCTTGTACAACATATCACAAATATTGATACACACATTAATTACCAATTTTGTTGGAATTTATCCAACGTTACAGCTAATGTTATGTCTTGAAGGTATCAGTGAGGCTTCTAGTTATCATGTGTTCTGTTGGTGACACCTCAAACAATTCCTGGATTGATTGCTTTATCAATATTACCTATTGCCAACCAATTATATTTATTGGCCTTGATCAACGGTGCGTTCTGGTTATCATGTGTTTTATTAATAGGGTAAATTACACATAGACCCCCTGTAGTTTGACCGATTATCACTTACACACCCTCATGTCTAAAACCCTACAAATGACCCCCTATAGTTTGAAAAGCCATACATATAGACCCCCTCTGGAGGGGGTGCAAGTGATGTGTTTTTCAAACTATAGGGTGGCATTTGTAGGATTTTAATCATGAGGAGGTGTAAGTGATAATCGGTCAAACTACAAAGGATCTATGTGTAATTTACCCTTATTAATATTACTTGTTGCCAACCTATCATATTTCTTAGCCATGATTAGCACCTAGTTCCCTGCTTAAGTGAAGACTGAAGTTTTCCCCGCTCCTACTCAAGAAAACATGCCTTCCAGGGTTTTTTGGCTGCCATGATATCCTATCTAAACCTTCCTACAAAGCTCTTGGCTTAGCTACAGTTAAAAGGAAAGTTCATCAAAGGTTTAACACTTACCATTCCCTCAAAGTCTCTAACTACTTTCCTGATTGTGACAAAAGTAGTGCTCGTTTTACTATGAATTGATTGTGCTCTTGCAAGTTGCAACGTGCAAATATAAACATTCTTACCCGTGCAAGTTCATGTGCATCTATATTTTAAGAAAATGCCCCATCCACCACCCAACAACACAGACACGCAAACAGTGCTCTAAAAAGCGGTCTAGGTGTCCGCCTAGGCGCTAGAAGGTCCCCCACCGCCCAGCCTAGCCCCTAGGCAATACAGAAAAGCGACCCAAGCAGCTAGGCGGGCCGAGGCAGTCATTAGGTGGGCCCAAGCAAGTCCATGCGATAGCTTAGAAAAGCTTCTAGAAAAGTTGGTAGTAGCTCTTCATCCCGTGAAGTTAGAGACCTTCATGAAGAAGATTTTGTATCGGATGAGAAGACGGACGAAGAGTGCGATGAGGAGGTGGAGTTTTAGTCTGATGAAAATAGAGTTTTGGAGGGATATGGAGAAGAAGAGTACTAAGAGTCTATGATTGTAGCATGTAGAATAAATAATGTTGTATTTGGTGACTTTTTGCTTAGGATTGTACTAGAATCTTAAATACTTTATCGTAATATCATGTTTCTTTTTGTTGTTGGTAATCTTGAATTTATGGTATGGATTGTACTGAAATCATAAATATTATGATATTATCTCATAATATAATGTTTGTTTTTGTTCTTGTTAATCTTGAATTTATGGTTATGTAAATAATACCTTCTCTTTAAAATAATGGTTGGGATAATCTTAAATTTATATTAATTTTCAAACATATATATTATATATAATATCAAAATAATAATTAAAATAATTCAAAAATGCCAAAACGTCTAGGCGGCCTAGGCACTAGAAGGTTCTCTATCGCCCGACTAGCGCCTAGCGGTTTTTAGAACATTGCACGCAAACACACAAAAAAATAATCACTCCAAACAAGCCTTAACCAACTCCAATAATCCATTAGAAAAAAATTCAGGCATTGCTGATTTGCAAGCGTAGTAGCCTTAGAAGGGCATTTCTCACTAAAAACTGTCAATCCATCTAGTACGTCAATACCATTAAATTAACTCACTCAAGAGCTGCAAATGGATATTATAAATCAACTAAAAAAAAAGATCCTTACAGAAACACTATTTAGACATGTATGCTTCAGTAAATGATTTTTAAAGTGTCCCTTAGTCAACGGTGGTTAGGGTTATAATTTCCAATGATATAACAATAACTGTTATGAGTTTAAGATTTATTAACACAACCTATAGCAATAACACATATTGCGACCTTTAAAGTTTAGTCAATTCCCATAAAAAAAAATACTTAGTCAACATATTATAATTAAGGTTATAAAATAGTGAATCAATGATCTACAAGAAGCTTAGCCAATAAGGGCCAGATTGTCTTGGGAATAAACCCACAGATCTAAATCTATAAGGTCTGGAAATCAACCCCTTCAGTTTAGAAAGTGGATGAATCACAACCCCCCAATCGGTTAAGTACTTGGTCAGCCATCTAGTTCCAAACATGGAACAAAACCAACTAGTCTTGTAGCAGGCCTGTCAACCACATTTAATTTAACATTTCCTGCCTAACAAGGAAACGAGTAGTCCAGCCAAAAAGAAAACGACTAGTCCAGCCAAACTTGTGAAATGGCAGGAATATCCCTTATGACCGTTCCAAGTTGCCTGGGGCAACACTGTAATTTCACTCTCAATTTTGATAGCATTTTGAACTACCTTGCGAGTAGATAGACATGAGCAATGAAGAAATTATCCTTCTTGTTAATGTATATAGATGGGTCGGTTTTACATGTACAGTCGGGTCGGGTTGTATGGTCATACATGTACATATATATGGGCTTGAGTCCCTCAATAGAGATTATTCTATTCCTCTCCAAACCCTAGCCGTCATCTCCTAACATGGTATCAGAGCTCTAGAGTTCTCCCGCGCGGCAGCGACGACGACGGTCCTCCCCCCTCCAGCAACACCTCCCCGTCCGGCCTCCCTCCTCCACCGGCCCACCCCGTCCGGCCTCCCTCCTCCACCGGCCCCCCTTTCCGCCGCCCGACCTCCCTCCTCCACCGGCCCCCACTTCCGCCGCCCGATCTCCCTCCTCCACCGCCCCCCCCCCCCCCCCCCCCTTCCGCTACCCCCCGACCCCCTTCTGCCACCCGACTGCCCCCGGTCCCCCCCTCCTCCACCCCCGACCCCCCTTCCTCCACCCCCCGACCCCCCCTTCCTCCACCCGACCACCCCGCCGGCCCCCCTTCTCTCACCGCCCACCCCCCGGCCCCCTCCTCCACCCTACAGCCCCCCGCCGGCCCCACCTCCTCCACCCGACCACCCCGCCGGCCCCCCCTCCTCCACCCGCCCACCCACCCCCCCCCCCCCCCCCCCGGCCCCCTCCTCCGCCCTACAGCCCCCCACCGGCCCCCCCTCCTCCACCCGATCGCCCCCCCCACCCCTTACCTTAGCCCACCCGCCCCCTCCCCTGCACCCCCGCCAGCTCCTGCACCCCCTGAAGCCCCACCGCCCCACCTTCTCCTCTGTACCGAACTGCCCGTCTCCTCTGTACGGACTGCCTCAGACCTTCCTTGTGCCGGTTCGTCCCCGTACTTCAGAGATATGGCTTCCTACAGCATCTCTCGGCTCCCATACTGCCTGCACACCGTCGCTGATCGTCGAGTCCCTCCGTCTCCTCGTTTTGATGGTATTCTCGGGCCACGTCCCTCCACCAGATCACTCGACTGTGGACGTCGTCAGGGTTTCCTCCGCCATGATGGCGTGACTGCTGCTGCTGCTGCTACTGATCTCCCTACTCCAGCACCGCCTGCCACCACTCCTGCTCCGTCTCGGTCTTACTCCGACCGCCTCCAGCGCTTTGAGGAGTTACTGTTGCGATACCTCGCCTCCACGAGCTCTTCGACAGATCACGGTCTCTCTGCCACTCCGGATACTTCTGCTCAGTCTCGGTCTTACTCCGACCGCCTCCAGCACTTTGAGGAATTACTGCTTCGGTACCTCGCCTCCACCAGCTCTTCGACAGCTCACAGTCTCTCTGCCACTCCGGGTACTACTGCTCCATGGATCTTCGACTCGGGTGCCTCCTGTCACCTCACCTTTGACTCCACTGTCCTCACTGACTGTTCTCCCACTACCACCCACCAAGAGGTTCGCACTGCGGATGGGACTCTCGTCCCTATTCCGCAATGTGGATCCGTCACTACTACCTCTGACCCTTCTGGTCGCCTGACCCTACCCCATGTCCATCATGCCCCCCGTCTTAACATTAATCTGATCTCTATCAGTTCTCTTTGCGACTCTGGCCTGACTGTCACCTTCACCCCTTCTGTTTGTTGTGCAGGATTCGCGGACGGGTCAGAGGATTGGGCTGGGCCGTAGAGCAGGAGGACTTTACCAGCTGGACCATCTCCATGTGTCTTCCGTTCTTGTTGCGTCTGTCATGTCTGTTACCTCCGATGCCGACCTGTGGCATAGAAGGTTAGGTCATATATCGAGTGATCGACTCAAAAGCGTATTCAAGCGTATTCCGTTCGGGCGCTTTGGGTCGAGCGTCCTTCTCCCAGCTCTCTCTGTTTGTACGGGTTGTAGACTAGCAAAACATCTAGCTCTTCCATTCTCTGCTAGTGCTTCCCAATCTGATGCTTTATTTGATTTAGTACATTCGGACATTTGGGATCCTGCACCTGTTGCATCCATTTCGGGTTACATGTACTATGTGTGTTTTATCGATGACTACTCTAGGTGCACCTGGGTTTATCTTATGCGTCATCGGTCTGAAGTCCCTCACATCTTTAGGAGATTCACCACTATGATACACACTCAGTTTGGTCGGTGCATCAAGACCTTTCGGTCTGATTGTGCCAAGGAGTATCTCTCTTCTGAGATCCGTGAGATTCTTCAATCTCACGGCACTCTTCACCAGCAGTCCTGTCCCTACACCCATGAGCAGAACGGCGTTGCCGAACGCAAGCATCGTCATGTCCTTGAGACCGCACGAGCCTTGCTTCTCTCTACGTCTGTTCCTCACTCTTACTGGGCTGAAGCTGTCATGACGGCTATCCACCTCATCAATATCACTCCGTCATCTGCTCTGTCCGGTGCCACCCCATATGAGCGCCTCCACTCCAGCCCACCTGACTACTCTCTACTTCGCACGTTTGACTGCACGTGCTTCGTTCTTCTTCCTCCCCATCAGCGCACCAAACTCTCTGTGAGGTCTGTTCGGTGTGTTCACTTGGGGCTCAGTCGGGAGCACAAGGGGTATCGTTGTTACATCCCTTGGCTCGCCGGATCCGTGTCTCCCGTCACGTTTCCTTTGTTGAGGATGTTCCGTACTTTTTCCCTGAGTCTCGGGATATTTCCTTGCCTCCTGCGTCACCCTCCTCGCCTTCCTCACCTCTCCACATCCCCGTTCTACCCCCGTTTTCTGTTGCCCCACCTACGCCTACTCCACCTCCATCTTCCCCGCCACCTCCACCACCACCACCTCCTCAGTTTCCCTCGCCACCTCCACCACCACCACCACCCCCACCCGTTACTCGTGTTTATGTTCGTCGGTCTGCAGCTCCTCCTCCAGAGTCGATTCACACTGATACTCCCTCGCCTGATGCTGCTGCCCCCTCCTCCCCGGTCGTGGATCCTGCTCCTGTTCGGCGCTACCCAACGCGCGAACATCACCCTCCTGACAGATATGACTACTCTCCAGACAGGTTTGGTTACTCTGCCTTTCCCTCTGACACTCCTGACGCCTCTGGCTACTCTGTCAGTGCCTCCTATTCCCCATCTTTTCAGGCTTTTCTTACTGTTATACACACCCATCGGGAGCCCCAGTCGTACCGTGAAGCAGCTTTACTTCCAGAGTGGCGGCAGGCCATGTCAGTTGAGCTTGAGGCTTTTCAGCGGACCCAGACAGGGGATTTGGTGCCTTGTCTCTCAGGTGTGGTGCCTGTTAGCTGCAAGTGGATATTCAAGGTCAAGGCTCGACCTGACGGATCCATTGAGCGGCACAAGGCTCGCCTCGTTGCTCGTGGCTTCTCCCAGGAGTATGGGATTGACTACGAGGAGACGTTTGCTCCAGTTGCTCGGATGACTATTATACGCACCCTCTTAGCTGTGGCAGCTGCTCGAGGGTGGCCTCTCCATCAGATGGATGTCACCAATGCGTTCCTCCACGATGATCTCTCCGAGGAAGTCTACATGGCTCCTCCTCCGGGCGTTTCAGTTCCTCCAGGGCACGTGTGTCGTTTGCGCCGAGCCATCTATGGGCTCAAGCAGGCCCCTCGTGCCTGGTTTGAGCGATTTCGCAGTGCAGTCCTAGCCGCCGGGTTTGTTGAGCGTCACTCCGACTATGCCTTGTTCACTCGCTCCTCCAGTCAGGGTATTGCAGTTCTTCTCCTCTATGTGGATGATATGATCATCACTGGGGATGACAGTGCCACCATCGCATCTCTCCAGCGGCACCTCCAGAGTCAGTTTGAGATGAAAGATGTGGGCTCTCTTCGCTACTTTTTGGGCCTTGAGATTGCCCGGTCAGCTCGTGGTTTGTTGGTCTCCCAGCAGAAGTACATCTCCGACATCCTTGCTGATGCTGCTCTTACTGACACTCGCACTGCTGATACACCCATGGAGCTCAATTTGAAACTTCTAGCTACAAATGGTGAGCCGCTCCAGGATGTCTCCCGCTACCAGAGGCTGGTTGGGATGCTCGTCTATCTCACTATGACCCGGCCAGACATTGCCCATGCTGTTGGCATTGTCAGTCAGTTTGTTCAGGCTCCACGGTCAGTTCACTATGCAGTTGTTCTTCGGATTATCCGCTACCTCCGGGGCACCATCACCCGTTCATTACTGTTTCCCTCCACCTCTCCGTTGGTGCTGCGTGCCTACTCCTATGCAGATTGGGCAGGAGATGCAGCCACTCGCCGCTCTACTACAGGATACTGTGTGTTTCTGGGTGATTCACTGATTTCGTGGCGCAGCAAGAAGCAGGAGTCTGTTGCTCGCTCCAGCACCGAAGCCGAATACAGGGCTATGGCTTCCACCACCGCCGAGATTGTCTGGCTTCGCCGCCTTCTGCTCGACTTAGGAGTTGTGATATCCGGGCCCACCCCTCTCTTCTGTGACAACCGGAGTGCTATTCAGATTGCTAGCAACCCGGTCTTCCATGAGCAAACAAAACATATTGAAGTTGATTGTCATTATGTTCGCCAGGAGTTTCTCGACCACACCATCTCCCTGCCATACATTTCATCATCGGAGCAGACTGCTGATTTTCTGACGAAGCCCCTTACGACTGCTCGATTCCGGCATTTTATTGGCAAACTCTCGGTTCATGATCCACCGTGAGTTTGAGGGGGAGTGTTAATGTATATAGATGGGTCGGTTTTACATGTACAGTCGGGTCGGGTTGTATGGTCATACATGTACATATATATGGGCTTGAGTCCCTCAATAGAGATTATTTTATTCCTCTCCAAACCCTAGCCGTCATCTCCTAACACTTCTAGAAGTCTATTTTAGCAACTTCAATCTGGAGGTATGTTTGGACCCAAAGTTCTGAGTTAATTAAGAAACTTCAGCACAAGGGTATTATCTATATCATTAGATAGGCACACTCTTCAGTTTCCTATATCCACACAGTTCAATTTAGCATGGTTGTCACAAGATATATAGTATCAACATCACATTCCAAAATTCTAATTCTTAAAAGAAATTTTGACCTATAATGAATTATTGTGTATGGTGTGGGGTGGGGAGCAGACATTTGCAAACATGAACATTAATCTGGTGCATCGTATCGAATCTTTACTTGTTTAGTATGAGGATTGAGTGAGACTTTAAAGCTGTGGGATCAGATCTAACATCGCACCAAAAACTGCAATGTTCTGTTTGTTCAGTGAAAACTTACCCAACCACATAGATATCAGCAGGTTCCTTCAAATCTAGCCACTCCTTGAGGTCGAAGTTCTCCGGTGGAAGTTTCCCTCCAACATTCCATGTCCCTACGCAAATCCTATAGGAGACCAAAAGCTGCAGATCAGGTGAGGAAGTAACAATGTATCTTATTCACACTTGGAGCAGCTGTCTAAACAAAAAAAGAAGGGATAACATAGCCATCTAGATTTTCCAGGGTATTCACAAATTGCCCATCAGCTAGCACTTTTTTTACATTTATAGCTGAGAGTTATATAGAGAAATACAGGCATGCCTGAGTTCTTTGGTATTTATATATTGTACACGAAAGGTCTCTGATTTTCGTCTTCGTAACCTGTATGGAATGCCTTCCGAGAAGTAACCTACAGTTGAAAGGCCAATAGTCATCAAGAAGTCAATAGCAAGGAAGCAGAAATCTCTCAGGAATCGACATTATACTACAAATTTGGAATAATATTTTACCCTTTATGGCAGTGAAAGAATAAGGGTGAAACAGGTGCCCTTCGAAAAGATTTTCCTTGCAGTTGCTTCTTTCTATATATTATGAAGCGATCTATCAAATTATCAATCATCTACAACTTGAACATGGCTGGTTAGCTATTTGAACAAAAATGTGATAACCGGATCCATCATTATCCAAATCTTATTCCCTTAAGAAGGGCTCGACTTTTCACCCTTAACGAAAATCGGCCAGTAACTGACCAGTAGTGCCCAGGCCGTGCGATGGGGAATCAGCGGCCACAATACGTGCACTGCCCGCTTGTGACCAAAGTGCCCTTGCACACTGTAGCGGTTGTTTCCGCATCGTACGTGCCTAGGTGTTACTGGCCTATTACTGATCGATTTCGTTACTGGAGCGGAGTCGAGTCCCCTTAAGACGGTATCGACTATGGAGCACTACTCTAGTTGAGAAGGCTCCACAAGCAGACTGACAAGAATTATCCGATTGGCTTCCAATGTGATGTCAACTTTAAGATCGGCGAAGAAAACCCGACCACTTGGCAAGAGAGGGACCTGCAAAGAACCCTAGAAGGCTAGTTGGTAGGTATGAAGGCCTGCCCTATTGGTTATAAAGCTCAAGCCTTGCAACCCGGGAGCAACACTCCAAGATTCCCCCGGACTACAAAAAGGTCTAGACGAATAGCAAAGAAGACAATATTTATATGCATTCATCTCATCTATATGTCACAAATTATAAGTCAAAAATCCAAAGTGAAACAACATCCCCGCATGAGACCAAAAAATAAATTGGTTTGTCATCTTTCCCATTCGATCGTTTAGAAAGGATCGGCTTCGCCATTTTTTCCCGGTGGACATGCCCGTAGATGTGTCACATAACGTGACGAACCACGTAAGTTCTTGAGCCTTCCGACTTCTTTCTATCTGTTTGTTTGTGGTTTGTGTTACATTTCATTTCTTTCGTATCCAAGTCTGGTTTGCTAGATCCCCCTCCCGTGCCTCTATTGCTGTCTCCTACCTTACCTCCTACCTGCCTGTCAGCTATTCAAAGAGGCCAAATCCTTCTCGATTTTGAAATACTAGTTGCGCTATCATAATTTCAAGAAATTCATGCATTTTAATAAAATAATAGGTGGAATTCAATACCCCATTTGCTACTGAATTGAGCTTCTTAATTTTAACAGCAAATCGACAGCTGAAAGCAGCAATATTTATGAAGTAACTGAACAAAATTTGATTAGGCCAGATCAAAAGACCAAGAAATTGAACCAAACAAAGCAATTCCACCAATTCAACAACCAGAAAAACCCACATGAAAACGAAATTACCATTTGAACCGAGCCCAAGCCCATCGATTCTCCGCTCATCGTCGCGCAATCGCCTCTCGCACAGCTCTGTAGGAATCGAACACCCAAGAAAGAAATCAAGCAATCCCCCATGACCATAAGAGGGTAGATGAAAGAAAGCCCATTAAATGGGAAAATCAAGTTAATCTTGCTAACCTTCGTTCTCGAGCTCGCTCTCGGTGGTGTCTACTTCGTCGGCGCTGAAGTCGGAGTTGTTGGAGCTGATGTTGAGCCATTTCCGGAGGATGATCTTCGGCCAGAGCTGCAGGCACGTGCAACCCAAACAACAGATTTCAGCCCAACTTCTCTGCAGTCAGTCGTTCCAATCCAATATGAACAAAAAAAATAAAAATTTGGAAGGGAGACAAGTTGGCAAATCGCACAGAGCTGCTCTGCTCAATGCCAAGCTGAGGTCTGAGCTGGGTTTCCAGAGATTCGATCCGTACCTCTCGTTGCTTACTTGGTCTCTGCCTCATTTGACAGCAAGGAGCAGCGACAGTGCCTCCCCTTCTCTCTCTCTCTCTCTCTCTCTCTCTCTCTCTCTTCTGGTTGCCAAAAAATATGGAGGAAAGAAAGCCGACAATGGGGAGAAAATGAAGCTGACGTATCGGCGCGTTTTATTTGCACCCGCCAGTTTAAAATTGGCACCCGACAACCCCTTATTTATTTTTTTTGTAATACCCATATTGTCCTCATCCCTAACCTCCAATCAATCTCCACACCCGACGCCACCCCCATCGCCCCTCCACCTACGCCATCATCCCCTCCTCATCGCCCCCTTTCCTACACAGCACCTAGCCTCCTCCGTCGCCCTCCCTTTTCCTCCCTCGTCTTCCTCCACCTCGTCCTCCTCCTCCTCCTCCCTCCTCCCTCTTCCTTCCTCCTCAAGATTCGTGTGTCAAGCCAAAACTAGCAGGTGTAAATAGAATGGTGTGGACGAATATAGTCGTCGGATGGGGAGTGGGGGAGTTTATTTTTGGGGGGGACTAGTGATAGATCCTCGGACAACGTCCTGACAAAAAGGTTCTCTAGATCAAAATTAAAAGATCAAATTGCATTAAGTCCAGCGACTGGCAAAAAGACACATATGCTCATGAATAATTATCATATTTATCAAATTACCATTATGTTAATCAAATATGACGTTCCCTCACAGTTTCGACACCAATAGTGGAAATCATTATAGCTGCTACAGTGATTTTCACTGTAGTTGCTATAGTGATTGTCCATGTGGCTGTTACAATGCTTTTGTCGTGACTGCTACAGTGAATCAATATAGCATTGAGTATCATTTAATATTTTTTAGTATTATTTTAAATCATTATAGTTGTTACAGTGAAATCATTATAGCAGCTACGTATGATAATTTTTATGTAGCTACAACAATGATTTAAAATGATACTCTTTTTTATAAGTACCATTTGAAATGATACTCAATTTTCTGAGTACCATTTTTTATATTTGAGTACCATGTTAAATCACTATAATTGCTATAGTGATTCACTGTGATTGCTACAGTAATTTAAAATTGTGCTCTAATATGTCAAATGGTACTCAATGCTACAATGATTTCACTGTAGCTACCACGGTGAGGAGCGAAAGGGGTTTCGACGAATGGGAGGAGGGAGCTCGAGGGGGTTTTGGCGAGTGATGAGGGAGAGGAAAAGGAAGAGCAATGTGTGAGGGATGGAGGTGAGCCGGAAGGGTTTTCCGATGAGTGGTAGAAGGGGTTGGAGGGGGTTCCAGCAAGTGGGAGGAGGGATTCCAGCAAGATGAAAAGTGGGAGGAGGGGTGGGGTTCCCACAAGTGGGAGGAGGTATTGGAGCAAGTTCCGGCGAGTGAAGAGGGAGAGGAAATGAAAAATGTGAAATGTGAGGGGTCAAGGTGGGGGTGGAGTGGTTCTAGTAAAATAAGGGCAGATGGGCACAAGGGTACATTGGCTATTTAAAAAAATCACATCATCATAATCCATTTCAAATGAATCGCTATATTGTTGAAAATATAGAAACTGATCAGCTTTTCACCTACCTTAATTTGGTGGACTTATTGTAAACAAACAAATGAAACTGTCCTCTTAGATATGTTTCCCGAGACCTAACACTCATTTTCCTTTCTCTTTTTTTTTTTGAAATAGAGAGTGGGATAATTGAGGCTATGGATTGGGACAACCAGCTCTAATAGGACAGTTAAGATGCCGACACGTGGTAAGGAGGATTTGTTAATCCACGCACGCCAATGTTTAATGTTAGAGCATCTCTAGCGGACAATCTATCCTATAGGCCTCACCCAAATATGGGTAATATCCCCCCATTTCAAGGCTCTAGCGGATGACCCATATGTGTAGTCCCCACACTTTTTTATGCAAATCCATTTGTATCTTTGCAGATGGATTCCTACGACTCAAATGATCCACGTGGTGTCATGAGAAAATAGTGATGGTGATCCGACACCCCAAGCCTACTTGCCTATCACTTTTTGTCGGAAACTTTAATCAAGAGACCCTTAATACATGGGAAGGAATTTCTTTATGGTCATAAAATCATTCGGGATTTTATAAAAGCTTGAGATGGTTTTTGTAAATATATCATATGGGTCATTTATTGGAGTTTTTTGTTTTTTATGTTGTGTATATGTTTAGTTGACAATCCATTGGCTATGCAACGTACATTTGTATATGGGTGCCCTTAGGACGGATCCACACAACATCGTACCACACTAGGATAGAAACGGGAACAACGTTGGGGAAGGACGAAGTCACTGTACGTGACAGCTGGGGAGCGTATCCGTCATCAGCAGAGTGGTAAGAAATTCGCAGTGCAACCGTTGCACTTGCTGACGTAGTTCAACGGGGTTACGACACATGTCCATTTATTTAAGAAAAAAATAGAAAGATAACCCACCAGAGCAGAGGCAGAAGCGGAACGGAGGAGTGCGGGTGGGTGGGGGCGGGAAGATTCGACTCCTATCCTCTAGATAGATAGATCGTCATTCGTCTCCGCTTGCCGAGTTACGTGGGAGGACACATGGCAATCCTAATTTCAACTGCTACCATCTATAGTGGGGAATTTTCAGCACATCCAACGTACCATACAACCGCGGGGCCCAATGCCCCCAGACCATCTCTGCAAGCTATGAGTATGAGTGCTGGGGCCACTACCCTCATGCGCAGATGTTCTGGACCCGCTACTCCATGTATCTTGAATCGCATTGGGCCCCACAGTTGGTACGCATGATGTGCTGAAAATTTTCATGATCTATGAGCACCATAAGGGGGGACCACCACCATCGGTATGGTGGCCGCCGTCAACCATTGCCTCGTCGGCAACCACTTGCCACCAACCCCGTCAATCACCAGCCGCCACCTACACAGACGATCGGTGGCCGATGGGCGTGGTATTCGGCGACGACTGGTGGTGGTGGTGGTGGCCCCCTGGGGTGCCCATAGATTGTAGCCATTGAAATTAGAATCACCACATGTCCATCCCCAAATCGCCAGCAATCCAAATGGGAAACGATCATTAGTGGAGAGGAGTAGGGATGGCAACGGTGCGATTTCAGAGCGATTTTGGGCAAAACCGAAACCGTACGGTGACACCGAACCGCCACACCAAATCGCATAGCACCACGACGGTGTACTAGTATGTAAAACCGAAACCGCACCATACATTGCGGTGCACCATGGTTTATCATTATATTAGCCTAAACGGTGCTGTTTTATACGATTTTGGTCAAAATCAAAACTGTATCACTACATCAAAATCGAAAACCGAAACTGCACCGCACCACAACGGTTTTATATTTTGGCAAAACGAAAACCGCACCATGTGGTACGGTTTACCATAGTTTTCGATTTTAAACCGCACTGCTGCCATCCCTAGAGAGGAGATGAACTCGTAGCGGTGCCCCCCAAAAGCTGACAAGCTTTTTGAAAGCATGTGAGATTTTAAAATTCTTAAAAAAAAAGTCCTTACAAGTGACCTTCATAATTAAATTTTAAAGTTATTGGGTCCGCAACTACACCAAAGTCTTCCAAATTATTGCAAGCATTTTTTTATTTTATTGTATTTGACATTGACAAGTGTCCCAAAACACTTCAATCAATAACCCAACTTGTTTTTTTCTTTTTTGGTATAAAGAGTACACTAAGAAGGCCCATCAGGCTTGAAAAATCCACATCAACATGACCGCCCCGCACCCGACGGTGTCCCTGAGCTTCCAAACCCGAGATCCAATGGAAGATTGTCGTCATTGGAGAATTGAGCACTGGTCCGACATACAAATCCAGCCAATCAATCCGCCACCATGTTTCCTTCCTTTAACGTGTGAGAAAGTCTTGTGACATATAGGTTCTGTAGAAGAAAGCGACAGTCCAGTAGAAGCACATCACCCGGTTACGTAGAGACAAGTCTATCGAGCACCACTTTTGAGTCATCTTCAATGCAAATAGAGTGGGCCGGTCACTGATGGTGAAGAATGCGAAGACTGGACCATAGGATGCACAGTTCAGTATCGTTCGCCGATTCACACTCAAATGCAGTCGCACCTATCGCAGTAGAAAACCCATAAGAGTTGCTAACCATGAACCCATACGGGTTGTAGGAGCCATCAAATTTAATGACCCACTTCGCGCTTGTGCTTGTACTAATCCCTCCGCCAAACCTAATGACAATGTCTAGTTTTTTTTTGAATGTCAATGTCCAGTTGCACTTGCCCTTTTACTTAATTCAAAAAAAGTGAACAGTTGAAGCTTCCTTCAAGACGACACTCTTAAGCCTATAAGCCCGCCACAAAGACGGAAATAAAGCCCACTAAACAGACACTTTTAATGGAAAAAAGTGCATGGTTCTAATACATCCTTTGCTCTTTTAAGCCTTGCAACCAAGAGAATAAAATGATTCAATTGCTTTTGTCATCTTCCTTCGCCCCCAGTGTGCATCCGCCGCGTCATGGTCCCCCCACCGCCCCCTTCAACGTTGATTCCAGCTCACTGATGGCCTTGTCGCTGCCCTCATCCTTCTCTATTTTTCCCTAAGAAATGCGATTCAGTCCGAAGGTTTGTCCTAAATTCGTCGGCCCGAAAGATGTGGCAGCGTGCAACTGGTGGCTGAAACCCACTAGCGATTTTAAAATCTTTAACAGCACCAATTGCACGCTGCCACATCTTTCGGGCCGACGAATTCGGGACAAACCTTCGGGCTGAATAGCATTGCTCTTATTTCCTCCCCTCTTTTGTGCCTCATCAGTCTTCCTCCAACTTTGTTGTTGAAACCCTAAGCCACTCTGGAGCCTTCTTATGGTCAATCTTTAGATTCACTGATTTGATTTTCTGCAAGTATCTCCTAATTTTATTTATATTTTCTATAACAATCTTTAAATTTCCAGCTACACGTTTTCATTTTCATTAGCAATCTATGCATTTTCTCTCTCTAAACATTAGCTCTTAGGCAATATCTAAAGTCCTCTTCATGGAGGTTTTTAGAACTAAGGATGTATTAGAAGGCAAAATCAAGTCTGTCCATATATGGGCAGATCAATTATTATATCATTATCATATTTGGGATATCAACATGCATGCGACAATTCGGAGTGCCGAACAGCTTTATATTCCGTGTATAACGCAAACACCTTAACTACAACACTTTTGTTGGGATTATACTCTATCCAGGAAATAAAAATCGATTTTTTCAGTCTTAATCAAAAAAGCCAATTTTTGCAACAATTTTTTTTTTTTTTTTGAGAAATCCCTCTCAAATAATGAGGGACGGTTCGGCCTGAACCCCTACCTGTTTATTAAAGAGGAAAAAAGGGGAAGGACACAACTCAAGTATGCTATTACAAATGTTCAACAAAAAACTTCTTGCACCTGCCGAAATGCAAGGCGCCCAAAGATGGGTCAACGACCTCGTCATAAGGATGACCCTATCCGCCGACAGAGCCTTGTCCTAGAAAGTCCTATGGTTCCTCTCCAGCCATAACGATCACGAGATCTCGATGGCAAGCATATCCCAGCGGCGGTGATCTGGACCCTCGAAGCGCCTGCGATGTCAAGTTCCTCATAACTTCGCAAGACTGTCCGGTGGAGATCTGAGACATAGGAGGCGAGTGAAGTGAGTCCACACCGACCTCGAGAAGGAGCAACTCAGCAGCAGATGGTCAGTGGTCTCCTCCGCCCCACACAGTCCACAAAGATGGGTTAGACACCCCCAGGTGATTCCTCCGCAGCAAATTGACCTTCGTGAGGATCATGTTCCGGAACGCGAGAATCATGAAGATCCTCCTCTTTGGGGGGCATCTAGCTCTCCAGATCGCCTTGGCCGGAGGGAAAGAAATCCCTCCGAAGTTGAGGAACCGGTAGCAACTTCGGACGGAGTAGGCCCCGGAGCTGTCCACCGTCACCCCGCTCCGTCAGGGGCCTCCGAGAGAGAAACCCCTCTCATAATCTCTAACAGCTGACCCAACTTCTGAAGGTGCACTGGAGAGATAGGGGTAATGAACTTGGGCCTCCAATCTGTGACCCCACCACTGACTGAGGCTTGGGTTGAACAGAACCATGGCGTAGAGGTTGTAGAACAATTTTTGTAACAACTCTTTGGAACATTTTTTGGAACATGGAAAGCCGACGGCCACAAACACCCTGCATACTTCGAAGTTTAATCATCCACCCTTCTTTCAATTATAAATATAATTTGTTGGTTCATTTACCTAAAGAATACACAAGGCCAAATGCATTTTAAAAAAAAAAAAAATCAGGCCAAATGCATGTGTTAAAAGGCACACCACACCCTTCTACAAGGATTGACATTGAGCTACATATTAATTTGCCAACAAGGAATTGTCCTGATGATTGGCATCCATCATCTCAGAGAGGAGGATCAGACTCAACTCCTTTGCAGATGTTTCCAGACTCGCCCGCATTCAAAGATCGATGGGCACAGCCATCCAATGCCAGCCAGCCACGACAGATGAATCGTAGTACTCAGTCAGAGTGCAAACTCCATCGGACGGCTGTGATGCTCACTACAAGCAGCTCCATAAAAATCACAAGACATCAAAGACGGCCCCGGATTTGAGTCTCTCTATGGAATTCAAACAAAGTCCCATCAGTAGAGGGGGTAGGAGATGTAGAGCCAACAAAAAAAAACAAAACAAAGCTACTTGTTTAGAGGGAGAAACAAAGCAATCCTACTACCATAACCATCAAGCCATGTCCCATCTATTTTGGATCAGCATTATGAATCGTTCTTCACCATTCATTTCCGTCAAATAAAAAGTTCCTGCTAATAAAAAACAATTAATCTACTGTTAAAGAGTCCATATGGCTGTTTTGAGATGTTGACACATAAAATAAGAACCAACGGTCGTGGCTCGATGGCTACTTGGTGACGAAGGTGTTCCAATTATATGTAATAGATATTAACTACTAGCACCATTATATGTCAGACAAATTTCTTACGAAATCAATGCAATATGTTTTTTTTAGGGGTCCGACATAGAAATTGATCGAATTTTTAATAGTACTAAATTTTTGTCCAATAAACGAAATGGCGATCGAAATGATCGGTATTTGATCGAAACCTGACATTCTGTCTTTTGTCAAAAAAAATTTCTAATATTTTTTTTAGTAAAAAATCTCATCTTTATCGATGAATATTATATTTTTTCACAATTTTGATTTTTTTTATAAGTGACAAAATTTTATTGATATTTGATTTAGAATTGATCAAAATCCGGCTAATTTCTACCAAAATCTTTCATTAAAAAATACAAAATTTTCACCGACAAATGTTCATTTTTAGAATAACCGAAACCAACATGGAAATCGATATTTAAAATCTTGGTCATAACTAATCTAACCCAGATATTACTCTAAATCGAATTCGAGCCTAGGTTTTAGAGCCGTTCTACTCGTTCTCTCTACAAATTGTGTAGGGTTAGGTGTATTCTCGGTCCATTGCTACGATTTAGAACCGTATTTAAGGATAGAATGACATAAACGTGGGTAAGGAGGATCTATTTGTCGATGTTGTAG
This sequence comes from Chamaelirium japonicum, assembly GCA_947650365.1. Classification (NCBI taxonomy): domain Eukaryota; kingdom Viridiplantae; phylum Streptophyta; class Magnoliopsida; order Liliales; family Melanthiaceae; genus Chamaelirium; species Chamaelirium japonicum. The sequence continues at coordinate 5,377,709 of OX393559.1, read as the reverse complement.
CTTTAGCAAAGTGCTAAGGATGTGCTCTTTTCTTGGGACTTTGAACTCCCAAGAATTGGGCCAATTCCGATGTCCTCTCCATAACAGGGTTTATATGTTAGCTTGTTCCTAGGGAAATGAAAGCCTACATTTTATGAGAATTCATTTCTCAACTAAAACATAAGAGCTAGCTGTAAATCCCACTGTACCACCCCCAACCTTTTGGTGCAGGCATGTACCTGTAATTAACAAAACCAAATGTGGGAAGATATGTAAATCCAAAGGTATCTGGTGGCTTAATGGAAAGTAGTGATTGACCCAAATATGATTTGGCCTAACACAACTGTATAGCCTAACTAGTTTGCCAACGTTTTTTTTTTTTAATAACCCTCTTTCTACCCGATAGGTCGGCGCACATCCCCCCTCGATCACATAACAACGAATATAGATAACCACCTCATCCACCGAGCAACGTTTGTTTGAGAAGACTCTAGTATTGTGCTCTCGCCACACATGCCAAACCACGGCAAGCACCAGAACATCCCACTCATCTCGCTGTCTCCGACGAACATAGCTTCGACACCAAAAGGTCCACAAAGCCTATAAAGATGAGGGCGATCACCCTTGCACTCCTGTCGCTACACAGACACGCCTCCACAACTTCCTCACTAGCAAACAACGAAGCAATAGATATGCGACAGTCTCTCTGGAGCCCAAGTCACAACAAGGATAAGATAGATCTACAATGCTGGGGTGCCTATGTCATTGGAGATTGACTCTCGTCCGAATGCGATCCTTTAGTGCTATCCACATGCAAATGTGAATGTTCAATGGAACTCTCGCCTTCCACAAACAGCTCATCACTGGGCAAACAAGCCCCCCATTATTAATAAATATGTAGAATGATCAAACTGAGAAGTTGCTCCCTCGTTCCCAATTCCAACGCACAGAATCCCTCACACCCAAAACCGAGATATGACTCAAAATCTCATACAATTCTAGCAACACTGGCTGAAGGAGTTGTGGGATCACCATTCGGAAGGACACCCTCCAATACGTAGACCCACCCCAAGTATTACACTGAGATTGGACAGAAGCATCAGGAGCCCATGCCAAGTCAAACAAGTTTGAGAATAGAGTGTTGAGTGGTAGTTTCCCGGTCCAATGATCCAGCCAAAATCTAATATCCTTGCCATCATCTAGGGAAAAGTGACACCCACAACGATAAACATTAAAGGTCTTCGATATCCCACGCCAAAATGGAGGATACACCAAGAAATTCTTCCTTGAGACTGCAGCGGTGAGGTGGGACAAAAGTAAAGCTTCCACATAATTGCACTCCAAGAGTCTCCACAGTCAGACTGAAGTCACCACCACTTCCTAAGCATCACCCCTGTTGAAATCACGAAGAACCAAAACACTAAGTCCCCATTGTTTTCTAGATTTGCAGACTACCTTCCAGCTTGCCAGATTATATGAGCTAGATGAGCCCTCTGCACTACTCCAAAGGAAGTCCCTCCGAATACGATCAATTCGCTTAACCACCCATATCGGGAGGAGATAGAAAGCAAGGAAGAAGCTGGGCAAAGCCGTGAGCACCGAGTTGACAAGAACCAGCCTCCCCCCACACGATAATGACCTTTCATTCCATCCTGCAAGCCGTCGATCCACCTTCTCAATCAGATCATGCCATTACTCCTTTCTGAGGGATCTGTCTTTCAATGGCAAGTCCAGATATCGTGTTGAAAGCTTCACAAACTTACAATTCAGTAACCTGAAAAAAAAATGGACCCGCATACTCCCTCTCCCCCACCAAGAATAGAGAACTCTTGGCAAAATTAACCCTGAGGCCCGATACAAGCTCAAAATCATACAAAATGGCCTTAAGAGCGATCACTTGAGCCTTATCTACCTCACAAAATAGCAACATATCTTGAGCGAAATGCAAGTTCGTTAGTCTCCATGACCCTTGATCGATCTCTTTGATGTAGCCATGCCTCGCCGCACGTTGAAGCACTCCGTCGAAGGCATCCATCACCAGAATGAAGAGATATGGTGAGAGATGGAAACCTTATTTGAGGCCCTGACGCATCTTAAAAAACTGTCTCATCTCTCCGTTGATTCGACAAGCAAGGCACGAAGAAGACAGACAAGTCTCGATCCGCACGATCCAATCATGCGAAAACCCCTTTGCCCCCATAACATCCAAGAGGAAATCCTAATACGCGATCAAATGCTTTCTCAAAATCCAACTTCAGCAGAATGCTAAGTCGACCTACTTCCTTGAGATTATAAATCGCCTCCTGTACCGTGGCCGCCCCGTCAAAGATATTCCACCCGCCAATGAATGTAGACTAGGAGGGTGCAATAATCTCCCTCAACACAGTTGCCAACCTACAAGCCAACGTCTTGGAAAGGATTCGATGCACGCAAGTCGTGAGGCTGATAGTTCAAAATTCCAAAAGAGATACTGGAGTATCCTTCTTAGGCACCAAAGTGATCCACGAATAGTTGACCGCACATAGCCTCGATCTGCCGTTTGCAAATACAAGAACAAGTTGTTGAATATCCTCATGCACACAAGACCAAAACTTTTGGAAGAAAATAATCGAGAAGCAGTCAAGCCCGAGAGCCCTGTCCACACGCATGCCCACCACCGCCCCTCGCCACCTCATCAACATAAAACTCCACAAACACAGGACTATCAACTGGAAGACGCCTAATCCCCAAAGAAGTCAGACGAAGACCCACCGACAATGTACATATCGTAGAAAAAGCATCCATGAAAATCGACGAAGCTGCCTCCACTATGCTCCTCGAGTCAGAAAGAGTCAAACCGTCAATCACCAATTTCCCAACAAAATTATGTCTTCATCTAGCATTTGCTAAACGATGTAAATAATTGGTGTTAGCATCCCCCTCCTGAATCCAGCGCTCCCTGGAACGTTGTCGCCACATGATATCTTTAACAACTAAAACCCTATGAAACTCCTCAAGCAATTGAACTAAATACTCCTCAGTCAAAATCAGGTCTCGCTCTTCTAACAAAGCCTTCAAATTCCCAATCAGCTCCAATATATGTCCCTTCTGCCTCGAAACACTCCCAAAAGGCAATTGTGTCCAATTCACCAACTTTCTTACTGAGGAACCGGAGTTTACGAGCCAAACTCACATCCGCCCGAGGGTGGGAAGGTGCCTCTGCCCACCACCCCATCACCAAGCCTGACAGATCCTCTCGAGTGAGCCACATAGCCTCTAACCGAAAACACCGGGGACTAGCCTGCACCGCTACTATGTCCAGAAGGATAGGGGAGTGATCCGAGGTTACCGAGGGCAAAGCCAATTGAGAGCATGATGGGAAGACCCCATCCCACTCCGTTGAGACGAGGAACCTATCCAACCAAAGCGAAGGCCTTAGTCTCACGACGATTCGACCGTGTAAACCGTCAACCCCAGAGAGGTAGATCGATCAAACCACATCCACGAACAAACCTAGCAAACTCAACCAAGTCCCTACCCCATGTCATGCTGCCCTTCCTTTCGTCCAGAAATCAAGTGCAGTTGAAGTCACCCCCCAGTGCCCAAGAAATGGAAGAAACATGTGCCGCCTCCAGCTCCGCCCAGAAAAATATTGCCTGAGGGACAAAACTGTCGGACCTTACACCGAGGAGACATTGATATGTTACTCCACGAATATCCCTTAGAGTCACAGAGACGGAGAACTGACCCACCATTTCATCCACCTTGCTCCAACAAGTTCCATCCCAACAAATCACATCCCACCAGCGATGCCAATCGCGTCCCTCGCTACCCACGAATCTAGCCGATCCGCCCCAAGATCCCGCACCATCTATTGGTCGAATATAGCCAACTTAGTCTCCTGCAAGCACAACAAGTCGATCCAATATAACTGCACCAATGCCCTCACCGACTGTCGCTTGTCCGGTGCTCCCAACCCACGTATATTCCAAGATAACAACCGCATAAAAATAACATGTACCCCAACCAACCATACCAGAACACCTGTTGGATATGTCCCACCAAGCGCTCGCTCGCGCTCCAACAGGCACAGAGCTTCCACAAATCCACCACATGCAACCCCAGAGTTATTCCCTCCAACTCAAAAGAAACCGCAATCCTCGCCTAACCGTCCAAGAACGTCAACTGGCAGAGAGCATAGCGGAAGAAGCAATCGGTTGCTACCTTGATCTTCATCCGAAGCATAGCTTTGTGGGCGCACTAAGTCTGGCAAACTCTTAACACACCGTCGTAATCCTGCTGCACCACTCGATGCTCCACCCACTGGATTCGCCAACACGATTGATTCTTCAGCTGCAAGATCCTCCCTAAACCCCTCCACCTCCAGCTCCTGATGAGAAAACGGTATGAAAAATCCAGGTGAAAATAATGGCGAGCAAGACCCCAGATCATTTGGCACATGCCCCAAACCCTCTCCCGATTGGACCATCTGATCCACCGAATGGGGAGGCGACAACCACCCCCCGGGAGGAGAATCCATATTCAACCCGCTCTAATGTTTTAGCTCCACATGGCTATCAGCTTCCAGAGTTACTAGAAGTGGATCAAAAGAGCGGCCCTGCATCAACCTATCACATGACATTAATCTCTCACTCACTGATTCGATGAGTAGAGACTCACCCCAATCCTCTAAGTCCACTGGCCCTCTACATCCCCCACTGATCCCCTCCTCCTCCACTGCCACATTTGGAATGATTGACTGAGAGCCCAACTTCTTCGTGAGCATATCCACCAATTAAAGAAGCCGAACCTCCACCTCCGAGAATGTAGGCTGGCGCAGGAATCCCTCCCTGTTGCTGCTATTGTGACTACCCTCAACGATCACCTTCTTTCCCACTTCATTACGGGCTCTGCTGCCACCACGACCAGTCTTGCACCGCACCGATTTATGACCTAAACCACCACATGCAAAACAAACCTGGCATTCCTGCGTCCCGCCGCAATGAAAGCACCTTGAAGACACACGACCACCAGCTACCAGACCATCTTGAGAGATTCCCCGCTGGATTCATGAACCGACATCCTTCTTGTTGTTCACGAACGAAGCCATAGAAACAACAACATCACTCACCATGTAGTCGTGCAATGCCGTAGCCTTGACCACACTTGCAAACGAAGCTTGTCCACGTGCGGTTCCTGCATGGCCACCCACCCCTACCTCTGCGGGACAACCCTGCACATTAGTCGACCCACTAGGTACTAAAACGATTAGGCCAACCTCAACAGCATTGTGGCCCACCACATCTACTTCCTTCCTCGCACATGACACACCTATCTTGGAATCCCGCTAAAGCCCATTACAAAAATCGATCACCGCCCATGGGGGATTAGGGGCTGCCCTCGCCCTCCAGGCCCGTTCTGTCGAATTGGGTCCCAAACTCGAGACGCTCTAACCGTGCGAACGACCTCTGTTGCAACCCCCATCTCTTCCACTCTAAGTCTAGCAGGAGACTGATTTGGCACGTCGGAACGGGCCGCCGCCAACCCCACCCCGTGAGCACTAATGTCCCCCCTGACGCTTGTGAAGATCCGAAGCTTTGAACTCCTGAGCTACCCCCTTCTCTTCAGAAGAAGCCACCCACTGATCGACTTGAGCTCGCTCCCTACACCCCAACCAAACTTTGCAACGTTTGGTTGCCACCACTGATCAATTTTTAGCACAACCATTGTACCATACAACTACAGGGCCCACTGTGATTCAAGAGATCAGGCTCCATTACATGAGGGGTAGTGGCCCCCAGCACTCAGAGCGTGCTGAGACTCTTGGGACAATGGTCCCCACGGTTGTATGGTACAACCGTTGTGCTGAAAATTCCCCCCTTGAGGAAAGGCGCGTGAAGTCGGCAAAATAGTTGGCTACCTAGTATTTTCCAACCCAAATAGCTACATAGGAAATGCTCTTTTTTTCCTCCTCAGCAAACTAAAGTTACTTTAAACTAAGTCTAACATGATGATAAGTAACGCTACACTGCAGCGAGAAAGCTCGGCCTTTGACAAGGAAAAAATACTTTATGCCCCTGCAGATGGCAGTATTTAAACCAGTGGTCTCTCTTGTGCCAGGGAGCTTACAAGCGTCACTCTAACCCGGGTTGGTGTCTTTTTTCTAAAAAATTAGCAGATTCCTGGCCAGCTATGGTTGCTTTGTAGCAGGTCAAGGAGGATGGTTTATCCAAAAGGGGGTTGGCTTAAATTATCTTCTTCAAACTTCATAGAGTCGAAGGCATAGCAATAATAGGAAAAATGGTACTTGAACATATAAGGGAGGACATACTCTGAGACATAATGCCGATGTGGGTTGCATTGGCATTAGGAGTGGCAATCCTTGACCCGACCCGTCAACCTGATCCGAACCTGACCCGAAGTTAGTGGGTTTGGGTTGGCCATAAACGGTTCGGGTCATAAATAGGTCGACCCGATTGACCAGTTTATTTAATGGGTCGGGTTCGGGTTTGTACTTATAACCCGATTGACCCTACTTGACCCGTTTACAAATGGGTTGTGTCAACCTCGACCCGACCTGAACCAACCCGACCCAACCTGGCCCAATCCGACTTGTCTGACCCAACCCGACAGATTTACATGGGTTCTGTTGACCCAAACCCGACCCGACACGACCCGACTTGTTTAGTAAACGGGCTAAACGGGTCGGGTCGGGTTGGGTCAATCCGTTATTAGGCGGGTCGGGTTTGGGTTTAAGTTTTTGACTCGTTTATTAAACGGGTCGGGTTCGGGTTGGGTGTTTTACCCTTATACCTATGTCTCAACCCGACCCGACCCATTGCCACCCCTAATTGGCATGCCCTTGGTGCGATTGCCGATAACACGCGATCTAGTGTAGAGAGTATGCCCCCTTGTTTGTTAACATACCAGTGCTTCAAGTATTAAGGTCAAATAAATAAAGAAAAAAAGAAAGGGAGCATTCTATCTGCACCAATTGGATTCAGCTTGGTACCTAGATCTTTTAAATTTTTACAGGCCCAAACTGATCTTATCCCTAATGTCTGCGAGAGGATACGAGTGGTGTCGAAGGGTCAAAATGTCGGGAGCTCGGATGGCTGGAGGTGAGGGACGGGACAATTTAGGGTTATTGAAAGTGCCAATGCAAAACCAGGGGCCAAGCTGAATTCCATGGGTGCATATAGAAAGGGTATAAAAGAAAAGCTTGACATTGGATTGTTTAAAGGGAGCACAACATGGTCGGCAGCTGGGGTCATGGTGGGTTGTCACCCTCCACCCTCCACTGAAATACAGCCTGTTCATGCTAAAGTTTTGCCTGGGGGGGGGGGGAGAGAGCTATATATGGGTAGGGGATGACTCGGCCTTTGGAATGAAACGGCTGCAACTTGAGGTTCTCCAACCACATCCGGATCTTCTGGTGAGGAAAAGGGTACAAGACCTTTATTTTTTATGCTGAGGGAGATGGAAGGAAATCCCCATCTGTCATGTCTCTTGGGGATAGCACACATCATGAAAATTTGCAAAGCAATCTTTCTATAGGTTTTTAAACAATGGTGAACTTGGGCCCCCATGAGGACTAAGATTTTTTTCGGGAGACTTGACCCTAATTTCTTTTAGGAGATGCTATGTTACCTAAAAGATATGCAGTGTTTCAATATTGCTCCAAGTCCCTCTCGAACAGCACGTGCTACAGCAAGCCCCTCACCCTTCTTTTATCTCCTTCAAATGACAAAACTACATCTCTAATTCATCTCCAGCAAGAGTATCAATTCATTGCCGGCAACAGTATCAAGTCTAGTCAGCAAGAGTATCAATTCGCCGGATGGCACTGTGCATGTAGCAGTTGCTACAACGATTTTGATAAATTTTGGAAAAGAAGAAGAAGAGACAAAAGTTTTATCGTGGTTCGGAAAAGAAGCCTACGTCCACACTGCAAAGTTTGTTGTTATTTCATTAGTCTTTTGGGGGTACAAATACATAATGGGTCGGCAACAGAAATCAGCAACCGTTACAATCAGCAAATCAGCTGATAACAACAAATCAGTAACAGAAATCAGCTGATAACAACAAATCAGCAACAGAAATCAGCTGATAACAACAAATCAGCAACAACAAATCCGTAACAGCAAATCAGCAACAGCAAATCAGCATTGGAAGCCAATCCCAACAGCAAATCCGCAACAGCAAGTCAGCATTGGAGGCCAAACCCAAGACTAATACCCCCCCTCAAGGTGGAGCATGGAGATCAGCCATGCCCAGCTTGTGAAGTAGGAGAAGTAAACGATCTCTTCCGAGGGCTTTGGTGAACATGTCTGCCAGCTGAATATTGGTAGATAAAAAGGAAGGTTTGATGAGGCCTTCAACGATTTTGTCACGAACAAAGTGGCAATCCAATTCAATGTGTTTGGTTCTCTCATGAAAAACGGGGTTAGCAGCTATGTGAAGTGCGGCTTTGTTATCGCAATGAAGAGTAATTGGAGCAGGATGAGAAATACGGAGATCACGTAGAAGTGATTTCAGCCAAACCAACTCACAACAAAGGAGCGCCATGGAGCGATACTCAGCTTCACAAGAAGATCGAGCGACAGTCGCTTGTTTCTTCGTTTTCCAGGAGATGGGAGAGGACCCAAGCATGGTACAATACCCGCTAGTAGAACGACGTGTCATCGGGCAACTGGCCCAATCAGAATCGCAGTAACCAGTAAGGTGGAGAGAACCAATGGAAGGTAAAAGAATGCCTTTCCCTGGTGTACCTTTGAGATATCTGAGAAGTCGAAGGGCAGCAAGGTAATGTGATTGAAGAGGTTTATGCATGAACTGGCTGAGAATATGGACCGAGTAAGTGATGTCGGGACGAGTGATCGTCAAATAGATAAGTCGTCCGATAAGCTGGCGATAAACAGAGGGATTTTCCAAAGGTACTCCATCAATGTCTGATAGTTTGAGGTGTTGTTCCATCGGAAAACCTGCAGGCTTGGTACCCAGAAGACCAGTGTCATGAAGAAGATCAATGACATATTTGCGTTGGTTGAGGAAAATCCCTTTAGAAAAACGGGCGAACTCTATGCCAAGAAAGTATTTGAGTGGCCCCAAGTCCTTGATATGGAAACTGGAATGAAGGCATTCCTTTAGAGTAGATATTTCAGTAGGGTCATCCCCAGTAAGGACGATGTCATCGACATAAATCAAAACATGGACGCATCCCGCCGAAGTAAACTTGCTGAACAACGAGTAGTCAGCCTTAGAGGAAATGAATCCGCGGGAAATCAAAACAGCAGAAAGCTTGGAAAACCAGTTGCGAGAGGCTTGCTTTAAGCCGTAGAGGGATTTTTGTAATCGACAGACTAGGTTGGTTGATGGAATGGAAAGGCCAGGGGGGGGGGTCGCATGTAAACTTCTATATCTAAATCACCATGAAGGAACGCGTTGTTGACGTCCAATTGATACAAGGGCCAGTGCTTAATGGAGGCAATTGCCAAGAGACAGCGAACAGTGACCAACTTGGCGACGGGTGCAAAGGTTTCATGGTAGTCCAAACCTTCAAGTTGGGTATAGCCCTTGGCGACAAGGCGTGCCTTGTAGCGTTCGACAGACCCGTCAGGTTTGTATTTGATTTTGTAGACCCATTTACAGCCGATAGTATGTTTCTCGGGAGGTAGGGAGGTGAGCTGCCAAGTTTTATTAACTTTAAGAGCATGCAGTTCATTTGTCATAGCTAGGCGCCACTTCGGAAATTGATTAGCTTGAGCAAATGTGGTAGGCGTATCTGTGGAGGAGATGGCTGCAAGATAAGAGCGATGATTGGAAGAAAAACGAGAGTAACTAAGACAAGAAGAGATGGGGTGAGCTGTAGAAAGCTGAGCCACATGTGTGCTGGAAGTATCAAAGTCTGCCAAATATGCAGGTGGTTTGGAAATGCGACTAGAGTGTCGCGGTGTTGGAGTAGGCATAGGCGCTGTGTTGCTTGGTTGGGCCGGGCTGTCATGCGGGCCGGTAGCGGAGTCCAAGTTATCACGTGAGCCGGGTGCAGGTTGATCGGGTTCAACGGTTGCTGGTTCAATAGATGAGCCAATGATGCTTGGTGTTGCGGGCTCAATCAACACATCAGGTGATGTAGTATGTGCGGGCGTTGTTGGCTTTGGAACAGGGAGATCCATAGCAAAGGAGTCATGAGTGTCAACTAGTGGCAGTGGCACGGCTTGAGTAGACTCTGGAGTTGAAGTGCCAAAAGGAAATATGGTTTCGTGGAAAATGACATCGCGGCTAACAAAAACCTTCTTGGATGCAAGGTCATACACTCGATAACCTTTCTGACCAATGGGATATCCAATGAAGACACCGGGAAGAGCACGATCATCAAATTTGTGACTGATGTAGGGATTGCGGGCATAGCAGAGGCACCCAAAAACCTTGAGGTGGTGATAAGAGGGCAAGGATCCTAGAAGGACTTCATGGGGACTTTTTCTAGACAATATTTTTGTAGAAATTTTGTTAATGAGGTAAGCAGCGGTCAAGACATAGTCCCCCCAAAAAATAAGAGGCAGATGCGCTTGGAAACGAAGTGCACAAGCTACGTCAAGTAAGTGGCGGTGTTTTCGCTCGACGACCCCGTTTTGCTTGCTGGTATGAATACATGTGCGCTGGTGATGAATGCCATGATCAAGGAAAAAATTTTGAAGGTCAATGGCTAGAAATTCTTGCCCATTGTCAGTACGCACAGTTTGGACTGGGGCATTGAACTGAGTTTTGACATATAGGATGAAATTTCGGAGAAGCCGTTGGGCCTCGGATTTTTGACGCATAAGAAACACCCAAGTAGCACATGAAAAATCATCAACTATAGTTAAAAAATAGTGAGCACCTAATAAAGAAGCAACTTGATATCCTCCCCAGATATCAACATGGATCAAACTAAAAACATATTTACTAGAAATAGAGCTACTGGGAAAGGGTAGCCTTGTTTGTTTGGCCAAGGGGCAGACATTACAAATATCATTTTCCGAGAAAGAAATACCAGAAATGGATCTGGAAAGAAGCTTTAAACGTTCTGATGAGGGGTGTCCTAGACGTTTGTGCCAATGATCAGAGGCAGGTACAGGCTGAGTAACAACAGCGTTAACTTGAAGTGAGTCCAGGATATAGAGACCTCCGCGCAGTTTACCCAGTCCCATCGTCTTCCTCGACTGAAGGTCCTGGATTAGACAATGATCATCAAGAAAAACAGCGAGACATGACATATCCTTGGTTAACTGAGGAATGGACAAAAGATTAAGTTTGAAAGAAGGGACATAGAGAACATTATTCAAATGCAGTCCATTAGGAAGAACCACGGATCCTGTAAAAGAGATAGTGGCTGATTGACCATTCGGAAGAGTAACAGGAGAAATATTAGACTGAGGTGTAAGGAACGTGAATAAAGACTTAGAGCAAGCCATATGATGCGTAGCTCCTGTATCTAAAATCCAATCAATAGAATGGGAGGCAGTAAGGCAAGCGATATTACCGGAGAAAGTGGCACCTGACGACGAGGAGCTGGTGGGCATGGCCGCGGAAAGTAAGGCCATCAATTGTTGGTACTGATCATGAGAAATGGCTGGAGTTTGCTTGTTTCCTTCTGCACTATTGACTGATCCCGCTGCTACAGGTGGGCCTCTATTCCGTTGATTATTATTTGAAGGACTGCCTTTGAATTTCCCTTGTTGGCGACGATTATTTTTGGGTGAAAAACCGTGAAGAAGAAAGCAACGGTCAATCGTATGATTGTCCCTCTTGCAGTGATCACAATTAATGCAGAGGTGGCTTATCGAAAATCCTGAACGATTGATGGAGAGGGCCGCAGCTTCGTGAGAAGGAGCCATGACATGCAGGTCCCGATGTCTCTCTTCTTGGAGAAGGAGAGAATAAGCACGACTGACAGTAGGCAGAGGATCCATCAGGAGAATCTGACTATGTATGGCATTAAAACTTTCATTTAAACCCATTAGAAACTGCATTACCTTTTCCCTTTGATGGATATTCAGTAATTCCTTGGAAGAACCATAAGTACAAGGTGGGATGGTATTGTAAGAGGAGAGTTCATCCCACAACGCCTTAAGTCCAGTATAATAGGATGCAAGGGAGGACGTACCTTGCACATGAGTAGCAATGGTATGGGATAATTGAAATATACGGGGAGCGTTCTGTTGAGAGAAGCGCTCGCTGAGTTCTACCCACACCTCCCATGCAGTCTCTGCATACATCACGCTGTTGGCGATGTCGGCTTGAACAGAATTAAGGATCCAGGAGTAAACCATCTTGTTGCATCTCTCCCATTGAGAAGATTTGGAATCTGACGAAATTGGTTTCACGATGGTACCATCGACGAAACCAAACTTGTTTTTGGCAAGAAGTGCCATACGAATAGCGCGCGACCATGTCACATAATTTTCTCCAGTCAAAATTTGAGTGACAATGGAGATTCCGGGATTGTCAGAAGAATGAAGGAAGTAGGGTGAATCAACATTGGTATTAGTAGAAGCGGTTTCCTTTCCATGATCGCCCATGGTGGATCAGTAGATGAAAGATGAGTAAAAAAATGAGCTTGGTTATAAAAATTTGATGAGAGATGGGATCTCCGGCCTGACCATCGACCCGTAATCAATCACCAAGTTTTAAAAAACCCACACTCTGATACCATGATAAATTTTGGAAAAGAAGAAGAAGAGACAAAAGTTTTATCGTGGTTCGGAAAAGAAGCCTACGTCCACAATGCAAAGTTTGTTGTTATTTCATTAGTCTTTTGGGGGTACAAATACATAGTGGGTCGGCAACAGAAATCAGCAACCTTTACAATCAGCAAATCAGCTGATAACAACAAATCAGCAACATAAATCAGCTGATAACAACAAATCAGCAACAGAAATCAGCTGATAACAACAAATCAGCAACAACAAATCCGTAACAGCAAATCAGCAACAGCAAATCAGCATTGGAAGCCAATCCCAACAGCAAATCCGCAACAGTAAATCAGCAAATCAGCATTGGAGGCCAAACCCAAGACTAATAGATTTCATAGCAGCTGCACAATAAAATCACTATAGCAAAAGTATCAATTCGTCTGATTGATACTCTTACCAAACCGAATTGATATCGTTGCTATAATGAAATCGCTATAGCAACTACAGTAGAATCACTATAGCAATAATATCACAATATCAATTCGACTAATTGATACTCTTACCAAACTGAATTGATACTCCAACTGGAGACGAATTGATACTTTGTTGGAGAGGCAGCTTTATCATTTAAAGGGGGTTGAAATAGTCAACATTTTCAGTTGGTGACTTACTGTACAAAGGTCTCTTTGTTTTGTAGGCACTTTACACTAAACCCAAATGTCGTCTGTCCTTTAGATAATATATCATCTCCTACATGTGGCCTGTTAGATACCCTCACACCTCAAAACCCGGGTTGTAAGGGGAGGTCCACAGCGGGTATATTAAGCGGGTGATGGGTGCCTCCCTTACCGATGTGGGACTATCCGTTAACATCCCCCCTCACGCGGAGCACACGTGGCAAGGCATGATCGGTGGGGAGCACCCGGAGCGGGAGCAGGAGCAGGAGACGGGCTAGCTCTGATACCATGTTAGGAGATGACGGCTAGGGTTTGGAGAGGAATAGAATGCATTCCATTAAGGGACTCAAGCCCAATATATGTACATGTATTACTATACAATCCGACCCGACTGTACAGTAAACCCGACCCATCTATATATACATTAACACTCCCCCTCAAACTCACGGTGGATCATGAACCGAGAGTTTGCCTAGAAAATGCCGGAAGCGAGCAATCGTCAGGGGCTTCGTCAGAAAATCAGCAGTCTGCTCCGATGAGGAAATAAAAGGCAGGGAGATGGTGTGGTCGAGAAACGCCTGGCGAACATAATGACAATCAACTTCAATATGTTTTGTTCGCTCATGGAAGACCGGGTTGCTAGCAATCTGAATAGCACTCCGGTTGTCACAGAAGAGAGGGGTGGGCCCGGATATCACCACTCCCAAGTCGAGCAGAAGGCGGCGAAGCCAGACAACCTCGGCGGTGGTGGCAGCCATAGCCCTGTATTCAGCTTCGGTGCTGGAGCGAGCAACAGACTCCTGCTTCTTGCTGCGCCACAAAATCAGTGAATCGCCCAGAAACACACAGTATCCTGTAGTAGAGCGACGAGTGGCTGCATCTCCTGCCCAATCTGCATCGGAGTAGGCACGCAGCACCAACGGAGAGGTGGAGGGAAACAGGAGTGAACGGGAGATGGTGCCCTGGAGGTAGCGGAGAATCCGAAGAACAGCTGCATAGTGTACTGACCGTGGAGCCTGAACAAACTGACTGACAATGCCAACAGCATGGGCAATGTCTGGCCGGGTCATGGTGAGATAGACGGGCATCCCAACCAGCCTCTGGTAGCGGGAGACATCCTGGAGCGGCTCACCATCTGTAGCGAGAAGCTTCAAATTGAGCTCCATGGGTGTATCAGCAGTGCGTGTGTCGGTTGCGCCGAGCTATCTATGGGCTCAAGCAGGCCCCTCATGCCTGGTTTGAGCGATTTCGCAGTGCAGTTCTGGCCGCCGGGTTTGTTGAGCGTCACTCCGACTATGCCTTGTTCACTCGCTCCTCCAGTCAGGGCATTGCAGTTCTTCTCCTCTATGTGGATGATATGATCATCACTGGAGATGACAGTGCCACCATCGCCTCTCTCCAGCGGCACCTCCAGAGTCAGTTTGAGATGAAAGATTTGGGCTCTCTTCGCTACTTACCGATGTGGGTGCCTCCCTTACCGATGTGGGACTATCCGTTAACATGGCCTAACATTTATTATCCCTTTTTTTTTTCCTTCACAAGCGAGAATTCCTCGTCCAATGAGCAGCGAACATGTAGCTTGTTTGGATATGCTCTAGATCCGGGATTTTGGGAGCCAAGAATCCTAAAAAAGAGAGCCTATTTGGATACAAGATCCTAAAAAAACGTTTCTTCGGAGAACCCAGAACATGCTCGTGGGAGCCATTTTTTGGATGCCCAGAATCAAGGCACAGGGCTCCGGAGCCCTTTTTAGTGATTCTGGGCTCCAAGATTTCCAGAATTAGAAGCCTATCTAAACAGGGCCATAGAGACCAGAGGCCGCCTACTGTTTACATCCTTCTTTGCCAATTCTGTTTGGGATTTCATCAGGGGAAAGCTGGGTATCAACACCAAGCCAGCTTCTTTAATTTCTATGCAGACCTTTTCGTGACGTTGGGACATACTCGTCGCAGTCGCAGTCACAGCCACAGCCAGTTAGTGGTAAGTCTTGGCTAGAGAGAAACAAGAGAATCTTCGCAGGCCAACGATCCAGCAGTGAAGAAGTAATCGGGATGATAGGATCGTTGGTCAAGCTGCAGATCTTGAGTCTGTCGGGGAGGCAAGAGTCAACATCACCTGTTCTTTTGAGTGAGATAGGCAAATCTTAGGTGTTTGGTTGATAAATGGAATCCCACAAGCAATGGGCTTTCATTTCTTGGGGTATATGCTGTAGGTTCTTGCTGGATTTCAATAGAACTATAGCTGCAAGTACCAACCAGGCGGGGTAATTAAACTAAGGCCCTAGAGAAGCCCAACTGTATATCATAAAGACTTTTAAGTCTGAAACTCATGAATCATATGCTCCCGGTGAACTCGTTAACTTAAATGCAGAGTTTAACACTGACTCCAGGTTCTATATCTTTTTTTTTTTTGGATCATTCATAGAGGGAGGTCACAATAGGACCTCGTGCCGGCACAGCAGAAGACGACCACAAATGGTCGGGGAGGAAAGCCGCCCACCGGCGGGGAACAAGCTCGCCACAGGAGGCGCTACCCATGACAGGGGGGGGGGGGGGGGGGGGGGGGGGGGGTGGGATCAAACAATCAATCAAAGAAAAAAAAAAAAAAACCAAAAAAGGCTGCGCACAGGCAGGGGAAGGAGCCGCACACTGACGAGGGAAATCATAGATTTACACCCAAACAACAACAAAAAAAACAAAATCCAAAAAGAGAAGCATCACCTCCAGATCCATCCACCCACCGGCTGAAAAAGTTGGAGTCAAAGACGAATCACCCCACCGCCCTCGAACCGCACCTCTGCCACACCGCCAGGAACCGCCATCGTCGAGCGGGGGCAAACTGGAAACCACCGACGAATAACCTCGATGTCGGGGCCAAATTTAACCTCCTCACCTCATCTGGTAGTCCAGCCCTGCTGTCGAGCTAATACCGTCGGCCAATCGAAGGGACCACCGCCTAGACTCCGCTAAGCCGAACACAAAATACATGCTGCAAGAGAGGCCCCAATCTACAAAGAGAGGTGAAGGGGCATGACCCCACCCAAGAGACCACCGAGAACCATGACCTAGCCTCCCCGGAGCCACCGGCGGCGGCAGCCGAGAAACCCTAACCCTGTGTTCCTCACTACCTCGGGTTAGGTTCTATATTTTTTTTTTTTGGAAAGGGGGTTCTATATCCTCATGCAAAGGCTTTGCAACACATAAGAAAAAATAACGGCAATTTTTATAAGGGAAATTTTATTCATACCCCATAAATCTGTAATTAGCCCCCATTTCCAATAAACTTGAATACACCCCTTTTTTTTTTTTTCATACCCCATTCCTATCCCAAAAATACCCTTCCCCCTTACACCCCACCTTCAATACACCCCAGTTAAATGGCCTGCCCCAACTTGATTATACCCCAATCAAACACATACCCCCTTAAATATACCCCAATTATATGCACTCTTGAATACACCCCACTCTTAAATAAACCCCATGCAGTTGGCTGATACTTGAAGACACAAGTAGAGCTGCAACTTGGGCGGGCCAACCTGAACCCAACCCGAGTCCAACCCGAACCCAACCCGAATTTGGGCGGGCTAATCTGAGCCCAACCCGAATTATTTCTCCTCGACCCGACAGGACCCGACACGAAGTTAGCGGGTCTGGGTCAAGGCTAAACGGGTTCGGGTCGTAAACGGGTCGATACGATAGACCCGTTTATTAAACGGGTCGGGTCCGGGTTTAGGGTCTGGACTCGGTAGACCCAGGAAGACCCGTTTAGTATTCAATAGGTCGGGTCGGGTCGGGTCTACCAGCAATCCGATACTATAATATATAATACCAGTGGGTCTTTCGGGTCAGGTCGGGTCAAGTCGGATTGCGTCGGATCGGGTCAATTGAATAGATCCGGGTGGTAAACGGGTCTTATCGTGTCTACCTGTTTATTAGCGAGTCGGGTACGGGTTTAGGATCTAGACACAATTAGTTAAACGGGTCGGGTACGGGTCTAGGGGTTTTGGACACGACACGAAACTAGACACGACACGAACCTGACACGACACGACTCATTGCCACCCCTAGCTGCAACTTGGGTGGGCCAATCCGGACCCAACCCGACTTTGGGCGGGTTAACCCGAACCCACCCCGCACAACCCGACGGGTTGGGCGTGGGCTAAGTTTAAACAAACATTGGGCTGGGTTGGGGGTACAAAAGACGCTGAGAAGGGGCTTTGGGGTATAAAAAAAAGGGCATTGTTGGTATTAAAGGATTGTTGAGTAAGTTATTGAGAAACGCTAGGGATACGGGGGCTAATTACAGATTTTTGGGGTATGAATAAAATTTCCCTTTTATAAACAGGCAACGTGAATGCCGGGTTCATAAACGAGTTCAGATCTACTCCAGTTGGTCGTCTCGGTCGATGGGTCTGGTGCACATCACAGCCGCACAATGGCTGTCGATACAAAAGTGATTCGCACCCAAGAACAACGTGCGGTTGTGATGTGTGACGCACAACCGACTGGAGAAGATCTGAACTCTCCGGAAACGCACGGATGTGGCAGTGGTTTTCACTTTTCAGCACCAATGATGTCAGAACGTCACTTTTAAAATTATATTTTTCTTGATCTTATTTAAATGATAAATTATTTTTTAATAGTTATTTTGGGGAAAAAAAACCTCCCAATCAAAATATCGAAAGCTGAACTAACCTGAAATTAGGGTTCGAGGATTAAGATTTGTAGAAATAGTTAAGCTTTCCTTCCCCTCTTGATCTGCATCCATTGGAAAAAGTTTGTTAAACAGTATCAGATCTTTCTTTCAAACACGTGATTGTATAGATACAAGTATCTAAATGAAGCCATGATCTAGCTCAAAGATTATCACCATTCCCCCTATTTTTATTTTTTTTGGCTGGGCCGGCCAGGCGGTCAGAGGACAGGGCGTCAGACCAAGGGCTCAAAGAGGTCCTGAGATCGAAATGGGCGAGGCAGCAGCTGCAATTTATTAATTCCATAATCCCGTGGGCCTAACATCAACGGCTAGAATTCAAACGCGCAAACAAGGCACAACGGCAATTGGATAAAGTTTGCTACAAAATATGCTTCAAATGTATTAACTTTCCAATTTAGGTGTGCCGGCGAGCATGAAAGCCTTGTATGTTATCTTCCTGATGACGGTGTTGCCACCCCAATCAGCTTCGAGCTCACTAACAACTCCTTCGGGCAACAGATCGATCCCTTGATCCTTCGCTGTAATCACCGCGGACCACGACCTCAGCATCCTCAGGAACCCATTGAAGGTCAAGTCCTTTTCCATGTCCAGACTCTCGGGCTCACCTTCGCACCCCAGCCCGATGCTCTCAAACGGGAACGGCAGGGTCCGGTATCCATCGAAGATGTACCGAATGTTCGGGTCCCAGTAGGGAAGCGTGGTGTCGTGGAAACGCTTCAGGAGGCGGTCGAAGGAAGGGCTGACCTCGACGTCGTTGTAGCACCAAACTGCGATCACTCCTCCAGGCTTTCTCAGGACGAAGTTGATGAGGGAGTAGAAGCGGGGAAGATCAAACCAGTGAACAGCCTGAGCCACGGTCACAAGGTCGACGGAGCCCTCTCCCCCCAGCATGGAGATGAGATCTTGGGGAGGAGTGGAAAGAGGAGTGTGGAGGTATCGGACCCTCGGGTGCGGGTTGGCGCGTTTGAGTTGGGTTTCGCTGACGTCCGTGCCGATCACCTGATTGTAGTGCTCTGCCACCTTCTCACATAAACATCGAAGCCACACGAAAAACAAAACAAAACAAAACATTCAGACCAAAGAATAACAAGGTCAGACTGCATCAGCAACTAATTCAGATAATGCTGGATCAATAATGCATTGACAGGGACACAGCCCCATAATCATTGTAAAATTTGTAACCATCTCTGCCCCACATTTGCTGAAATCTTTAGATGGAGTGCCCACAAACTAGTAAGAGGACCCACGTAAGTGGGGCAGTGATTATTGTTAGTGTTAAAACTGTAAGGTATTATCAAGGGAGAGGGAATCAAAGATGAGCTGCCTTAAAGAATTTGGTAGTTGGAGGTCTATTTCAAAATAAAAGCTTATATATGAATTGTGAACCAAGAAACAACAAAAGATGGGACATTTTTTGTAGGGATGGAAGCAGGGACGGAACCAGGATTTTATATTGGGAGAGGCCAAAGCATAATAATTTCGTCTAAGGGGGGCTAAAGCATAAACAAAGAAAATTTTATATACTAAAATTCAAACTTTTTACTATATAATTTAAAAAAATATATATTTGAGGGGGGGCCATGGCCCCCCTTGATCCATACATAGTTCTGTCCCTGGATGGTAGGGTTCAGTAAATTGGTATTATGTTCTTATACTAGTGCATGCCCGTGCCCATCGGCACTGCAACGGACCGTCTTTGGCGGCAACATACCCACCGGGCATCGCCACCTCCACCCCCATCGTATTCATTTGGCGGTTGAGGGTCGCCGGTTTAATCGTAGTTTTAGCTGATTCCTTTTTGTCTTTGTTTCTTTTTGTGGTAAAAATGTAATTAACGAAAAGTTCCTTTTTGTGGTAAAGTTGTAATTTGTAAATAACACGAACGGCCTTAGCATGTTATATAGATAAGATTCGAAACTACATGTCAGCTGTTTAAAATTTTACTCTTCTAGATGATGTATTCGGATTTTCGTTCTCTAAGAATCGAAGCCGGTCCACATTTTCCTGACCTTCTAGATATATGCCTACATGGGGTAGGAAGTGACATAGGCAAAAACTTGGCAACTCTATAAAGTGGAGCTTTTTTTAGCTTATTCATATAAAAATAGGGAAAATTGGTGATACATCCCTGACAGAGAATCCAGATCACGATAAGGATGCCAAAACTTTCCCTATGAAGGTAACTCCACGTAACTAACTTTCAAATGGAATTTATTTGTAAGGCCAAACTACCCCTGAGATCCTATTCTACATGTGACTGTACAAGGAAAGTATATAGAATCCGGATGTTAACACATATCACTGTAGCAATTTTGGACTGCTACAATATTTTGGACAGCTACAATGATTTCGGATAGCTATAGTGATTTCGGATAGATTTAGGCTTAAGGTTCACTATTAGAGGTATAGAATTAGGGTTAGGGTTCACTATTTAGGGTATAAAATTAGGGTTTTGGTAAAGTTTAGGGTTAGGGTTCACTATTTAGGGTATAGAGTTAGGGTTAGGGTTCACTATTAGGGCACCTTCAGCCACCACATGTCGCTGCCCTTCCCGTCTCCGGCCAACATCACCCGTCTCCATCCAACCACTATCGTCGTTTCCAGCGACCACCACCCGCCTCCGATGACCGTTGCTCGTCGTCAACGACGAGTACCATTTTCGGCTACCCATGCCCAACGCTCATCTCTGCAACCACCTCCGACCACCGTCGTTGTTTAATATATTTGATAAAAAAAATATTTCTTTGTGTTGTTTTTAAACCCATGAATTGTGCTTACTTATATGTATATTGCAAAAACTTTGAAGCAATCTTAAATGAAAGCCCTAAATATATGATGAAAAGATTATTTGATGCTTACCTTTTGCAGTGATCTTCAATGGAGGAAGACTGTCCGGACTGACCGGATATTTCCTCTTGCTTTATGCTGAGAACCGTTTGATTTGCCCTGTTAGATGAGGAAATGGGGCACGAGTTTTTTTTGTTGTGAATCGCCAACGAAAAGATCCCTTCTAACCATCAAAGACAACCCATGAAAATATTTATTTGTGTACTTTGGGCCCATTACTTATCCGATTTTTGCCCATGAATAGTCGATTTATAGCTCTTCATAAGAGCTATAATCGAACATACAGTATGGGCATTAATTGGGTCAATGATGAGGGTACAGGTCCTACAGGGTCCCTCAAAAATCAATAAAATAATCCATCATTCATGATAAATAAGAGATTGCAATGCAGAATTATGCCATCTGAGCTTTCTTCATGCAGGTAAGGAATTTTGGAAGAAATCTGCAAAAGAATGCCCCAAATCACCCCAAAATCAGAAAATCTGATCTTTAGGAAGTTGGGGTGCCCACATAAAATTGATGTTGCGATTGGACTTTAATGTGGGGTGCCGAAAGTGAAAATCTAGACAGCCGGATTGTTTCCCGTGGTGATTGTACAGTGAAAGTCAAAATGAGTTTCTCGAGGTGCCAGGAAAAATTATTGGCCACGAGGGGTTGCTTTTGTGACAAAAGGTGAGACAGGATTTCATTATTCTCTGATCTTCTCTGTTTCGGTCGTACGGAACAGAGGAGGGGGTCGAGTGTTCATATGGACAAGAACGGGACACTGGTGGCTGGTTCTCGCAAGGAGGGAGAAGAGAGGAAGAAAGAGAGAGGGAAGAGAAGGGATGGACTTCTTCCTTTGTGCTGCTCTTCTCCTTCTCTTTTTCTTCTTTTCTTATTCTTGTTCTTCGATGCTTTCTTCTAGGAACAACGGAAAGACAAGGAACGACTGATGTCGAGCTGATGATGCTCACACAACCAAATTAGGATTTGAAAAGTGAAATAAAGGGGGAGAAGAGAAGATGATGGGGAAGACCCGGAGTTTACCGGATTTGAGGAATCCACCTATGATGGATTCCTATCCAGGAAACCCTTGATGAATCTCGCAAGCAACTCTCATAATTAATTCACAATTCATAAAGAAAGACCATATGCCTTTATACAATAGGCGGGGTTACATGCATGAGTTCCCATAGGTGATGTGGGACTAAAAAAATAAAAACAAGTGACTTGCACAAGTTTTAATTTTTCCTAATTAAATGACAAAGTTAATTAGTAAAGACATTAAAATAAGATAATGAGTTGAATCAGTCGATGTAGCAGATGGTTGGTAGAGCTGGTGTGGTCACTGGGCCCGATCCCTATAATTCACCCCAACTTAGAAAGAACTCGTCCACGAGTTGTGTGAAGTCGAACCAATCGTTGGGGTCTTCAAAATCTGGCAGGTCTCCAAAGTAGTTGTTAAAGTCTAAAGTTGATGATGTGCCCAGTAGATATGAGCGTGTAGTACTGTAGTCAACTACTGGATACCATGCAAAGAAGTTGAAGTCAAGCTGGGACCCAAAGCTAGGCAGGTAGTTTGCACGAACTGCTGACGGTGGTCACCTGGGCGCATAGTCACAAAGTTTGTGTTTAAAACGCGACTTTATGGGCAGCCGATTTGTTACCATTTTATTCCCAATTTTTAAATGTTACCAAATTCGCCATTTTTATTGAAAAAGGTCAAAAACACGTTTTTTTGCCGAACTTTGTGATTGTAGCGATGATGAGTCCGATGACATTGAAATTCAACTTTCTTCCAATGACAAGTCCGATGATATTGAATTCATGGAGGATGAAGAGAATGAGGGAAGAGAGGATGATGCAAGTTTAGCATTGGATACTCTCGACATGATGGATGCTCTATTTTGATTAGTGACTATTGGACAATGGATATAAAGTTTTGTAATATTTTTTTTGGGATGTCATTATCAACTTATCATGATGTTCGTAAGTTAATATGTTACTTTGTGGGATTGTTTTGTTGCTTACTTGTATTTATATAGTTGCATGATTAACTTAGTTGATTTGTTGTTGCTGACCTATCATTTTTATATAAGTCGCGTTAGAAATATCTTAGTTGTTTACGTATAGGCTAAAAGTTTGTCTTTCGAAAGCCTTGAACTTGTCGATTTTTTTCAAATTTCACCCTTGCCGATTACATCCTAAACCCGTTTTTTTCCTTGACTTTTACCCGTTTTTTTCCCGAATTTTTTGATTTTTGTCGAACTTTCGAGTTTTACCCTTGGCGACTTATTGATGAACCCGAACTTGATACTTTGCCTTGGCGGGTTGATGAACTGGCATGGAGGAAGTCACATCCAAGTGTAACAAGCAGAGTACCCGAGTCGGAGGTGGAATATCTAGCACGATGAAATTGATCATCGGGGACAGTCAGTGTTGTCAAGGCGACGAGACGTGTTTGAGGCGCAAGGTGCCACTGGAGCCTGAGGCGCAAGGCGCAAATAAGGCGAGCGCCTTAGTGTGTAAGGCGCAAAAATATATTTTTTTCTTAAAAAAATTAATAATAATTTAAAAAAAATCTAAAATTTATAAAAAATTATATTTCATGAAAAAAAGAGAAATATGACCACTATTCAATTACTTCAACACAATAAAGGCATACAATACTTATAACTCATAACTAGTGGCCATCAAATGAACAATTTGAGTGAAAATAATAATTCACAAGTTATTATGCAACATGCCAACATCACATTCATAAGTTAAATGCATACAATATTCATAAGTGATAACTGATAAATGAGAACTCATAAACAATGTTGAGTAACAAAACAAAAGAGTCTGACTCTAAGGAGAGTTGGGCTCTTTTATTCAAACCGAAAAGAATCGAAAGAAAAAAAACCAAAACCCAAAGAAAACCAAAAAACTGAAAAAAAATCGGGAAAAAACCGAAATAAACCAAAATCACAAAAAAAAAAAACTTGAAAATCAAAACCCAAAATGCATCAAGGCGAGCGCCTCGGTCGCCCTGCGCCTTGCTGCACGTGCCTCGCCAGAATGCGCCTGAGGCACATACCTGCGCCTCGCCTCGAGGCGCGCGTCTTACTGCACCTTGACAACACTGGGGACAGTGTGCTGACATCGACACCCAATAGTGGTTCAGCTGAAAGAAATACTTTGATAGAATCAGCTAAGGTACTAGCCAATGCTTAAAAAGATGTTTGAGGCTTACACCTCGAGACCTCCCTCGAGGTGAGGCATGACGGTCCTGTGCTGCCTTGAGACACACGCCTCAATAGCCATATATAAAAGTCTACGCATTTGCAACAAGAGGCGTATGCCTCTGTAAGAGGCGTGCCTCAAGGCGTTTGAGGCGTACGCCTCTTTCTGCAGGCGTGAAATATAGGGCGGGGAGGGGTTAAGATCAAGGTGGGAAGGGGGGGAGACTAAGGGTTTGATATGTACATTGCCCATATGAACCATTTTTCACCCATTGAAACCTCCTAAACCCACTTAGATCGAAGTCCTTTTGTCCCCCAAAAAACAAAAATCAAGATCTAGTGTTCATTTCTTCTCCGATTTCGATTCTGAAGCTTGCATTCTTCTTCTTTATGGATTGTCTACTAACTACAAGTAGGAGATCAATATTTGTTTCAAGTTTAGAGGTATTGATCATTATCTTGCGTCTACAAGTTTTTTCTATGATTTTTTTTTATTTTATCATCTCATGTGTTTGTATCATTATTTGTTTTTTTGAATCTTGACAATGTTAGTCCTAACTTGGTATTTTATAGTTTGTTGTTACTTGTTACATTAATTATTATCTTGAATATTAAAGAATAAAGCTTGTTTAAGCAATTTGACAGTCCATTTAGTTATTAGATTGTTTGATGGAGTCCTCAAGCGTGTCATATAAGGTATTTTCTAACACATTCTGATTTATTATGCATATTTAGTTTAATTCTTATTACACATTCAATAATAATATTTATTTTGATTTATTTCTTTTCTTTAATCTTTTTTTTCTTAACCAAAACACCTGAGGCTTACGCCTCGGTACGCCTTTCACCTTTTTAAACATTGGTGCTAGCACAACGGGTGCTCCACTGATGATAAAGGCGGAGGCTAAAGCTCCACTGGAGGCAAAGACGGAGGCTCCATTGGAATCGGCAGTCTTGTGCTTGGATCTTCAATTGCTTCCATTCATCTTTAATATTATCAAGCACCATGAAAACATACATCTTACTAGTTGAGTCCAAGCAGGGGGTATTGAAGAAAGAATTGATTGAATGGTTCCATCGGAAAATTCAAGGTGAATGTTTTTTTGGAGATTTCATAAGCATTATTTTCGTCCCAAGAAGATATTGGCGATAGAAGATGTCGGGAAGACCTCATTGATGAAATAAATTGATCAAAGGCTTTGTCAATGGGTTGAGGGTCATCACAAGATCGGTCTACATGGTAGGACATGGTGATCGAAACTCTGATACCAAACTGATGAGGGATGGACTACATGGCCCCTCAAAAATCAATAAATAACCCACCATTCATGACAAATAAGAGATATCAATGCGGAATAATACCACCTGATTTTTCTTCATGCAAGCAAGGAATTCATGGAAGAAATATGCGCAAAAGAATACCTCGAATCAACCCCAAAACCAGAAAATCTGATCTTCAGGAAGTTAGGGTACCCTCAGAAAATTGTTGTCACGGCTGGACTTTTCTTCATGGTGCCAAAAGTGAAAATCTGGGCAGCCAGAGTATTTAGGTTGTACGGTGATACTCAAAATGAGTTTTGCTAGGCATCGTCCATCTATTGTGTTGTTTGTTTCGGATCTAAAGAAACCCATGGTGATTTCTTACAGGGAAGGGTACCACGAATATATTGAAGCCGAGGTTTGTCCATGCCTACCGCCAAAATGGGTATTGGAAAAGAACAGGTTCTCAGTTTTTATTAAAGTAGAAAATAGCTATATTTGTTAGGAGGATTGTCCTTTGAAACATCGTGCAAGGTCGCAGTAAAAGGATGGCAGACAAAAATGGTGGAAATTCATCTCGAAAGCGACCAATTTTACAAGTGGTCTCTGTTATTGGTTCGATAATGTGGATCGAGAGGTACCAATTGGAGGATAATCAGCTCCTATAATTGTTAGATAATCAAATTAGGGTCTGTTCTTTTAGTTTCCTAGGAAATAAAATAAAGGAAAATTTCTGCAGAAATTGTTTCCATACCACTTAATTTCCATTGTTCTTTTAGCAGGGAAATAAAAGAGAGACCCTAATTAACAAAAAGGAAGATCAAAATTAACAATTAGAATCATAAACCCTAAGAGAGAGAGAGAGAGAGAGAGAGAGAGAGAGAGAGAGAGAGAGAGAGATACGCTGACGGCGGCCTGGCCGTTTCCCGTTCCGACATCCCAGGCCAGCTGGTGATGGGAAGTCAGGGAAGCGAGCTTCGAGAACCACTCCCTCGGATATGTCGGCCTCGCCTCCACGTATTCATCTGCTTGCTTGTCGAACAGCCCCGCCATCACTCTCGGACTGGCTTCACTGATAATCTCTCCTCTTTGAGAACAGGGTGATTAGAACTAGGGTTTTTCTTGGGTTAACGTGGGAGAGGTCCCTCACAATAAATTCATCCCGTGAAGAGGACCCGCTAGAGTTTCTTGAGCGATTAGAACTGCTTTTTTTAATAAACCCGAAATTATTCTTTTCCTTGCTTTCTTCTCCCATTCTCTTTTTCTCTCTCTCTCAACGCAACCACCGCTCTGAGGAGGGAGGAGGTGACCGGTTAGTGCATCGCACCATACCTCGACGACAGCCACTGTCGGTGAGGAGGAAGGAGGTGGGGCTCCGACAGTTGCATTGCACCCCACGCCGACGGTAGCCACCGTCGACCGTGCATCGCACCCCACCCGGACAGTAGCCACCGTCGATGAGAAGGAGGTGGGGTCCGACGACGGCGAGCAGATCTGACAAGGTTTGGTGTTCACTAGTTCGGTTGCATTACAAAGAAAATTTGAAATACAGTAAAAGATATTTTCGTCCATAGGTTTTCATAGTCATTTAGCTTTACCGGTCTCTTTTGTCAGGGACAACTCACCAAGTCCCCTTTTTTTTTTTGTGGGGGGGGGGGGGGGGGGGGGGGGGGGGGGGGGGGACGGCTCACTAATTTGGGGATTTGATGAAAAGCTCTTTAGGGTGCGTTCTTTTGGGCAGAAACGAGGGTGGAAATGTGTAACGACCGGTTTTAGAAGAAAAAAAAAAGAGAAAAAAAAACTAATAAACTAAAACCTAAAACCCAACCCTTACCCGAACCCGACCCAGCCCGACCCTTCCTCTCTCTCTCCTCTCCCATCTCTTCCTCTCTTCTCTCAGATCTCTCCCCCTCTCTCCGGATTCCCTTCCTCTCTCACCCGACTCTTTCTCTCTCCCCCAAACCCGATCCAACCCGGCCCCCTACTAGCAGCCCCCCTACTCGCCGTCCCTATCGGCCCCCTACCCAGTCGACCGTCGCCCCCCTACCCGCCGCCCCTATCAGCCGCCCCTAGACCTCGCGGGCCGCCGCCCCCTTTTACCCTATAAAACCTAGATCCGGCCCCTCTCTCTCTCTCCCTTCGATCTCTCTATCCTTCTCTTGCCTCTCTGATCTCTCTCCTCTGCATCTCCCTCATTTCCCCTCCCTCTCTCAGTTTCTGCCGCCGACGTCCGATGGCCGCCGTCGCCGCCCAGGTCCGAGCCACCTCTCTCTTTCAAACCCATGTCTCTCTCTCTTCTGCATCTCTCACTCTTTCCCTCTCCCTCTCTCGTTTTCTGCGGTGCGGCGTCGCGGCCGTGCGACCGGCGATTGGGCCGTCAGCTCGTGTGGTCCGGGCCTCGGCCTCCCTCTCTTTGCATTACCCCGCAACCCGACCCGGCCCTGTCACTGTCGGTCGACGCCGACAGGCTGCTTGGCCAAGAATTCGGAGCCCTTTTCCCCTCTCTTTCTCTATGTAGGTGTGTGTGTTGTAGTGGTTGCAAGCCACCACCTCGACGACCACCTGTGGTCAGGCAGGCCACAGGCCCTCCAGTATCTCTCTCTTATATGAGTACAGGTGGGTGCAAGTGTGTGGGGGTGAGCGCCTCCTACAACAGCGACGAACCCACCGGCCACTACTCCACCCAGGGTTCACCTCGACTCCTCCCCTCTAAGTATACATGTGTGCAAGCGTGAGCGAGTGGGTGCGAGCACCTTGACCCCAGTAATCATTCGGACGACCGACGCCGACAACTCCGAACGTCTTTCTTAATGAAGTGACCGAAATCTAACCCGAGCCAACCTTGTGGTGGTCTTGGACCACAGAGTTCGCCGGCTAGGATCCGGACCGCCGTAAACCGAACCGACACCACTATGTGGGTCTCCTTTGCACTTCCCTTCGGATGGCCGCCAACAGCGAGGCCGGTCAACCCTAGTGCGAGACCTGGGAGCATCGCAAAAACCTCCTCCCAAGCTTATTCTCTGGGGAGTGGCAGGTTTTGTAAATTTGAATGCCCTTAGTGGACATACAATTCAAGTAATCTTATAAATTTTATTAATAATTAAATAATTTAAAAACTCTAAATAGTGGCCCCCATCTTGAAGCGAGGCCTCTGTTGGTCCCACTTAAGTGAGTGGACCCCACTTATGCGGGTCGGCTCATTTAAGTTGGTGGGCCCTACTTAAGTGGCAAACCCTATGGCTACGTAGTCATAGTGACCATTATCCCTCTATGTCAATACTACCCATTTCGGGACACGACTGGACGATGCATATTACTTAATTTTGATCACGATTGTGTATGTCGATCAAGCCCCTTGAGCCTACACTCGAGGTTAGCGGGCCTGATCTCCTTGGGTCATACTCACCTCAAGGTTAATGATACCATTGCGGGTCCCAATACCTTTGTGTAGCCGTGTGCGCACGAGACTGACCCAGGGCAGCAATGATGCGCTGCTTAGCGATCTCGGTTGGTCACTAGTGCGATTCCAGTGTAAACCTTTTTTTTAAAAAAGATCAAGCCCGACCGTGATCGGCTCGGCCGATTTCGCCATTGATCGACGCGGTTACGACCGTTTAGTTGGATTAGTACAAGTAGATCCTAATATGGCCTTTGGCGTCGGTAACGCCGACTAACCAAGATGATATAATTAGAGCATCGTTTTGTGTGCCAATAGACATGTGGCGTCCGATGACGCCTAAAATTCTCGACTTGGCCAACTCGGACCTAAACCTATATTACTCGGTAGCAAACATTGACCATAGGCCCACTGTGTGTATGTGTTTGGCAGTTCACAACTGTGCTGGCCCACTCAGAGACGAAGCGGAGGTTGCTAGCAGAAGTCCGTATTCATCAACCAGGTGACATCTACTCCCCTTCCAGTGGTCTTTGATAGTGGAAAATGAGAACAACTAGGGTAGATGTTCATGGTACTGCATGTGGGTTTCGTAGGGCATCGCCGTATGTGGTCACATGGACCCCTCCTTGCATGCGAAGTCGCGAGTCCGGCGACACATGCTTTAAAATATTATTAAAATAAGCATGATTTAAAATATTAATAAAATAGTCATGCTTTAAAATATTAATAAAATAATCACAATTATTGCATGGACACCGTAATTAGGTATTTCCTTAAATTAAAATATAATTTGATAAAATAATGATTATCGGGACCCACCCTACTAAAAGGAGTGGTAACCCTAATACATTGGTTTTGGGGGAGTGTAGGTCGAATCGCTTTAAGAGCGATGTGACCTTTTGCTGTAGTGTTGTTATGGGTTACGAGAGCAGTGCGGGACCAGGATTAAACCATTGCAAATCATTAATTAACGCATGTACCTTTTTATCTATCTCGATATATATTTAAAGGTAGTTATTCACTGTATTGAGTTTTGACACTTTATTAAAATAATATAATATGATAATCTATATTGTGGAATAATTTGACCTCGTGCGCGCAAGGGCCTTGAACCACCCTACGCGCACAGCTGAAGATCAGTAGGCTAAGGGGTTACGGGCAAGGATTGTGGTAAAGCCAATAGGTGGTGCCCTCGAGTAGGGATTGGCCTAGCAATTCCTGTCCCGGGATAGTTGAAGACCCTAAAGAAAGCAAGTTGGGCGGTAGAGCTCCACCGTGAAAGACGGGAAACCCCTTATGATCATATGGGTACGTGACTTTGCGCTTGGTGTCAGAGTATGCGCGGTGAGAGAGTTGGCCCTCTATATCGAAATTAAATGCTCTATAGTATTGCCCGACCGGGGGCAGGATGAACAAAATATCTGGGGTTCACATTAGGATAGATGTTTTATATAATTACAAATTAACAACTGAGGAATCTTAATGTTAAGTTATGAAATTGTAGAATATGGCAATCCAGTGACATTTAGATGGTAGTTTATTTTATTCTTTAATACCATAGAATACTGAATGGACTTATTGTTAGACAATCTAGTGACAGTAGGTATTGCATGAGAACATAGATTGCTGGTAGGATTAGATTATCCCTCTATAAATATTAATAATCCGTACTAGGACTGCTAAAAATAATTTAATTAGATCGGTTGTCTCATATTATTAAAGGTTATTAGGATGTCACTAGCCATTAATTTGGCTAATCTCCCAATTTCTCATTGGGGGCTACTCTTTCCCACGAGTAGACTCTCCTACAGGTACGGAGGTTCAGGACTAGCAATGGGAGGTCAGAGGCGGAGTTAGGGTTACAATAGTGTTATGTCTCCAGTGTATTGTTTTATAGTTTTTCTTATTCTAACAATGCAATCGATTGAATTGGAATAATAATTATTTAGTTTAGTCAGTGTTGTGACTGTTAGTGGTGATGATCCAGTTGAATCTTCAGGGTAGGCCTTTCCTCAAGGCCCAAAGCATAGGGTAGCTCACTATGAAAAGATAAAAATTTAAAGTGACCTAATTGACTAGCCTCGTAGATAGGACCCCTAAACCAGTGCCCGAGTGCTAAAAAGCGGGCGAGGCTACTCGGCCTGCCATCAGATGATTGAGCCTCGTGCTCCCTTAAAAGGGACTTCTGTCAGCATGTGGAGCACCGACAGGCCACACATGCTGAGAGGATAGCCCGGTTGAAGGTCGAGCGTGGGAAAAATTTTATCTCTCTATTTTTCTTTAAATAAAAATATTTTCACAAAAAAATCAAGTTTTAAAATATCCCTTGTTCCTCCCCCCTTCTTCTTCATTTATGAGAGAGCCGCAGACCTGTGAGAAACCCTAATTGGTGTAGATAGGCGACCAAACACTAAAACCCTTGGTTTTTTTCTCACCTCACACCCCAGGGATCGGTTCTGGATTTCTAGGGCGTGACAAAATGGATCCATCTGCTGACTTCATATCCATTTCCATTGTTCTTTCCATTTTAAGTCGGTGGAAATGAATCCACATATGAACTTCATTTCATCTCAACCGGCCTACTTCATTTCCTCTCAAATTTGGACGGAAACTCATTTTCTTAATACGGGTGTAAATGATCGAGGATGGGCCAGAGCCAGCTATTACCAATTGAAACGATTCCGCCCCTACACCTCATGAGGCAGCAGAACCAACGACTGCCTCCGACGCCGGCAGCCTCTCCTCCAACGCCGCCGACAGCCTTACCTCCAATGACCTCCCACTCCCTCTGATGGGGACGCTACCGCCCCAACCCTTGCCTCGGCCAAGTGAGTCACATGGCTTACCTTTGGCTTCGGTTGCCCTTCCCCTCCTTGAGGCTACCCCGACCACTGAATCACATTCACCCCCTCCAACAGAACACCCCCGATCGGAATAGCTTGACAGAGGACCTGATTATGATTCAACTTTGGAAGGAGGGGGGCAGGGGGTGCTGCGATCGTAACCAGAGAGGATGTGTGATTCACCGGCTGGGTGGGGCTGCCAGAGCGGATGAGGGTGGTCGGGGAGAGGTCGGGGTTCTCGCTATGCAAAGAGAAGAGATCAAGAGAAGTCCAGCTATTATACTATTGTCTTTGATCAGCTGATGGATAAACGGTTGAAAATAAACATTGTGGCTGGCAAAAATTGAAATTGGCTGCCAGCCCACCTCCCATTTTCTCTTTATATATAAATAGAAATGATTAAATGCAACGTGCGGTGCCTGCGGTGTCGCATCGTAGCCGTCTGATGCATCGCTGCATGCGTGCGATGCACCGGATGGGTGCATGGGAGGCTGCAATGCGATACTGCACGCACTGCATATCGCACCATAACAGCCATATATATATATATATATATATATATATATATATATATATATATATATATATATATATATATATATATATATATATATATATATATATATATATATATATATATATATATATATGGAAAAGGGATGCTGGACTTGAGGTGCAGCGTCGTTGCTGCACCTCAGGTATTGTTTTATCATCCTAAAAGTTTTAGAATTTGATGAAATTCGGTGAGGGTGTTATCTAGGGTAAGATGATCATCCACACCAATTTTCATCAAATTCTAAAATTTCTAGGGTGGTCAAATGGTCGAAGCAAAATCTACAGTTTCGACCATTTGACCCCCTAGAAGTTTTGGAATTTGATAAAAATTGGTGAGGATGATCATCTTACCCTAGAGAACACCCTCACTAAATTTCATCAAATTCCAAAACTTCTAGGTAGGTAAACAAGCGAGAGGTGCAGCGTTGTTGCTGCACCTCGGGTGTAGGCTCCCCGCCCCCATATAGGGGAGGGATACTCTTACTCATGAGGGCTTACTCATGGATTTACTAATGATCCTGACCATCCATTTGAATCCAATGGATGGTTGAGATTAAACCTCCCCCCCCCCAATCTCTCTCTCTCTCTCTCTCACGAGTGGCATCCCCCCCGACCGATCCCCTTCCCCTCCTTCGAGCCACCCCGCCGACGCAGACCCCCCGACCTTCCCCTTCCCCTCCGTCAAGCCACCCCACTGACGCACCAGCCCCGACCTTCCCCTTCCCCTCCATCGAGCGCAGGGGAAGGTCGGGGCTGGTGCGATTAGCGCAGGAGCACAGGGGAAGGTTGATCGGGGCAGCAGGAGGGGCTGGTGTGATCGGCACTGGAGCCGGAGGGGAAGAGCGGTCGGGGCTGCCGGAGGCACTGGTGCGATCGGCACTGGAGTGCAGGGGAAGGTCGGGGCTGGTGTGATCGGCGCCGGAGCCGGAGGGGAAGGGCGGTCGGGGCTGCTGGTGTCGCCGGAAGGGGCGGTCGGCTGCCGAAAGGGAAGGTCGGGGGGGGGGGGGGGGGGGGGGTTTACTTGATCGAGAGAGAGAGGGAGGGATAATCTCTGCCATCCACCAGATCCGAATGAATAGATGGCTGGGATCATTTTGACCACCCTAGAAGTTTTGGAATTTCATGAAACTTGGTGGGTGTGTTTTCTAGGCTAACATGATCATTCACACCAATTTTCATGGAATTCCAAACCTTCTAGGGTCATCAACGGTAGAAGCTTTATCCACCGTCCGCAGTAACCGTTAATTTTGCTTTTATCATTTGATGACCCTAGAAGTTTTGGAATTCCTTGAAAATTGGTGACGATGATCATGTTACCATAGACAACACACCCACCAATTTTCATAAAATTCCAAAACTTCTAGGGTGGTCAAAATAATTATAGCTCACTTTCTCCTTCCGTAGCTCATAGCTCACTGTAACATTCCTTAGAGAGAGAGATCGAGAAATGATAAAATGCGGCGTGCGGTGTCGCACCGCAGCCGACTGATGCACCGTTGCGTGCATCGTACGCACCGTAGCGATGCATCAGACGGCTACGGTGCGACGCCGCACGTACCGCACGCCACAGCCTAACACGCCTATATATATATATATATATATATATATATATATATATATATATATATATATATATATATATATATATATATATATATATATATATATATATATATATATATGAGGAATGGGATGCTGCCTATCAAAGCAGCGTTTTTGCTGCTTTGAGACATTGTTTGACCATCCTAGAAGTTTTGGAATTTGATAAAATTTGGTGAGGGTGTTGTATAGGGTAAGATGATCATCCTCACAAATTTTCATCAAATTCCAAAACTTCTAAGAGGGTCAAATGGTCGAAGCAAAATGCTGCAGATTTTAACGGCGACTGCAGACGACTGATTTTGCTTCGACCATTTGAACCCCCTAGAAGTTTTGGAATTTGATGAAAATTTGTGAGGATGATCATATTACCCTAGACAACACCCTCACCAAATTTCATCAAATTCCAAAACTTCTAGGATGGTCAAACAATGTCTCAAAGCAGCAAAAAATGCTGCTTTGATAGGCAGCATCCCATTCCTCTCTCTCTCTCTCTCTCTCTCTCTCTATATATATATATATATATATATATATATATATATATATATGAGGGCTGGGTTCCTATGACATGTCATAGAGAGTACCCTATGACATATGGTGAATTAGTAATGCTAGAATGTTTAGAATGTACTGAATTTTTTTGAGGGTGATCATCTTACCTTAGATAGAATGTCCACAAAAAATCAAAGCATTCTAAAACTTGTTGGGGCATCAAATGCTAGAAACTTTATCGGCCATCCATTTTAATCGTTAAATTGAAAATCATATTTGATGCCTCTGGAAGTTTTAGAATGAGCCGATTTTTTGCGGGGGTCCTATCTAAAATAGGGTGATCATCCTCATAAAAATTCAGAATATTCTAAATATTCTAGGGTTACTAACTCACCATATGTCATAGGGTACTCCCTATGACATGTCATAGGAACTCATTTCCTTATATATATATATATATATATATATATATATATATATATATATATATATATATATATATATGTTATAATACGTGCAAAATGATCATAATCAAGATATTTCACGCATCACGTTAGCTCTAATGAAAGTGTTTATATTGGCAGGATGGTATATGCCTATAGCTGACACATAATTCCAACTGCATCGCCACGTAGGCAATAAAGACGGGACATTAATAGGGCAACGAATCATATAAGGGGGAATGGTTTATGCAAGACGTAATCTATGAATCGGATTATATGTGTTATTCAATGTCATCAATGTATAAAGTCACCTTCTTTTAATTAGCTAATATGCTGAATATGATAGGCATATTGGTATATTGCATATACATAAACGTCAAAAAACAAGTTGCAATGAGACTTTATATACTTAGTCACCATTCTCGGGTCATAAATTTTGTAAAATTATTTTATAGATCAGGGAAAATAATAAGTCGATATTTCAATAAGTTTATTGATATGTGGTTTATCGACATAGTACATTAGATTACCTCCAACAACGACACTATAGAAGATACCATCTTTTTTGAGTTATTATTCTTGATTCCAACTGAATAAGGAATAATTCCGACCATATGTACGTATATGTTATAAGTAATTATTAACTTGTATTGATATAAGATTCGAAGTTAATAATCCTTAATAAAAATTTGATATAGGATTGTATTGGAGCAGTTGATGGGACTCATGTTAGGGCCACAGTTCCTAAGTCTGAAGTTGCAAGGTTTAATGGGAGAAAAGGGGTTACACAAAATATCTTCACAGAAGTATATTTTGATTTTAAATTTGTTTATATGAAAATATAATGGAAAGGTTCTGCCAATGATATAGTTGTGCTAAAGGATGCCCTTAGAAGTTTCAATGGGTTTAGGATTTTCGAAGATAATTTAGTGGAAATATCTATTGAAATGGTAGATTAATTATAGTAAAGTAATCTTTTAAACTTGATTCCAGGAAAATATTACCTAGTAGATACGATTATACAATAATGTCAGGGTTTATATGTCAATATAGTAGATGTGGATCGATATTACTTAAAGGATTATAATTAGGATAATGGGTTTGTGATCCAAGAGAGTTGTTTAATCTTTGGCATGCACAACTCAATTATCTGGTGGAGCAAGCTTTTGGCGTGTTGAAAATACAGTGGAGGATTTTAACCATAAAATATGCATATCCATTCCATACTCAAGTATTATGTGTCATAAATTATTGTGTTATACACAACTTTATCATGTATGTGCACCATGATGATTCTAATTTTTTTATTCAAAGTAGATTGATTAAGGGTGAAGAGCCTATCTAATCAAGATTGACGACATGTATATAAGTACTCAGATAATTTGTGTTTAAAAGAGCGTCAGGGGAAAAACCAACCTTGGATTGCAAAGTCAGATGATATTGCATCATGCATATGGACGGATAATAATCGTAGGATGTCTTTGTAATTTAATGTTTAAATGAGCACTTTCGAGACATTGACATAACTATTTATGTTATTATTATCATATTAATTTTTTTGTTGATATATATTTCTTAAATGATTATATGAGAACCCAACTTGTGATGTTTAAATATATATTTTTTAGTTTAACATATGATCATGATTAGTGAGACTCCCAAAATATCTAAAGCCTTAATCAAAAGTACTCAGATGGGTCTGATGGGACATTCGGCTCAGTAAGTACTTGATTGATCAAGCCCAAAATGGTATGAAAATGAACAAATGCTTCAAAATCACTTGCTTGAAATAATTGACCAAGGCAATCAACGAGAAGTTTAAAGTTGATAGACAAGTGACAAATATTTATGAATACTACGAGAGAATTAAGATGTGATAAATGCAATATTGAAGAATTCTAGTAGTGTGGGTGTAGAATACGACAAAGACATCATATATATGTATCATACAATTATAGATGAGTATATCCATATTATTATTATGCTTTTAATAAAGATCATTATATGTATAATATTAGTTTAATATATTCTTATTTAAAAGTAGGCACATTCTAAATTTGCACCTTCATCAATAAACACATTGGCAACTTAATTGAGCTTACATTCATATTCTATAACGAGAGCTCAATAATTTCTTACATATCGAGTCATTCTTACAGTATTTCGAATGAAAT
This sequence comes from Chamaelirium japonicum, assembly GCA_947650365.1. Classification (NCBI taxonomy): domain Eukaryota; kingdom Viridiplantae; phylum Streptophyta; class Magnoliopsida; order Liliales; family Melanthiaceae; genus Chamaelirium; species Chamaelirium japonicum. Next base: position 5,340,868 of record OX393559.1, on the reverse strand, counting down.
CTATATACTATAAGAGTCTATTATTTTTCCAATTGTTGATGATTGTACTTATATTGTTGATCTTGATTTAGATTCAATGTTTCATAATAACGACACCAACACATTCGTCAACACAAATTACCTAGATTTTCTTCAACTTTATTTTCCAAAGTAGTAAGTTATAAAGTCATTCAAGTAATCACGTGCATCAGATAGCCATAATCAATTTGCAGAATGAGCTGGACCCATGTCTTGTGTTATTAAGAAGATTAGAAAAGAGATATCCACCAACTTAGGTCTACGTAAGGACATTGAGTGTAGCAAGATTGTCTTAAAGTATATGTTATGAAGTTGGGGAGTACTTTTAAATTAAACAAGTATGATTTATTTATAAAGGCAAATAAGTTAGTCTCCAACCCTGATGATGTTAAGTTTTTCTCTCCGCTTGATGATGCATATTGCGTGCTAAATGATTGGATCTATACTTTGACTGAACTATAGGGCTTATAATACCTCAAGTGGTAATGCTCCAAGTGTCTCGAATGAATAAGGTATTCTTGTTGCATTTGCGTGTTCTTGTTGTAGGTTATGCCCAAAAACATAATCATATAAATTTTAATTTGGTCCTAATATATTACTGTGACATGGCTTCTAATTTTTAATTTAGGACTTTATATTCTCAAATATATACTTCATGATTCATATATTATGTTTAGTTTCTGTGAACTTCATATACATGTTTTACTTTTAGTTTAATTTTTGTGAACTTTATATACAGGTTTTACTTTTCAATTTCAAGTTGTCTATATTAACTGCTAAGTTCAGTCTTGTTATACTTCATATGTTGATTTTATTCTTTAATTTGAGCTTTCTATATTGACTGTTATGTTCAGTCATGTTACTTCATATGTCGGTTTTACTTTTCAATTTTGGGCTGTCTATATTGATTGTTATATTTAGTCTTGTTGTACTACATATGTTGGTTTTACTCTTTAGTTTTCTATTGCTTATATTGATTAATATATTTAATTTCTGAGAACTTCATATGTAGTTTTTACTCTTTAGGTTTTTATTTTCTATATTAACTCATATGTTCAATTTCTATCAACTTTATATGATGGTTTTACTCTTTAGTTTTGGATTGTCTATAATGAATTCTATGTTTAGTCTTGTTTTACTCTATATGCTAGTTTTATTCTTTTGATTTTGGTTATTTATATTGACTACTATGTTCAGTTTCTATTTTTAATTATTTGGGAGTCTATAATGACTACTTGTCAATCTTGTATGATGATATATTGCCCAAAGGTTTGATGCTTATGTCCATCAAGTTTTGAACTATGATGGTGGGGCAACCTTAGATGACATATTTATCTATAAGTTATCACTTGCAGTCATTAGTTGAGATGTAATAGATATGGCATACATGTGCACAATACTGTAAAGTATATACGAACTGAACATAGCATTCAATACAAACAAACCAAAGCTGAAGAGTAGCACCTACATATGAGGTATACCAAAACTATAAACAACACGAGGTGATGATATCTTTCCCAAAGATTGATACTTATATCTATCATACTTAGATCCAAGAGGATAAACCAACCTTGGATGACCTACTATTTTGGCAACCAATTGATATATGTGGGTGATTGGATTGGTGTCACACACATATAGAGGAGTGATCCAATCAAGATATTTGGGGAGCAATATTGGAGCATTCTCAAGTATTACAACCAAATCTAGCTGTATATGTAGCGATAGTAGAGGTCAACCAAAGGAGTCACAAAAACTCATATTTGTATATATTTTTTTTAATTTTAGTATATTAAATTTACTAATTGTTGTCAAGTAACCATTTTTTTTTATGGGTTTGGAGACTTGAATGTAATTTTAGCTATCATATCAGTCAATGAATTTGAATTTGAGTTTTTAGGTTTAACTTGTTTGCTTTTAAGTTTAATTATGTATCCATAACTTTTTCACTCTAAAACCAGGCATCTATAATGTTCTCTCTAAAACCAGTCATCTTGAACTTTATTTTTCTAAAATTAGGCACCCATAACTTTCTCCTTTTAAAAATGGGACACTCAGAACCCTTTCTCTCTCTAAATCATAGGCATCCACAACTTTATCCATAAAATTAAATATTTAGAACTTTTTCTCTCTAAAAACTAGACAACATATATTTCTCTTGCTAAAACTAACCATCTATAACTTTATCTCTAAAAACTATATATTGAGAATTTCTTTCTAAAAATTATATATTTAGATTTTTTTTTCTAAAAAAGCATATTCAAAACTTTCTCTCTAAAAGCTAAACATTAGAACTTTTTCTCTCTAAAACAAGGCATCCACAACTTTATCTCTCTAACATCTGGATATTTATAACTTTATCTTTTTAAAAATTAAATATTCAAAACGTTTTCTCTCTAAAAATCTTTGTTCATAACTTTCACTTTAAAATTGGATATCAAAACTTTCTCTCTAAAGTGGCATCACAATTTTATTTATCTAAAAACTGATTATTTAGAATTTTCTCTTTTAAAAAACATGACATCAGAACTTTCTCTATCTAAAACAGAGCATCAATGAGTTTATCTCTAAAAAAAATTGGACATTTAGAACTTTATCTCTCTAAAAACTAGATATTCAAAAATCTTTATAAAACTGGGCATTCATAACTATATTTTCAAAAACTAGATATTCAGAACTTTCTCTTTCTAAATTAGGCATCTATAGATTCGTCTATCTAAAAAATATTTTAATATTTTTTTATGGTTAAGTCAGTCGATTTATTCACAACTTCATACAACTAACTACATCCAACCAAACAATGAAGTTGCAATTCACAATCGAAACTCCCTACAACCAAACAACAGAATAACAACTACACAATTCAAAACTATAACCAACCAAATAGTGGAGTTACAATTCAGCATAAAAACTCCATGCAACCAAATAACTTATTTCCAACTATAACTACACACCGTCTAACTGCACACATTGAAACTACATTGTATAGTCAAAACTCCCTCGAACCTAACAAGCACTAAGGGTAGAGCATCTCTTCAGGTTCCTAAGAGCACTATTTGAGCCCGTAATGTAACAACCATATATCGCTCATAACATGGTGTGCTCACCTAACAAATGGCATATAAACGTTCAACTATTTTTTTGAGTTGCTATTTGCATCCATAAAATTACTAAACCCCCCAACTTAATAAAGGCGCCCCAGCCTGATTCCTATATTTTACTAAGACCCCCATTTTGATAGGGCACCCCACAAAAGGGTCTCCTGACCTTTTTCCCTTCCCTTACTTCATCCTCCCCCTCCTCCTATCTTTGGTCGTCGTCGCCTTCGTCCTCCTTTCCCTTTCCCCCTCTTCTACCATTCTTGTTCATTCTCCTCCTCTTACATGTACTCCTACACACCCATCCCTCTATTTCTCTTCCTCCTACTCCCTTCTCCATCTTCCTCGACACTTCTATGAAAAGGGGAGGAAGAAGAAGAAGTACGGACGAGAAGAAGGACAAGGGAGGAGGAGGAGAACCAGTGATAAAGGAGAAGATATGTTTCACGTGACTGCTAGTGGCAGAGGTGGTGGTTCCCTTATCAAAATGCCTGGGAGGCCTTGAGGAATCATCTAACATTTTACTTTTTTATTAAGCTGGGGGCCCTAATAATTTGTGGGGTGTAGCACCCTTTTTTTAGGGACCTCGGGGTCATTGCATCGTCTTTTTCTTGGTAAATATTATATGTCCCGAAACATTTAACCCAAATGGTCAATTAAAATGATGTGTCTAGATAAAAGTTGTTTGTTGCACCCAGCCTCGATCGATGAATCTCACTCAGTCCCGACCAGCAAACAAAAGGACGTTGTGATTGGATGCTCTGCATGTCTGTGACGACTAAGATCCTAGAGCCAACAACCAAGACTCCTGATGCGGGAAAGACAAAATGGATGAGGTGAGGTGATCGAGGTGTACAAAGCCACGAATTAGTCCCACATTATCTGGAGAGGAAAAGATTAGGGGCTATATATATGGCATCCCCTCTTTAATACTCACGACGGGTTTTAAAGCTGTGAGCCTTTAGACAAAGTGTACTACCTTGTGTATTAGGATGTTACATAATGATATCAAAGCTAGACCCGGGGGGTGGGGGTGATCCCACACAAAGATGAATAACGTAAGATGAGGTGCACAAGACACAAATTAGTCTCACATTGTTTGCAGACAAAAAGAATAATGTCTTGCATTGTGGCGGGATGTTACAATCTCATTATGGTTGAGCATTCAAGCTTAATAACATTGCTCTATCTTTTTTAATTTGGGGGGAGGGGAGGGGAGGGGAGGGGGTTGGGGGTTGGGGGTTGGAGGAAGAGGAGGTAGATGGGTGGTGGTCAACTCCTAATATTAAGTCTTGGAAGGAGAACAGTTGTGGGTTTGACCCAATCACATTAGAGCGGTCTTGTTCCAGCCTCTTAAAGATGTTGAAACAACATCGAGCTCACTCTTGATCGGCCCATTACAACGGCTTTTGATCACTTCATCATAATGAATAAAGCGAAATGACATATATCTTTGAAGTGGGCCAATGGGTAGGAAGGTGCTGTTCCAACCTCTTTAAGAAGGTTAGAACAAAATCGTTCTACGGGTCGAACTGTGGGCTCAGAGAGAGAGAGAGAGAGAGAGAGAGAGAGAGAGAGAGAGAGAGAGAGAGAGAGAGAGAGAGAGAGAGAGAGAGAGAGAGAGAGAGAGAGAGAGAGAGAGAGAGAGAGAGAGAGAGAGAGAGAGAGAGAGAGAGAGAGAGAGAGAGAGAGAGAGAGAGAGAGAGAGAGATGAAATGGAATTACTTTATTGTAGAAAGTTGCTATCCGTTTCAATGGACTCATAAATGCTATTGGATTTCAATGGGCTCATGCTGTGGTTTGCATTTGAGTTCAGATCTCATCGATCGGTGGGCCCGGTGTGAATCATAGCCGCCTGCGATGTTGGATTGCGATTCACTTTTGGGTCGCCAACCATTGTGCGGCAGTGATGCATGCCGGGCCCATCGATCGGGCGACAACTCTTTGCAATTTTTTGGGGGTATTGTGTGATAGGTCCCTCCTAGCCGATCGTTTTTAATGATAAAGATAGATAACATGGTTATTTAGCATTAGGTCCTCCTAATAGAAAAATATCCATTTTATCTCTATGGCCAGCTGTACACGTGAGCAAGACCCCTACGTGCAATTGTATATGTGGGCACTGGTCCAAGTCTAACAGAAGCACTACAGCAAAAAGAGTGACAATTTTCAAAATTTATTACCTTTTGCTACTGTGAATCAATGTAGCAAAAGAGTAATAATTTGCACATATTGAATACCAATCTTGTTGAGTAACAATCTCTGCAAATTATTACTCTTGCTATAGTGAAATTACTGTAGCAAAGTTTTATTTTTTGAAAAATCTTATCGGATTATTTTTTGCTACAGTAAAATCATTATAGCAAATGAGCAATAATTTTTGTAGATTTAGTAACAATCTTAGTAGAGTAACAATATGCGCAAATTATTACTCTCTTGCGATAACGAAATCAGTGTAGCACCTTTTTTTTTTCCAGTGAAATCACTGTATCAAATCCACGGATTGAGTCCTGTAGCGACAAGGACGAATTGTGCTCACTAAATAAGTCTTTAGTACGTTGAAATGTGTGGACACCACACACTTGAGCCAATCCATTATTGCCTGTAGGCAATTTTATTTAAAGTCCTTAACTTAGTCGCCCTGAACCACGGTATCACCGTGGTTCGGGGTCCGGCCATTGACACATGTTATTCCTGTCTGATTGGACGGTTTCGAATTGTTGAGATCTACATGCCACCAAAAGAACTAGGGGGCTCCCATTATAAGGGTCGGGTGATCAAACAAGTGGGGATATGTGTCGTTGGATGGACTCCGAACCATGATGATTCCGTGGTTTAGGACGACTATTTTAAGTCATTTGAATTTTATTAGTGTTCGTTTTAGTTGATCGTTTCTTGATGGTTTAAATTGATTTTTTACGAAGGCATAAGCTTACAAATATTATGGATTTTTAATGATAATGATACTAAGTTGAGAGTTTAATTCATAATTGAAGATTATTTATGTGATAGTTAATATTTAACTTATAATAACCATTTATGTGATTTCAAATATCTCAAATTTTTTATCATGTAGAGTTTGAATGCATTTGTGACTTTTTATACACAGTATAACATTGGAATGATGACGTGCGGGATGCATTTCATATGATTTAAATATAGGATAAATTACATATAGGCCGCTGTAGTTTGGTCGATTAGCACTTACACCCATTCATGTTTAAAACCCTACAAATACCTCTCTAAAGTTTGAAAAACCATACACATAGACCCCTCTAGAGGGGTGCAAGTGATATGATTCTCAAATTATAGGGGGGTATTTGGAAGGTTTTATACATAAGCGGTGTAAGAGATAATCTATCAAACTACATGTGGTCTATGTGTAATTTATCCTTAAATGTATTTTATATGATTTAATTTTTTTTTTTATCTTAATATTTTTTCATAAATTTTTTTTTTTGGTCAAGCCCTGCTAGCACAGTGGTAAGACAATTCACCCCATACCTTTAAAAAAAAAAAAAAAAAAAAGAAAGACATGAGATGTCACCTTTAGGCCGTAGGTCATGATCGAGTTCAAATCTTATGGAGCCACATGAGATGCATGTGCAAGTGTGGGCTTTGCCGATAGGAACTACGGTGGGGCCCCTGCAATTGTTGTTGTGCGGGCATGGTCTTTGTCGACGGAGGGGAGCTGGCACCCGAGCTCACCTATCAGATGTAGCAGTGACCATGTAATAAAAAACTTCAAAAATAAGGCTAGGGATGGAGCTAAAGGCTGTAATAACCACCAATAATAGTTTTAAGGATAAAGTGACAAAAATGATATAGCTGAGACTGCTGCTAGAGCTGATGCAGTTATTGATGGGGTGATGATTGGTGCTGAAATAGTTGCAGAATCAACTAGTGACGGTGATTCATTCAATGAGTCGGTTCGGGTGATGCAACCAAAACAGTGGGAGGTGAGGCTTCTATAACTGTGGATGGCCCTCTTGTGGTGCAACCTATAGCTGCACCTCCCGTGCAAAGGAGTTTTGCCCTAAGGGTCCTTCAAATAGAGTAACAAGGAGCAAAGGTGAAGGTTGATTTGTTTTAATCCTTTTGGAGCATGTAGAGGAGTAGTTCATTGCCCTTACTGTTTTTGTTGGGTGAGTTGATTCGGGTGTAGAGTTGTATTTTGGTCTGCTTGCTCATTCTGAGTTAAGCCGTGAACTGTATTTTTCTTTTCAGTTTTTTAATAAAATTATTCTATTTACCATTCAAAAAAAAAATAAAGTGAAAAAGAAGATGCAATTATACAACCAAATAAGAAACAAAGATTTAGGGGTCGTTTGTTTTCAATGTTTTTAGCATGTGATTCTGAAAACACATGTGCAAACAGTTTAGGATTGTTTGGTTAATGGGGCGTGATGTGTGTAAATAGATATACACTTACTTAATTTGTACAGCTTTTGCATATAAACTGTGCAAATAAAATTTCACTTAAACATTTAAAATTTTAAGCACATATCACATATGAAAGTACATGTGCGCACATCATTTGCAAGGCAACCAAACGACCCCTTAATGCGCCCACATCCTTCCTTTGTAGCTAATTATGCTATGCTTTGAGGGGAAAAAAAAGAGAGTATACATCCTCTCGGTCTTCATGGCCGATTTCACTATACTCTGAAGCAAAAATAAGGTTTGAACGGCTGGCTCCTCTTGCAGCGCAGACCCTCCGACGCTCAAGTCAGCAAAGATCTTTAAAGGGGTGGTTGGATAATAAGAAGGTAGTTTGAGGTTTTGGAATTTGAAAATGTACTTTGGAGCCTTGAGTGGTGCCTTTATAGTCTTTCTTCAACCGCTGCAGGCCGACACGTGTCAGTCCATCTGTCTTTTTGTTCACCCTCATGCTCGCACATGGGTTTTTAAATGCGCCACGTCGTCTTGCTGGCCAGCTGGCTGTCTGGGGTCGAGGAGCTAATGCAATGATCTTGTTCACTCCAGGTGGCACCCGGATGCCTCTAGATTGAGAGACAGTTTCGTCTCTAGCCAAGCAGGTTAGCGCAGAGCGAACTTCGCCTTTAATTGTCCATGCAGTTCCTCCTGAACGAGGATACCTATCGATCCAACGTCGTTTTAAGGTATGGGACACCTATAGGCAAAAGGCGATCTCTTCCTCGGACGAGCTGGTTGTCTCACGTGTGAGGTGGAAATCCAAGCTGTTGGTGTCGAGCGATGCGTGTGCTGAATCTTCTGAAGTGTTATTTGAGCTTCTAACAAAAGGCGATATCTCGCGTGCGAGCTGATTGCGGGCGGCCTCAATATGTGAGCTGACTCTGCGAGTCCCTTACCGAGACACCGGTTCCCCTCAGGACTTCGTTGCTCACTCGAGTTTGGGGCTAAAACAAGTCGGGCTCCTCCTAGGGAATGTGGGACGTACTCTCGAATCAAAGGCGACCTCGCATACTTTGGTGTTAATTTTTGGGCATCATCATTACCCCCTCCTAGACGAGCAACTGCATAGGGCTTTGCCGAGGTCTGTCTAGGAGTCTGACGAGGCCGCTATCGTTGAATCAGGTCGCCCCAGGTTCTAAATGGTGAGTCGATTCATCTCTGATGTGTTACGTCAACAAGGCATCAGGAAGTCGGATCACGATTCGAGGCATCCAATATCATTGCTCAGTATTAATGCACCATTATGATGTGGCACAACGCCGTGACACGTGGTGCGATCCAAATGGTTGCAGCCAAGTCATTGCTCTAACGATAGAATCGCCTGCGACGTCACTTCAGAACTCACGCACATGAAGGGACACATAGCAACCCGCTATTGGGAGAGTGAATTTGTTACGTCGGTCGCTGCTGCACTGTCTCGTAGGCCACGCCCGTCATTTAAAACTTGGTCTGTTTATTTGCCTTCAATGCCGGATAATGGCAAGATCGAATCTTAAGGTAGTTGTTTGGATTGGAAAAGCCACTGAGGCATGAGGCGCAGAACTGGTACAACTTGAATGGGCAACGGAGTGTACATGTGGTGTGGGATTTGGTTTGAAGTTGATGCATACCTTTTGTCTTGGTGCTGGTGATTCTTTGGCTTCTTGCACCGTCTTGGAAAAAATAGAATTAGATTTGTAGATAGAGGGGTTTTGTCATGCTTCACCGATTTGGCTTTCTGGACTCAAGGAGCTTTAGTAGGAAGGACTTTCACAATAAGTTCTTTGGCCTATTAGAACAATTGGCGTCAGCAAGGTTTGCTTCAACTTCATTGAACGGCTTGTCATCAGTGACGATGCATTTTTCCATGCCTTTCTCATAGTACTTGAGGCATTAGTGCCAGCTGGATACCACAACACTATTTTCATGTAGTCAAGGTCTTCCCAATAAGAGGCGATACAATGTCTGGCAGTCGATGACGTGGAAGAGGACCGTTGTATCGAGCTGGCTGATAATAGTTTCAGACGAATGATGCCAATGGTTGACTGTCCACCTTTAAACCCTTAGATGACCAACTGACTTTAGGAGAGTTAGTTCGCGATAGTGTTAAGATGCCTCATTATTTGGATGGACATTATATTGACAACAGAGCCAAAATCTAGAAGGATTTGATTCACTGGCTTCTCTTTGATGTATCCCGAAACATAGATGAGATGGTTGTGAAATAGCGCTCCGAGTTGCAGATCTTTATCCAAGAATATTATCGTAGCATCGCAAAAGGAAGAAGCTTTGCCCTTCTCGTCGTCCTTTGCCTTCTTCTTATAGCTATTTGGTTTGGTCACGGCCGCAACTATTGCTAGATGAGACTTTTCTAGGAGGTGCAATGCTTCTACAAGTGGTAGGTGCAAGATTACCTCATCGTGGGAGGCATCGTCTTTCTTGTCGGAGTTGTTTTTCTCGTTATCAGAGCTGATTTCTTTGAAGGACTCATTTTCATCTTTTTCATGCAACGTCTCGTGCACTTCCACCATGCAGCATGGACTCTACGGTGCTGATCGGCTTAGAGGAAGCGACCAGGATAGAACTCCTACAATGTTGCTACATCTGGAAGACTTTGCTGAAGAAGATCGTCTGGATTTGCTAGAGGTACTTTGAACGCTTTCCTTTTTGGAGCTTTATTTTTCTTATTGTAGGTTCTTCATTCAAAGAGCCTTGTCACCTAATCTTGCTTGCGACGGTTTGATCATCGGAGCCATCACCTCCGAGGTTTCATAATCTAAGCCTCTTTATCGATATGTTCTTCCTCTTCGAGTGGGGTCACGATCAGAGGATCTTTTTCAACTGGACGAACATGCTCTTCCGAAGGCTCCACTGGCTCATCTCTTGACCTTCAACTGGTTGGCTCGATCTCCTCCATTGGGACTGAAGGAGATTGGGAGTAAAGAACATAGTAGTCAAACTTACCTGAGCGTTGGCCCAGTAAGATGACGTCTGAATCTCTTTGCTTATATCTTTCTTGGATAATATATTAAGATGTAGCTTTGCTCTGTCGAGGTGTTGACGTGAGCAACGATTTCCCCCGGGACGATGGAGTTTCATTCCTAACTAGCACAGGACCGCGTCATCGTTGTCTCGGACCCAACTGCTTTTGCTGCGAAGCTAGCTTTGGGATCGGCCTTTGATAGTTGTTGCACAACTTGGGTGTCCTCCGTTACTCAATGACTAGTACTAGCGGGAAGGAACCAAAGGTGATTGACATCATGTTTGCTTTAGTGACATCATCAGAGTCGATCTCGATCTTTCCTTGCTTCGTGAGTGCCATGATTCTCTCTTTGAAGCAAAGCACTTTTCGATGGGATTGCTAACCACCCAATAGTACTTGCAGAAGAGCGGATCATCGACATGATGCATTTGCTCCGGCCTCTTTGATGGAGGGAGCTTGATCATCTTCTCCTACAGTAGTTAAGCGAACATAGAGGAGACCACTGTATCTGGGAAGTGATATTCCATTGCTTCAAGCTCTTCTAGAGTCATTATCGGTGTCCTTTGAGGCTGTAGTGGCCTTGCCTTTGTCCTGCTTGCCACCAACCTTGAGAGGTTTGGAAGTTGAAGCGACGTCAGCAACATTGACTTGCTTTGGTTTGGGTGGCATCAATTTGTCCTTCTTCTTGACCTTCAAGAAGTCTTTACCCTTTGGGTCTTCATGATTTGCTAGGTTGAGTTTCATGTCATGAGCATAAGTTACTAGTTCTTTGAAGGATCGAGTTTTGATCTCTTTGAGGATGTAGAGCAAGCCCCAGTGCATGCCTTGGGTGCATATCTTGATGGCCTAGTTTTTAGACAAGCAATCTCGCGAGTCTAACGTGAGATTTCTCCAATGATTGATGTAATTGATCACCACGCATACTTTCTTTGCTTGACGACTATGAGTTCCACCATACTGACAATACATCAGATGCTATATAAGCGGTTGAGGAACTCCCTCTCCATTTGATCCCAGCTGTCGATGAAACTTGGAAGAAGATCAACATACCAGTTGAAAGCATTACCTTTGAGGGTGCGAACGAACTACTTTACTATCTCATCGTCGTACGTGCCGGTGTTGTTGCAAGTCTCAATAAAGTGGGCAATATGTTGCATTGGGTTGCCCTTCTCGTCGAAGTGTTGAAACTTTGGTGGCTGAAACTTGGTAGATCGAGAAGCACCGTTGCTGGATCCTTGCAGTGTAAGGCTTGGAGTATGCTGTCGTGATCAGAGGAAGCCCGCCACCTTGAGAGTGCACCATGTCGGTAACTAATGACTGTATTTACTGGACAGTTATAGTACAGCCGTTGGTGGTAATTTAGCCAACAGAACTAGTACTAGAAAGATGACTTCTGCCAGAACGGGAGTCTTAAGATAGCATTGGAGTAGCAACTGAAGGAATCGGTGCTTGATCGACCACTGGAGCATCCCTCGCGCTTAGCCATTGGAGCAAGGTATTGATGTGACGATCCTTCTTCTCCATTAGCTGAGTGATTTGTGTCATTTGCTAGCCCATTTGCATGACTTCGAGCTGGAGGGTGGATGATGACATCCCGATGTTGCATGCCGGCAACCTCAATATTATCGTTGGAGACTTACTTGTGACGACTTGTCTTCGCTTTGTGGCGAATGTTTGCCCTCTGTACGGGAGGTACAGGGCCCGTTGGAGAATCCGACTAGGCTCAGGTTAGGGCTGGACCTCCTTAAATTTCTAGACTTGGATTCTAAGATCGAGGCTCGTTTCTTCATACACCAAGGCCTCATCGGCTCTTTGGCGAGCATCTTCAATAGCAGTTTCTGGTGTGAAGACATCTGCAAGAGTTCGAGTACGCTGAGCGTAGACACATACTACCGGGAGAACGTCCTCCTTTAGGTTTTCTTGATCACTGTGTCAGAGTAGTAGAGACTTGACTATGGGTGATAGACTTGTTGGAAGAAATGTGTCATTGTTCGCCCCGGCCATGGCGAAACTTGAGTCACCTCCTTCAGATGAACAGATGAAAGGAAAGGATGGTCTATCTCACAGGGCATGCCAGAAATCTGTATACTCAGGGGTGGTGAGCCGAGTACGATGAAAATTTGATCAAGAGATTATGTGTAACAACCCGTAATTTCTAAGATTTATTTTAATATTTAATTAGTAGCAAATTATATATTTGCCCTAATGTGGTATTGTGAATTTTATTGGAAACATTTATTTCAAAAATTTTATCGATAAAATATATTGCATGTCAACGTATGTGATAGTTTGGTTCTTCTTCGTGAGCTCTAGACATGGACTATTCGCACATGTCAATGCGAATAATGGGTTATAGGTAACTACGGTTTTCCTAAATGGGTATTTTGGTCACTTTTTATGAAAATTTTTGATTGATCTTCAAACAAATATAAAAAAATTAGTGTTTTTGGATTCGTCTCGTCACAAGCTTTCCAACGGATATTTTTAAGAATTTTGCTGATAAAGGAATAGAAAGATATGATTTTTTGAAGTTATCAATGTTGATGACTTGTAGTGGATCTGAACCCATCTTGTCAATTTTATCACACCCGACCCGAAACTTATCACCACAATCTGTCCTTCTTTCTCCTTCCGTGTTGCTATACTTCTTTCGCTAAAGAACCCTTCACAATAGCATCGTCTTCATCTTTTTGTGCTGCCGACCTGCAACAGATTTCTATCAAATTGCAGCCACAATTCAACACATTTCCACCCTTTTTCTCTTTAAAAAAATAAAAATAAAAATAAAACCCTCGACAACCTTGATTCTTTTTCAGACGATCTCGGTTGACCATGCAAACCAACATCCTTCTCTATTTTCCATAAAACCCAATGCCTTTGGATCATTTTCGAGAGTCAATTCCCGATGAACCGACAACCATGAATTTGATCCAAACCCTTTCCTCCCGATGAAAAAAAATAAACAAAATGAAACTAACATTGATCTATTGCCATTGTCTGATGTGGACAAATCGTGGCGACGATGTGTGGAATCTTTTGGAAATGTGAAAACTGAACCCACTCGATCTTTGAACAAGCATTCCTTGCACTCTCTCTAATTCATCCATTTCTCCAGATTTATATTTCTCTTAATTTTCCCTTTCCCTCAAGGTTTAAATCACTCTTCTATATCTCTTTAAATTATCTTCTAATACTCCCTCTCAATGCCTTATACAAATCTCTCTCTTCCTTTCTCTTCTCATTACTTATCTAAGTTATTTGTTGTTCATTCTTTAGAAAACTTGTTAGCTTTTATAAGGATTAATATGTTTTCGATTACCATTGAACGCAGTGCCCAATCCGGACCTCCAAACAGTGAGTCATCAACACTAGCCACATCCCATCATGGTGAAGTTCGATTTCTGTTCAGGTGACACTACTTGGACATACCACATGTTTTTCGGTTATTATATATATTAGTTTTGGCGATACAATTCAAAAATATATTTTATCGTTTATCTTTAGTTACATATATGATGTGATTGAACATAATGATGCAGAAAATGGACTCTGTAGTTTCCCTTTCAATTTTGTAGTTTCGAAAATCATTTTGACACCTTTTATCAATGATTGGTTTGTTGGAACACTAATGGTTTCCATTTATTTTGGAACAGTTGACTTTTCGACCTCGAGTGGGCTAGATGTATATTTTTGTTGGGTTTGTTGGGCAAACACTGTGGGGAATTATGGGCTCCTTACAATGTGTAGCCAAGGGCTTTAGCATCCATGGTTTGATGTGTAGGAGAACAATATTTATAAATAATAATGAAACTAAAGAAACACAAGGGGGTTGACCATCGTCCTGAGGTTCATGATGTGTTCTTCCGAAGTTGAAAGGGTCTCCTGGCATGCCTTAGGGTATGGTCAGTCATCCTGTGGAATGTAATTCCTAAAGCTAGCAAGATGGGTATGAAGTTCCTCCGTGAAAGACGGAAAAACTTATTTGGCCAAATATAGATATGTTTCTTCTACTTCTTCTCTCTCTCTCTCTCTTACCCCCCACCGGTATGTCGGTATGAAGCACCTCTGTGAAAAATGGGTCATGCACTTAGCATGTGCTAGTGTTACTTTCGCTTTCTTTGTTGTACTTTACTGTTGTAGTTTTCTAGTTTACTGTCGAGATTTTACTTCCCCGTATAAATAATTGAGTGATTTTAGCCTTTTTTTTTGTCCCTTCCGTGCTTTCTTGTCTAGAGGGATTTCGACATCATTTCCTCGATCTTGGCGTCTCCCTCAGCTCTTGCTAGACCTCGGCGTCCTTGATCATCGATTCGCGGCGTTGATTTTTTTGGCATCGGCTTTGGCGTGGCTCTGGCTTTTGCTTTGCTTTGGCGCTTATGCTTAAACGTAAATGGAAAGGCTTGCGGTACTGTAGTTCTTCGGACTTCGTGTCGTATCGGCTAGAACGTGCGTTGCTTTTGCTCGTGATCATCGTAGCTCATCGTCTTTGGCACGTGTGTTTCTTTGGCACGGGCTTTACCTTTACTTTGCTTTGACTTTGGCTTTTGCACTGGCTTGATCTTCTCCTTGAACGGCGATGGTGATATCTCCAAGACTTCTTTATTCTTCTGTCTTCTTGCTTTTGGGGATGGAACTTTGGCAACGATGGTTGTGCCATCGGCTTTGCTTCTCTCATTCTTCTGATTTTTTTGGTATTTTTGGAGTCGAATGCTTTTTTTGCAGACGACGGGTGTAACACCGATATCCGTGCAATAATTATAGCATCGGCATTTACTTCTCTTTTTCTCAGGGCTTCTTTGGCATGATCAGAGTTGAAATCTTTCTTTGAAGACGACAGGTGTAGCATCGATCTCTGGGCGACGGTTGTAGCATTGACTTTTGTTGATGAAGACAATGAGTGTAGCACTGATCTCTGTGTGACGGTTGTAGTGTCGACTTTTGTGGATAAAGATGACGAGCGTAGTACCGATCTCTGGTCTTCGTCTTCGGCCTTTACTTTTAGGCGTTCTCAAAGTTGAAGACGTGTTGAAGACGACAGAGAGATGCCGACTTTGATCTTCTTCTCCAACCTTTGATTTTGGGCATCTTCAAAGTTGAAGATGGTTGGAGACGACGGGGTGATACCGACTCCGGGCATTCTTCTCGAAGATTTTATCTTCGTACGAGGAGTCGAAACTTTAGTCTTCTTGTGACAGGTCTTCATATTGATGAGGACTTTGTGGGCTAAGTCATTTCATTGAGATGCGCTTGCTCGTGTCTCGTGAAGTATTGGGTTGTCGAGCGTTGGCGTTTCCTCTTTTGCAAAGCCTTCACGCCTCTAGATTTCCACCTTCCAATACTTGAAGCCATGCCCCTACCCCTCTATTTATAGCTAGGCAAAGGGGAGGGGAGGGGAGAGATATGGTTGTAATTTTTTGAATCCTTTGAATATCTCTCCACATAGCCGTTGTGATTTATCTTTATTTTTTTGGGAGAAAATAACATTTATTCCTTCCTTTTTTGGAGCGACGGTTATGGGCAAGATATGGCTGAATCTTTTGAGATATGACTGTTCTTTGCACATTTAAATCGATGACTACATGATTTTGAATTTGGTTCGTCGAATCGAGTGATCGACGCAGATCCATGGTTGCGTAGACGTCAGAGCTACCTCCCCCTGTACATGGCGGTTGTTTCGTTCTTTTTTTTTTTTTTTTTCTTTCCTTTTCCCTATGGCCGGCTACACCTCCCCAATGGGGAGGGCATAGTTTTCGAGAAAAGGGGTCCGGTGGGCCCTAATTTCGAGTGAGCCCACTCGGGCCCCTTTTGGCTTCTAGTGGTGGGCCCGTTGGGTCCAACTTGCATGGGAAGGCCCACTTGGGTTCGTTCGAGTCGAGTCTGATCTGTTTCTTTTGTGGGTATTTGTGTGCGAGCCAATTTTCATGTGCGGGTCATTGCGTGAGGACCGGGTTTGCATGCAGGTCGTTGTGTGCAGGCTGGGTTTAATTTACGGGCTAATTTTGATGCCAACAATGAGACTTGGGATATATCGATCCCATCTTGTGGATAGAAGACTCAGATTCATCTAATTTAGGACTCAGATGAAGTTTTTAAAACACATAGAGATTGGAAAATCTTAAAACCCCATTGATCAATATAGGCCGTACGTATACGGGACTAGTGGGAATGTGAATTTCTCAGAGTTGAATTTTATGGTTCCAGACTTGTTGATGCAGGCACCAATAAGGCACACTACAATCCTGAACCCGTTTAGGGTTTCCTTTGGTCAATAACTAGGGTTTAGTTGTCAATATAACGCTATATGCCTCAAAAGGACAGCAATCAGGAGTTATTTCACGCAGTTCTAAAATTCTATGCCGTCGACATTAAGCAGGATTAAGATTTAAACAATAGAAACACAATATTATCACAAAAAACAGAATTCAGCATATAAAAGGATAAATCGCAGCAATAGATATTGAAATTGAACAATGGTTTGCATCATATTTTTCACTAAAAATAGGTTACGAATGCTTGCTAGGGTTACCAACAGAATATAGATAGCGAATCTAATAAACAGGCAAAGTTATGGTTTCAACTAGCGATGAAAAAAAGATGATGACGGCTGCGATGCGGAGCGGAGGCAATGGAACGAATGAAAAACGAAGCGGATGCGATGGGAAAATAAAGGAAAAGGATAGATACTGCCTGGGGTTTCCCGCCGTGGGTCGATTGCAAGGATGCGCCGACGATCCCGCACACGGAGCAAGGCCGGACGTCGGGAGAAGCCGGAACCTTCGGAAAATCAGCACCAAGGCTTTCACAAGGCGAAGTCATGGAAGCGGCGAGGATCGGGGACACGAGTCTCACCCGGAAGCACTCACGAAGAGGCACCAAATTTCAGCAATTCATAAAAATCTGATTTCTTCTTTTCTTCTTCATCTTTTTGTAGGCTAGGGTTTTGCTTTGGATGGCTAAGATCAAAGGGAATTAGGGCTTGATGGTGTGAATGCAAGAGGCCACGAAAGGCAACTAAAAGAGAGAGAAACAAGGGAGAGAAGAGAGAGAGGAGAGAGGGAACGGAACAAGGGGTCGGGGGCCTCGGTTTCCGCGCGGCAAAGGGGGGGACCGGTTGGTGTTCACGGGAAAAGAGAGGAGGGGGATCGGTCATGCATTAGAAGCCCTATTGGGCTTAAGATAAGCCCATTTACAACCCTATGAAGCCCATAACTTGCCACGTCATCAAAATGGTGTTATTTCGCCATCTAACCGTCGGTTTCGAGATCTAATCTCGTCCGTCGGCACCCCGCAAACACACGCACCCATAATTTTATTAATATAATGCTGAAACTCACCCGAGAAGACCCGGATTCAATCCGAAAAGCCCTCGGATCAGATCATGGACATCCCCCATGAACTGGGCAAGAACAGAAATAAAACTAAATGCTGAAATAAGGCCAAAAATAGGGAAAAATGACCAAAAACTGAAATAAACGACTAACAAGCCCAAACGGCTAATGTCATCCAAACATAAAATAAAAACGACAGTAAATAAATGTCTCTGACGATAAATGGAAGATGCGGTGATGATCTGATGATGCTGATCATACTGCATCAACTCTCCTGGACTAGAAAGAACTCGACTCCGTCGAGTGGGCGTCCAGCTGCTGTATGAGGTCGGGCCGCTGTGCTCGCAACTGTCGCTCCTCCACCCAGGTACAGTCTGAAAGTGGCCTGCCTACCCACCGAACAAGGAACCGTCGGAAGACACCGCGGCGGGTAGCAAGCTCTCTGACGTCAACGATCTCCTGTATCTGCTCTGTCTCGTCTCGCTGCACATCTGAGAACGGAATCTGTGGCGCTGAAGGCGTGTCTGGCCGGTCTCCGTGAAAAGGGAACAACTCTGAGATGTTGAAGATCGGCGATGTCGGCATGTCATCTGGTAAGTCCAGCAGGTAAGCATTGGGTCCCAACGCTCTGAGAACGCGGAAGGGCCCAAACTTCCTCTGGCTCAGTTTCTCATAAGAACCTGTGGGAAATCGCTCTCTGCGAAAGTAGACGAGGACCCAGTCCCCTGGCTGAAAAGTGCTCCCGCGCCTGTGTGAATCCGCGCTTGCCTTATACCTGGCATTGCTTTCCCTCAGTTTCTCAAGCGACTCCCGCTGTACAGTCTTGATGTGTTCGAGGAAGTCATCAGCATCAGCACTCGCAGGACCTGTAGGCGGTAGGGCAGTTCTATCCAAGAAATGGGGAATAACATGGCTATAGACGATTTCAAAAGGGGTTTTACCTATTGAGCGATTAATGGAACTATTATATGCGAATTCAGCTTGTGGTAAAACTACATCCCACTGTTTTGGTCTTTCACCAGCTAGACATCGAAGCATATCCCCTAGACTACGGTTGACAACTTCTGTTTGTCCATCAGTTTGAGGGTGATATGCGCTACTGTATTGAAGTTTAGTTCCTAGCTTTGACCAAAGAGTACGCCAAAAGTGGCTCAGAAATCTAGTGTCCCTATCAGATGTGAATGACCTTGGAATGCCATGCAGACGAACAACTTCCCTAAAGAATAACTCAGCTACATGAGATGCATCAGAAGTTTTCCTACATGGTATGAAATGCGCCATTTTAGAAAATCGGTCTACAACCACAAAGATTTAATCAACGCGTCGAAGTGTTCGGGGTAGACCTACAATGAAATCCATGGTGATATCCTCCCAAGGGCGAGCAGGGATCG
Organism: Chamaelirium japonicum; assembly: GCA_947650365.1. Taxonomy (NCBI): domain Eukaryota; kingdom Viridiplantae; phylum Streptophyta; class Magnoliopsida; order Liliales; family Melanthiaceae; genus Chamaelirium; species Chamaelirium japonicum. The sequence goes on along the minus strand of OX393559.1, from coordinate 5,321,634 downwards.
GCAGAGGAATGTACAAACCTGTGTTCTGCTTTCTGCCTTTGAACATTTGACAGGTTTGACATCGTTGCACAAACTTGATGACGTCTTTTCTCAAGTGAGGCCAGAAGCAACGTCTCTCCACTGAATCAATAGTTTTGGTTTGGCCAAAATGACCTCCCAAATTACTTCCGTGCAATTCATGGATTAACGTATCTCTAAAAGATTCGTTCGGATTTTCTTCAGCAGCGGTCCCTTCATGGGTGTTCTGGACAAGACTCTCGCGAAGGGAACACTCAGGGATGCACAGGCGGGTTCCACGGAACAAGAATCCCTCTTGGATAATATAGGATGTCATGGGGTCAATGCCCGTTTCTTGACAGGATTCCCAGATGGGACCAAAGTACAGATCAGTCGCGTACATGGATTTCAGTGCTTCAAAAGAAACAACGACGGACTGTAAAGTGACTAGTATCAGACCTCGTCGACTCAAAGCATCAGCAGCTTTATTCAGGACCCCAGCTTTATACCTGAGGTTGAACGTGTACTCTTGCAAGAAATTGGACCATGTAGCATGCCGCTGGTTCAAGCTATGCTGAGATTTCAGATAGCGAAGCGCTTCGTGGTCAGAATTGAGCACAAATTCTCGTTGGATTAGGTAATGCCTCCAGTGCTTGAGGGCTTGAACAACCGCGTAAAACTCAATATCGTATGTCGAGTAATTCAAACGCACGGTGTTCAGCTTCTCGCTGAAGAATACGACGGGACGTCCCTCTTGACTAAGGACTGCTCCTATCCCGACGTGAGAGGCATCACAGTCAATCTCAAAGACCTTCTCAAAGTTTGGGAGTGCCAAAACTGGAGCACTCATCATCTTGGTCTTGATGAGATCGAAACTCGCTTCAACTTCGGGGGTCCAAAGGAAACCACCCTTCTTCATACAGTTCGTGAGAGGTGCAATGACGGAACTAAAGTTCTAAATGAATCTGCGGTAAAAGAACGCTAGACCATGGAACCGTCGCACATCACTAACGTTCTGGGGAACGGGCCAAGATTTGATGGCTTCGACCTTCTCTGGATCGACCCGTATCCCTTCGGAGCACACGATGTAGCCCAGAAAGGTCAAGCTGTCTTTTAGAAAAGTGCACTTCTTCAGATGGATGTACAGCTTGTCTTTCCTAAGCGTCTTCAGTACTTCTCGCAAGTGCTCGACATGTTGTTTCGATGTCGTACTATAGATAAGAATGTCATCAAAGTATACGACAATGAACTTTCCTATGAATGGTCTGAGCACCTGATTCATGAACCTCATAAAGGTACTTGGTGCATTCGACAGACCAAATGGCATTACTAGCCATTCATACAGTCCTTCCCGGGTCTTAAAGGCAGTTTTCCATTGTTCACCGGGTCGTACGCGGATTTGATGATAACCGCTACGAAGATCAATTTTCGAAAAGATTTTCGCACCATGTAACATGTCAAGCATATCATCCAATCGAGGAATCGGAAATCTATACTTGACAGTTATTCGATTAATGGCACGGCAATCTATGCACATTCTCCATGTCCCGTCCTTCTTGGGAGTTAGGAGTGCAGGTACTGCGCACGGACTCATGCTCTCTTGAATTAGTCCCTTCTGTAGTAACTCGGTAACCTGGCGACGCATCTCCTCATATTCAAACGGACTCATTCGGTAGTGAGGAATGTGGGGTAGCGTCGCTCCTGGGACTAGGTCAATGAAATGTTGAATGTCCCTCAGAGTTGGAAGTCCTTCAGGTAGTTCCTCTGGGATGAGATCCTTGAAGTCTTCAAGTAGGACTTGAATCTCATGAGGAATGCTAGGGCCCTCTGTGGCTTCTTTGGCTACTAGGAAAAAAATGGAGCGAGATTCCCTAAGCTCGTCTTCGAAACAAGCTTGGGTCAGCAATATGGGCAGGGCTTTCGGTTTCTCTTTTGGCAACTTAGGGGTGACGGTTGGGGGTGTCGGCTCACTAGAAATTGGCTTCAGGGGCTCCCTCTGCGGCACTAAGTTGATATTATAGTCATCCTTGCAGAAGGAGTAAGTATTCTTCTCCCCATCATGTGTCGTCTTTCTATCGTACTGCCACAGGCGGCCCAACAGAATGTGACAAATGCCCAAGGGCGCCATGTCACACCAAACAGCTTCCTTATACATCTTGCCAATGGTGTATTCAACTAGGCATCGCTCTTTGATAGCGACATCTGACCCTTTCTTAAACCAAGACAAGTTGTATGGCTTGACCAGCTTCTCTGTCTTGAGCCCTAACTTATCGACCATGATCTGAGCAACCAGGTTCTCGGTACTACCACTATCTATGATGAGGACGCAATGCCTCCCCTTTGAGGTACAAGTGGTGTGGAAGATGTTCCTTCTAAGCCATCGATCTGGCTCAGGAGCTTTTGGGGTCGAAAAAACTCGGTGCATGACTAGTGCATGCGTTGCCTCATCAGCTTCAGCGATGACGTCATGTGTCTCGTCATCCTCCTGATATTCAGCATCTCTAGGATCATCATCATGCCCTTCTTCAACCATGTTGTTTAGGGTTTCCTCAGTTGGCTCTTCACCTTCTGTCAGATGGGTCTGAGGTCTCCTTTTTGGGCATTGGGCGATGAGGTGTCCTACTTCTCCACACTCGAAGCATTTATAAGTCGCTCCGGGTGGTCGACTTCCTATGGCACCACGCTCACGACTTGATTGTTCAACCCGGCCAGGGGGCTGATTGGCTCTTGATGGAGTTGTAGTCGGAGTGGGAACAGGTGGGGTGACTCTAGCAGGGGGTGCTCCTCTTCCAGCTGAAGGGGCACCTGGGGGCACTCTAGGGGCAACCTCTCTCCTAAAGGCTCGCTGCTGAATTTTCTCAGCCTTGAGAGCTTGCCTAGAAGCTTTCGTCACAGTGAGGATGGTCTGCATTGCGAGTGCATCCTGAATTTGGTAGCGCAACCCTGAGACGTAGCGGGCAGCTTTTTGTTCATCGTCTTCCGGGATGGCATTACGAGTGGTCAGGATGTCAAACTCTTCAGTGTACTCCTGTACGCTTCGATTGCCTTGTTTCAGGCTAAGCAACCTCTGGTACAGCGAGGTACGGTAGTCAGGAGGGAGGTACTTCAGTCGCATTTTGTCTCGCATTTTGGCCCACGTCGTGACCTTTTGCTTCCCTTTCCTAAGGTGACTCGTTTGTAACTCTCGCCACCAAACTAAAGCGGCTCCTTTCAGTTTCGTTGCCACGAGTTTGACTTTTTGATCATCGGGGAGATCTCTCCAATCAAAGAAGTGCTCGACGCTATCTATCCAGTCAAGGAATGCGTCAGCATCATGGCTTCCCCTGAAGTCATCGATGTCAACTCGGACTCCGTATCCTTGGGATCTCTCAAGGGCTCGCACAAGACGCTCCTCTATGCCGTGCTGATCACGCGCATGTTGCTCTCTAGGGTTTATGGGATGACCGAACTGAACGTACTCTCGTTCAAAGTCTACGTCGGACTCGTCCAACTCAGCTTCAGATTCAGGGGGCGACTCAAGGTAGGCAGCTTGATTCCGCTCTGGCGGTTGGTATCGGTTGTGATTCCGAGGTAAGGCTTGGTTCAGGTTCTGAGGTGGGGTTGGAATCGGATTTCGATTTTGGCCCTGGTCTCGGTCTTGCTCTTCGACCCTATGACCCTCAGCATGCGGATCAGTTTCTGCCCCTCCCGGGTCCTCTTCGACCGGTCGGGTATTAGGATCAACGCCTCTATCTTGTAACAGCAATCCTAGCCTGTCCGTGATCTCTTGCAACAAGGTTGCATGTCGATCCGAAGTATTTTGGGTCGCTTCTTGCCAAGCACCACGAGGTTATGGTCCCCGAGGAAAACGTCCTCGATTCTGGGCATCCCGGTGCAGATGGGTACGATCAGCCATGGGTGATTATGAGATATGCCGATGTTTCACGCGATGTAATCCTAACACTTAATGCAAATCAAGCACGCAAGATGATGCCTATGAAAATTTCAGCAAAGAAGATGGGTGTTTGCTGAAATTCAGCACTCAAAAGAAACCCGAACAGGTTCTTTCGAGCTCTGATACCAACTTGATACAGGCACCAATAAGGCACACTACAATCCTGAACCCGTTTAGGGTTTTCTTTGGTCAATAACTAGGGTTTAGTTGTCAATATAGCGCTATATGCCTCAAAAGGACAGCAATCAGGAGTTATTTCACGCAGTTCTAAAATTCTATGCCGTTGACATTAAGCAGGATTAAGATTTAAACAATAGAAACACAATATTATCACAAAAAACAGAATTCAGCATATAAAAGGATAAATCGCAGCAATAGATATTGAAATTGAACAATGGTTTTGCATCAGATTTTTCACTAAAAATAGGTTACGAATGCTTGCTAGAGTTACCAACAGAATATAGATAGCGAATCTATAAAACAGGCAAAGTTATGGCTTCAACTAGCGATGAAAAAAAGATGATGACGGCTGCGATGCGAAGCGAAGGCAATGGAACGAATGAAAAACGAAGCGGATGCGATGGGAAAATAAAGGAAAAGGAAAGATACTGCCTGGGGTTTCCCGCCGTGGGTCGATTGCAAGGATGTGCCGACGATCCCGCACACGGAGTAAGGCCGGACGTCAGGAGAAGCCGGAACCTTCGGAAAATCAGCACCAAGGCCTTCACGAGGCGAAGTCGTGGAAGCGGCGAGGATCGGGGACACGAGTCTCGCCCGGAAGCACTCACGAAGAGGCACCAAATTTCAACAATTCATAAAAATCTGATTTTTTCTTTTCTTCTTCATCTTTTTGTAGGCTAGGGTTTTGTTTTGGATGGCTAAGATCAAAGAGAATTAGGGCTTGATGGTGTGGATGCAAGAGGCCACGAAAGGCAACTAAAAGAGAGAGAAACAAGGGAGAGAAGAGAGAGAGGAGAGAGGGAACGGAACAAGGGGTCGGGGGCCTCGGTTTCCGCGCGGCAAAGGGGGGGACCGGTTGGTGTTCACGGGAAAAGAGAGGAGGGGGATCGGTCATGCATTAGAAGCCCTATTGGGCTTAATATAAGCCCATTTACAACCCTATGAAGCCCATAACTTGCCACGTCATCAAAATGGTGTTATTTCGCCATCTAACCGTCGGTTTCGAGATCTAATCCCGTCCGTCGGCACCCCGCAAACACACGCACCCATAATTTTATTAATATAATGCTGAAACTCACCCGAGAAGACCCGGATTCAATCTGAAAAGCCCTCGGATGAGATCATGGACATCCCCCATGAACTGGGTAAGAACAGAAATAAAACTAAATGCTGAAATAAGGCCAAAAACAGGGAAAAATGGCCAAAAACTGAAATAAACGACTAACAAGCCCAAACGGCTAATGTCATCCAAACATAAAATAAAAACGACAGTAAATAAATGTCTCTGACGATAAATGGAAGATGCGGCGATGATCTGATGATGCTGATCATACTGCATCACTTGTTCAATGCATGGTGATGGTTACCGAGTTGCTGACAAGCTACGAGCTTGCAACTAAGCCTAAAGCATCTGGAGAGAACCATGGCGGATCTAGCAATGGTTCTATTTTGTGCTGGTTTGTTTCAGTCCATGTTTGGTTTTTCCTTTCTTTTTCTTAGTCTTGGTCTAGGATTCATCTTGCCGCGGGTGGTGTGCTCTCCCCTGTGATGTTGGTGGTGGTGGCCGGCCACTAGGGTTGGCTCTGGTTTTTCTTTATATCCGCTTGTGTGCGGGTTTGGTTTGCGCCGGTATGAGGCGTCTTGCTAGTACCAGGCTGTGGTACCTCCTGAGATCTGTTGCGATCTCACCCTTCAAACTACCCAAAAAAAAAAAAGTCGTGAACCCAGTCATAGAGTAAGAGAGACAAGACTCGTATCCCTTGACGTGATGGCCGACCGCACCGGATGCTTTTCTAGAGTAGACAGAGAGGAAGCTCGCTACTTTCGTGAATCTGCACCAGCCTTGTCATCTATCAAGTCACCATCTTCCTTCGGAAGAAGCCGACTCCCTTGCATGCATGCTCCTTGATCTCTGTAGCTGCCGCTTACCGGTCTCTATCGTGACGATAGCCCGATTGATTGGACAAAGGTAGAAGAAGAAATAGTATTGAATCTTTTTTACATTTTTTTTTTTTTCTACTTTGGAAAAACAAAGAGAAAAATTATCTTCTCCGCCTGCTATAATCGAATGAGAAATGTTGTTCAGCCCGAAAGTTTTCCCAATTCTGCCAGTCGGATTGACTTGGCAGCATACAATTGGTGGCTGAAACCCACTTGTAACATTTAAATCTTTTACACCACCAGTTTCACACTGCCACGTCAATCGGGCTGAGCGGAATTGGAAAAACCTAACCTTGGGGCCGAATAACATTTCTCTAATTGAATAGATTTGTATTTGTATTTGAATTTTTTTGTACATGAAGAAAAACCTAGAGATTGAAATGTTTGCACACTAATTTCTTTCCATAAAAGGATATATGCATTTATGTCGGTCTGAGATTTTGTACGGTGAGTAAAGAAACCAAACCATACATCCGCCCCGGCCCCCATATATGCATTTCCCAAAAAGGAGAAACCCGGCAAAGACTTTCCAATTCCAATTCCAATTCCCTTCTTACGATCGAGTTAATTAATCTTTAATTTTTCATGTTAAAATTAATTAACCTTTATAATTTCAGATTAAGGACATAATTACTTATAGGTAGATTTCCCCGGCCATGCACTCTCCTTTATCCTTTACCTACCAACGGTAATCATTTAATTAGCATGCAACCACCCTCCTCCCTTAAGGTCTCCATTATCATCGATCAGTCCTCAAAGTAGGTCCATCAATGAAGGAGCCCAAGCTGTAAAACATCAATGCGCGCAGTCCAATGGGAAAACCGGCCGGCCGCGCCTATAAAGACACCCAGCTCGATCATTATAAACCCTAACCAGCTGCAACATCAAAAACCATGATGTTGATGATGATGAGGAGGAGAATGAGAGGCCTGGTCTCAGTCCTCACCCCGATCCAGCTCCTTCAGGCCTCTTTCTTCTGCCTAGTAACCCTAACCCTAACCCTCCATGCCCTCCCTGCAGCGTCTTCACCCAAATGGGAGATCATGCTGCTCCTCTCGTCCCACCGCCCGGTGCTCTTCGCGCTCCTCTGGTGCACCCTCGTCGCCCTCTGGGCCTACCTCTCCTCCCGGCGCCACCCCGTCCTCCTCCTCGACTACGCCTGCTTCAAGCCCGACCATGACCGGAAGTGCCCCTACGAGGTCTGCGAGTACTTCGTCCGTCGCTCCCGCCGCTTCAACACCACCAGCGTCGAGTTCATGCGCGGCATCTACCTCAAGTCCGGCCTCGGCGACGAGACCTACGCGCCGCCCTTCATCTTCCAGACGGACTACGAGGCCAGGCTCCGCTCCGCCGTCCAGGAGGCGGAGGAGGGCATGATCTCTGCCGTCGACGCCGTCCTTGCCAAGACCCGCATCCCTGCCTCTTCCATCGGGGTGGTCATCGTGACGTGCGGCAGCTTCGCCTCTTCCCCGTCCCTCGCCGCTCTCCTCGTCCGCCACTACCGCCTGCCTGAGTCCGTCAAGGCCTACAACCTCAGCGGCATGGGCTGCAGCTCCGGCGTCCTCGCCGTCGACCTCGCCTCCGGGATCCTCCGCGGGTCCCGTAAGGTCCAGACCGCTCTCGTCGTCGCCACAGAGAGCATCAGCCTCAACTGGTACTTCGGGGATGACCGCTCCATGCTCGTCACCAACTGCATCTTCCGGGTGGGCGCCGCGGCGGCGCTGCTGACCAACGACCCCGCAGCCCGGCGCCGGGGGGACGCCAAGATGGAGCTGCTCCGCTCCCTCCGGAGCCACCACGGCGCCGACGACGCCTCCTACCGGGCGGCCTACCAGGGGGAGGACGAGGACGGCAACCTCGGGGTGTCGCTGAAGAAGGACCTCGTCCGGGTGGCTGGGGAGGGGCTGCGGGCCCACATCCGCCAGCTGGCGCCTCGGGTGCTACCGTGGTCGCAGCTGGCGCTGTACGCGTACCGGGCGGTGGGGGCGCGGCTAGGGTTGGGGGGAGGGAAGGCGCACGTGCCGGACTTCACGACGGCGTTCGAGCACATGTGCGTGCACACGGGCGGGAAGGCGGTGATCCAGTCGGTGGGGCGGCTGTTGCGGCTCGGGGATGAGGTGACGGAGCCGGCCCGGATGAGCCTGCACCGGTTCGGCAACACGTCGAGCAGCCTGGTGTTCTACGAGCTCGCCTACTTCGAGGGCAAGGGCCGGGTCCGGGCCGGGGATCGGCTCTGGATGCTGGCCTTCGGGACGGGGTTCAAGGTCTGCACCCTGGTGTGGAGGGCGCTCCGAGACTCAAGCATGGACGACGACAACCCATGGAAGGACTGCATTCATAGATACCCGGTGAAGACCTGGTAAACAACAAAAACACGTACTCTGGCTGGGTGGGGCCTATTATCATTAATTAATATTAATCAAAAGAGAAGAAAGTGGGTGTCAGTAATTATCAAAGGAATTAATTATCTTGAGAAAGATAAGAAAGAAGGAATTAGTGATGGTAAAAACACCATCATAATCTGTTGATTGATTATTCCACCTCTGCCAAGTTGTATAATTAAAATACTGTGATTTGTGATGATAATTCATGATATTAATTGTTATTCTATTAAGATGATTGTTTTTTTTTATTCCCCATCTCTATTAAGATTAATTGTTGTTAGATATAGGAGACTTTATTGTTTTTTTTCAGAATATATATATATATATATATATATATATATATATATATATATATATATATACATACAGAGAGAGAGAGAGAGAGAGAGAGAGAGAGAGAGAGAGACAGGTATTCTGAAATCTTTCGAGCAATGATCCACTTCATGCTCAAACTTATCGAGATCAACCTGACTTGGGTAATTCTCGTAATTCTCACTTCACTACTGGGTAAATTTTGGGGAGGAGTCAACCCCGTAACCTTCCCACCAAAGACTTAGTTGCTTTGCCAACTCTCTTATCCGTTGGTGGGTGGCATGGTACTATTTTGCCAGCATGTTTTTGTCGACTTCTTGTTGCCAACTTGAAGTTGCATGACCCTGGCCGGTGAATTGCACTGATGACGGACAGTTGGAGGGTATTTTTGCTACCCAATCACTAGTTAATTACATTGGTGATTCGACCGTAACTCATCGATCAAGTAGCAAAAATGCCCTTGATTATCACATTATTTATTGAAAAAATGTTATTCAACCAGACAGTAACCTTTACAGATTTGATCATAGTTATCCGTTGCACCTAGGTCCGATCGACTAGTGAATCGCACTCAGCCCCGACCAGAGGGCAAAAGGCAGCTGTGATCGGGCCTGTAGAGAGTGTCTTTTTTTCTGGTTGAATAGCATTGCTCTATTTACTGAGGTGAATCTAAGTGTTGTTTTGTGGTGTACGTGTGGGGATGCAGAGAGGTGTTAATGTGAGGGGACAAGGGAAATAAAGGGGGAGGTAGTGGTACCACTAGAGCAATAATAAGAAATTAATGCGAAGCATATCTTTTTTCTGAATTTTCTTTTTTTCTTATGGGAGAATAAGAAAACACTCGGTTCACTTTGACTTTGACTTTTTAGTATTTGAGTCCATGTGGTCAAGAATAACACCAGGTTCAGTAAATTCTCCTCCCCAAATATTATCTCATGGGTTCTTCCTATCTTTTTTTACCAAAACGAATAGAGAAAACAGTCAAAAGGTTCCAATGGCCTCCACCAAATTTTTCTATTTTGATATTTTCTATTCAAGAAATGCTATTCAGTCCAAAGGTTTTTCCGATTTCACCAGCCCGATTGACATGGCAGAGTGCAATTGGTGGCTGAAACCCACTAGCGATATTTAAGTCTTTTACACCACTAGTTGCACGCTGCCACGTCAATCGGGCTGAGTGGAATCGGAAAAACCTTCGGGCTGAGCGGAATCAAGAAAACCTTCGGGCTGAATAACATTGCTCGCTGAGCGGAATCGGAAAAACCTTCGGGCTGAATAACATTGCTCTTTCCCACTCTTCTCCCTAAAGTTGGAGAGAGTAAGGAGACCTAAGAATAGTGGGCACCAGTTTGCATTCAATGAAAGTCAATTGATTTTCTTACTTTTTAGAACGGCCATTATAAAGTTTGTTTTCATAGGTACTGATTTGATCATTTTACACAAAAATAGGGACACATTGAAGAGTCCGTTGGAGTGCTCTTCCATTCCCAGCCTACGTGGCAGTTATAAGCTTTGAAGAATAGGGAAGAATATCGTAGGACCCTATTGGAGATGCTTTAAGGACTAATTTTGATAAACACAAATGTTGGGCTCAAATGAAGGAGTCACTTGAGACATATGAATGATAAATATCCATTTAAAAATGCGTATTAAGAGCATCTCAAAGGGCCCCGCTTAGCCCCCTCTTTTCGCCCGTTTAAGCTAGTGAAACGGTAAGAACCCACTCCAACAGCCTCCCTTAGCCCCTAGCTTAATCGAGTGAACATAATTTCACTTGCCCATTTGAGCGAGGCTTCCATCGATCGCTCGGCTGGTCCCACATGTCAACATCACCATATGATAGTTGCAAAATCATCTACAGTCACTGGGTTAGGCAATTAGACCATTCATTTTCATGGCATGTGTCCATTTAAACCAACTCCGCGAATGCTAATGGAGTGGAGAGGGTGGCAGTTGGAGTTGGAAAAAATTCCACTCCCTTCCCTTAGTCCCTAGCTTAATCGAGCGAACATAATTTTTCTTGCCCATTTGAGTGAGGCTTCCACCACTCCCTCAACTGGTCCCACATGTCAACATCATCACGTGATAGTTGCAAGATCATCTACAATCATTGGTTTAGGCAATTAGACCGTTCATTTTCATGGCATGTGCCCATTTAAGCCAACTAAGCGAATGCTAAGGGAGTGGGGAGGGATACAGTTGGAGTGGGAAAAAATTATACTCCCTTCCCTTAGCACCTAGCTTCATCGAGCCAGTAATTAGACCGTTCGTTTTCATGGCATGTGCCCATTTAGACCAATTGAGCGAATGCGATGGGAGTGGGAAGGGTGGCAGTTGGAGTGGGAAAAAATTCCACTCCCTTATTTCGTTGACATGGCAAAAATGTCTCACTCAACTGAGCAAATGCTAAGGGAGGCCCTTGGAGATGCTCTAAATCATTAAGCCCAGTATTTTTACTTCTTAGGTTCGGTTTAAATGGGTTGGGTTGTAGGTGGATTGACACGGCCCATGAAATAAATGGGTCAAGTCGGGTTATAGATATTAATACAAAGTCGGCTTATTTATATAAGCTACTAAGTGCTGTTATCGACCAACACATAAAGGAACTTCCTTTCTTTCTCCATAAAATTACATTCATGGATCTTTTTCAATTCCTCTTGGTTTGGCTTCAAATCTTTCTATTCCTCTGTTTTTTATTTATTTTTTTAATTTTAATCGGTTTTTTTTTCTTCAGAAGAAGATGATGGAGGGATGAAGATGCATGAGGATGGCTTTGAGATCGTGGGAAGGAGATAAGAACTGGAGCTAAGAAAATTAGGAAGAAGATCGATGTGACAATCTAATTTGAAGGGACTAGATATTTACTTCAAAAAAATTTTACAGTAATCTGTACATCAGACTAGTGTTATAGCGTTGACTGTATGATAATGTAATTTAGGCAAATTGCCACCAATCATTTGTATTGTGAATGACATTGATTTTTTTTTTTTCCTTTTGTTTCTATCACGACAAGATCTAGAAGAATATACTCCATTTCAGTTATGCTGCTGGGGTACATTATATATCCGGCGAAGAGGTGAGGAGGAGAGATCCGGCGATCCGGCGAAGAGGTGAGGAGGAGAGATCCGGCGAATCCAGCCGACTCCTCCGTCCAGATCCGACGATCCGACGACGAGCTGATCCAGCGAGCTGATCCGGCGATCTCTGAGCAGATCCGGCGATCTCTGAGCAGATCCGGCCATCTCTGAGCAGATCCGACCAGGGGATCTCCGTACAGGGGATCTCTGAGCAGATCAGGCCTCCATCTGCTCCGTCCAGATCCGACGGCGAGCTGACCCGACCGGAGCAGATCCAGCCGACTTCTCCGTCCAGTCCGGCGACGAGCTGATCCGGCCGGAGCAGATCCGTCTGAGCTCCCCTCGTCCGGCGGCAACCAGCATAATGGTTACCCCTGCGGCCTTGACGAAGCTCTCGGCGAAGCGGTTGAGGAGAGGGTGGCCGAGGTCGAGGAGCCAGCTCCGAGGCTCGTCGAGAAGCGTCCGGCTGGCCCCTGATCCAGAGCCCCCTCCAGACGGAGGGAGGGGCGTGTGTAGGTGGCTTCCGCTTGCGCCTCCTACCCTCTCGGTCCAAGAGGCTTCGGTGTTGGCGGCGGGTAGCCATGGCTGCTCCCCCTCACCTCCGATGGTGGGGAGCAAGGTACCAGAGCCGGACTCCTCTAGACCTTCAAGCCCTATTTCTGATAATCGGGAGATCCGAGACAGATTTTTCCCACCGGCTGCACCTAGTCTTGATGGATTCATTGCTGCAGCTCTTGATGCTACGCCAACGGGAGACAGATGTGGTACAGCCGGTTCAGGTTCTGTTGGGAGCTCAGCTACATCTCGCTTGGTTTCAGGGTTTTCTTTAGCGAGAAATTCAGCAGCGGTAGCGGCTCTGGAAGAGGAGGAGTTCCCACCTCTCCAGTACTCCCAATACAGCCCAAAGAAGAAGGGTCCTGTTGTGATGAAGGGTGGTGAGAAGGAAGTTTGCTGGGGTTCGGGTTCTGGGGTTGATGCACACCTATTGTTCGAGAAGATGACTCAATCAGGTGGGAATCTCGCGAATTTGTCTTCCAACAGTGTCAGTCCCCATTCTGACGATAGGAAGCGCCCTGGCCATGGCCAGGATCCTGTTCCATCCAGCGACGCTGCTTGCAAATCTGCAGGATGCCAAGTGTATGCTGAAATGCCTGAACCAGCCCAGGTTTCAGGTTCTGCAGTTAAGGTTAATCCAACAGGTGGGGTTGGAGCAAGGAGTCGTAGAATGGGCGTTTGGGAGGTTAATCCAGTGCCCTCTTCGCCTTTGCTTCCCCCGGAGAAGCTTCGGTTGCGTTACATAGAACCCGGAGTCTTTGAAGGGCAAAAGGTGGCTATTTGCCCAACTACCGAACTAGAAGCCAATGCGAAGCGATGGGAGCATACGTTGGTTGGCTTTGTGTTAGGGAGGCGGCCATACTACCAACATCTCAAAAATTTTATAATGCGCACCTGGCAACCAACAGGAGGTTTGGACATCTTATCTAGAGAAAATGGAGTTTTTTGGTTTAAATTTGAATTAGAGGCCGATTTCAACCGAATTCTTGAAGGAAGAATGTGGCATTTTCAAGGTCGACCTCTAATAGTGAGGAAATGGGAAAGAGGTATGTGCAGGGATAGGGAGGTTGTCCCAAAAATCCCAATTTGGGCTAACTTTCCCAACCTTGAGGGGGACTTATGGACTGAGCCCATGCTTAGTCGGTTGGGGAGCACTTTTGGGACCCCCATCTATATGGATCAAGCTACAGCTAGAGGCACTCGGGCTCAATTTGCGAGGATCTGCGTTGAGATCAATGTTGAAGACTCGCTTCCAAGCCGGGTTCAAGCTCGTAATGAGAAGGGTGAGTTTCTTTCTTGGCAACCGGTCACGTTCGACTGGATCCCAACCCGCTGTAAACCTTGCAAGACTTTCGACCATAGTGGGGAAGATTGCACGAAGCATCCCAAGTTGGTCAATGCTAGGGTTAGCCAAACTTGGCAACCAAAAATTGTGCAGGATAGAAATTTTGGTAGGAGGAGTGATCCCTCCTCATCCAAAGGTAAGGACGTTGTGGATGGTGGGTGGCATACTATCGGCAGGGCTCATTCATCCAGGGTGAAGGAGTCTCCAATTCATGTGGCTGTGCAGACTGGGTCTCGTTTTGATGTGTTGGGTGACGAGTCTAGGGTCGCGGATGTAAGTGATACGGCGGGAGTTGCATGTGATGCTGCTATTTCTGGATCCAAAGATGCTGTTGTAGCTGAACCTGTTGGTGTTACACGAGAGTTTAATGCTATAGATGCTATGTCTGCTGGTGTGGAGGAGTGTGAAGGAGTTGTTGCTGAAGCTGCTGAAGAAGTTGGTGAGGCTAAATCTGCTGCCACTTTGGCAGTCCAGGAAGCGACCGCTCATGCTACGCATGCAGAGACTGATGTTTTTCAGGCTGATGTTGTTCAGGCTGCTGTACAGCGGCAAATGGAAACTACTATGCAAGCAGAGTGTGCTGCTGGTTCTAGTGCAATAGGTGCGGCTTGTGCTGATGTCACGCGAGATGTTCTTGTTACTAGAGAAGAAAGCACAGCTAACGAGGAGGAGAGACCAACTGTTGTAGCGCTTTCTAGTGAGTGTGGAGCCTCTGTTGGGGGGGCCCCACACTCAGATGATGGGGTTACACAGGCTGGAGGCCTAGTGGAGGGGAGGCTAACTCGCCGTAGCCCCAGGCTAGCTAACCGAGGATCTGAAACGATTGAGGCCAGGGCTTCGCTCCGGGCCAAATCTCGAGCCCTTGAATCTAATGTGCACTGTCGTCCACCACGGCCTAAGATCCCTCTCTTGCAGGATCTTAAGAATCAGCTGTCTAATCTTGATGGAGCGGATCTGAGTCTACCCATCAACCTGCTGGAGGACAGAACCATCCTTGATTTAGCTTCGGCTGTCGGCTTCTCCATCAAGGAGAAAGAATCAGGATCACTCCTAGCTCTTTTCCGTGACATGGAAAGATCGAGGGCTTCTGAGCCTTAGGACTTTCGGCTTGCTGTTTTTTCTCTTGCTTGTTGTGTAGGGCAATTTTGTTAGCCCGTGTTGGAAGGGGGTACGCTTGGGTGTTGATGCCTTTTGTTGCGGCATCCTATCTTAGTTCGTAATGACTTCTGGTTGGGGTCCGCCAAACCCTCCCTCCAAAGAGGAGGGGTTCTAAAAAAAAAACAAGATCTAGAACTTGTCTCCCATGTTTATTGGAATCAATCACAAGAGGGTTTCATGAGGCATGTGGGCCTCATGGAGACCCAAGAGACCAAACCTTTAGATTTCCAAAGCGGACCAATGTTATAGCTTCAATTAATAAGTTAACTCATTTGGGTAAAGTTTTCTTTTTTTATACTATTGGTTGTTAAAATTTCTCTCTTAAGGAAATTCTTGAAAGCATCTTACTCGTATATTACAACACCTGGGACTCGGTCCATGGCTGCACTTTCTGTTGCACTTCAATATTACGTTCATTTGAGATTAAATCAGACTCCTGAATGACAGTCTATTAAAGTGTGAATATGAATTATATGCAAAATATGTATATCTTAGGTTCATGTTGGTTCATCGCTTAGCGATTTCTAGTTTTAGTTCTTATATCATTTTGATTTCATGATATTTCTCTTTATTAATATATTCATGGAACTTCGCATTGGGAGGTTATTTGAATGTTATACTGTTGGATTCAAATGTTACTGGAGCGGGACTCGAGCTTTTTTTAATCGGTTGGTGCACTGGTTCTCAAATACTCGAGAATTATTTTTCTACCACATGTGAATAAAGGCTTTACCATCGATGTGATATCTAATAGCAGTAGCCACAACAATGGCATGGGCTACACCACGAATAACGCCTTCATAAAGTCAGTGGTATTCAAGAAAAAGATTGTAGCTGCATCACCAGTCAAGCATGTTCACCCCTCCACCTTCCACTATGTCCTGCTTCAAACTTCTACTATTCCTCAGGTCATTCAAGAGAGGTGAGATGGCATGAGAGCGAAGACAATAAGAGAGCAACAGATATGGATATGATGTTAGGTCCAATTGCGGCACATTCTTTAAAGCTGTAACATTACTCGCGTCCGTTTAGGTTTGCTTCTCCCCCAAGAATGTAAAAAAAGATTTGTTCTGATTTGGTTGGCTACAGTTTTGTAAACTTACGCTGATTAAAGTTCATGACCACTACATCTTTGCAACTTTGTAAGGGTGAGAGAGCGTTGCATGGGAATGCACCAAAAGACGTAAAACCTAAAGTAAATTTTGACGGAGCTGTCAATGGTTAAAGAAGGATGAATCAAAGTTGGCTTCATGGAGAGGAACTACAATGACAAGGTCTTTAGAATGCGAGAATACATCACTAAAAGCAAAAGTTGTTCTAATTATTGCCAGAAGGGCATTATGGTAAGGGTAGGTTTGTAAATGGGCCAGGTTCGAGTCAGACCACCCCATGCTCAGGCCCAATACGAACATGTGAGTTTGTGCCCAAGCCGGCCCAGGCTCATATTAAACATTTGGGGACCCGGCCCAAAAGGTTTCTATAACGCTGCAAAATTTGGCTCAAATTAAGCCCAAACTTCTAGCACATTCTATGACTAGGTCGTCGATCTTTTGTTACGGTCATCACATGACAAAACAAAACAAAAAAAAAGACTGATAGTTCTTAAAGTCAGAGACATTACTATTTAAATTGTATTATTTTCTTTGTATATAAAAAAAAACATAATATTATTGGTTTCGATCCAAATTTTGGGCTGGGATAGGAGTTGCCCATACCCAGATCATAATGTATATGGGCTTGAATTTATAAGCCCAACCCAATCCAAAACCCAATTTAACTCCAGCCAAACCGGGCCTAAATCGAGTCCAGCACAACAGGCCTCAGTCTAGCCAAGACCCATTTACAGGTAAGGAGATAAATATGACTGGCAATGATCCGGGACTAGGTATGACTCAACCACGCCCGAGTCAAGGCCCATTATTTTTTTTCTTGGGTCCGAGACCGGGTCTGTTTTTTATGATGCATTAATGACAAGACCCAAATCCAAGTTGTATCAATGATTCGGGCCTGCACCGGGCCCTGGCCCAAATACTAGTTATTATTTTATAAATTGAGTTGTAAGCTAATGACTATAAGAAACTACATGATTTTCTTTAAAATATCTTTATTATCTCATCGCATAGAAAAAACCAATATTTATACAGCTATGAAAATCGGCCCAACTCCAACTATGAAAATTGGCCATAATTGGAACTCATATATACAGCTCGGGAACAGCCTGTTTATGTTTCGGGCTCAAAGTATAAGCCCAAGTCCATATATAATTTTGAGATATATGCCAAAACCTATATCAAATGGGTCAGGGACAATCGGGCCTGGGCCGGATTCGAATCCATTGCCAACCCTAGAGTTAAAGCAATCAAGGAGATAAACCATATTAGCAACTTAACGATCGATTTGGGGGGGTGTCAAGCAAAGATTATGATTTAAAGCATAAAAAACCACAGAGGATAATCTGATAGCGAAGGACTGCCTGCTTATTGCAAATTTGCAATCCTTCCATAGGACAATAGCTACCACATTACTCATATCTACCAAGAAGATCCCAAGGCCACATATTAGATCGCAAATGAAGGTGTGCCCCTTTACCTTTTCCTTTCCCTTTCTCTTTCCCTTTTCTCTTCTTGGCGTAGGGTTTTTGTGAATCCCCCCTGGCCCTCTTGGTCATTGCTGAACCGGGAGGGCCGGGATTTCGGTGTGACTCTCTTGCTCGGGGTTGGATCTAGGTTTACCCACTCCCTTCTCCTGTAAATAGGGGTGTTTTGGTGGTGTGCCTGAACTTGACCGGCTCGTTCGGCTATTTTTGTGCGCGTCTAATCAAAGCTGCTTGGACCTCCCCCCTTGCTCGATTCGCCGGCCATTCGGGGTAGTGCTTCTATCGATGGCGGTTGGTGTGGCTGGTCTAAACCCTGGCCCGCCGGCGGCGGATGTTCTGGATGGGTCTCAGTTCCCCTCACTGCTCGGTGGCGCAAATCCCAGTGGCTCGTGGTGGAGAGGATGTACTGGCGGTGGATGAAGGTTTGGATGCGGCTCCTCCTTTCAAGTGTTGCCGACCAGCTGGTGGTGGTGGCTTCCTCGCTGCCGGTGGTGGTTTAAGTTGTTTTTTTTGGTGTTTCATATTGTTTTCTTTTGTGTGTTCTGTGTTCCCCTTTGTTGGGGTGTTCTGTGTGTTTCCATCGGCAGGATGGCAGTACTATGGTCTTGCACATGTCAGTAGTGTCTCCTCCCCTCTTCTAGGTTCAACCAGATTGGCAGTGGTTCTCCATCAGAGTGTCGGTGATTTCTGCTTGCGCCGAGGCTGAGGGTCTTGTTGTGACCCCCCTTTTTATGAAACCCAAAAAAGAAAGAAAGAAAGAAAGAAATATCTCAAATGAAATGAGGCCAAAATTAAGTAGGGGTAATGTGCCTAAGGTCCCTGACAACAGATCGACATAGTGATAAGGACCGACAACAAGATGGTTTTGCACTAGGTCCTCCCTTTTGGAAAAGGTCCATTTCACCCTTAAACAATTTGGAAAATAACCATTTACCCCTACACTCAACTGTATAGTAAAATCACATGAAAAGTAACATTTCTATAATATAAAGTAACATTTGCTACAGTAATTTCAATGTAACATTTTTTTTTAAAAAATTTACTATAGTGAAATCACTGTAGCAACTGCTACTCTTTTATCATCGAATTGTTACATTTTGCTACCATGGTAGCAATTGTTACTCTTTGTTACTGAAGTGAGTAACAATTGCTACAATGATTTCACTATAGCAATTTATTACTACGGTAGCAATTGTTAGACTTTGTTACCTAAGTGAGTAACGATTGCTACAGTGATTTTACTGTGGCAAAACAAATTATCGAGATTTTTTTTTAAAAAAAAATTGCTACAATGAAGCCATTGTAGCAATTGTTACTCAATTTGGTTACTCTTTTACTTCAGTGAAGAGTAACATTTGAGATTTTAATATTAGGGGCAATTTTGTCATTGTTATGATTCATGTGCCCCCTCAAAACTGGTTATGAGAGGGAGGGGGAAACGATATATGAAGATGTGGAAGTCCCACCCCTTTACCAATGTGGAACTATTCTCAACGCTCACCCGCACGCATAGTACCTCTCGATCAGACGAAGGGAGAAAATCTCAATCGTAGGGAGAAAGAGGGTTCGATGGAATCACATAAAGGTGAGACAGGGTGGAGCTTAGTTTTGATACCATGTGGCGAACCTAGACCCTTGGATACCCACCTCCTCACAAAACCAGCATGTAAGTGGAGGTCCAAGGGTTTGGGATCGTCACATGGTATCAGAGCTAGGCTCCACCCCATCTCCTCACCATGTGATCCCGTTGCATCATCTTTCTCTCTGTGATCAAGATTTTCTCCCTCGATCCCTCTGATGGAGAGGTCATTTGCATGAAAAGGGGTATTGAGAATAGTCCCACATCGGTAAAGGGGTGGGAGTTCCACGTCTTCATATACTGTTGCCCTATCCCTCTCGTCAGCAGTTTTGAGGGGGAACATGAATCGTAACATGGTATCCATTTAAATGGGAGAAAAGTCAACGGAGGGACTTGCTCTAAAAGCATCTTTCTCGGGAGGAACCTGGTACAAAGCTATCCTATTGTCAATCCTTGACACTAAGCTGATCTATTGTTAGGGACCTATCACTAAGCCCCCCAATTAAATAATAGCCTTAAACTTTAATGTAATAGGAATGTAGGATAATTTGTTAGACCTTTGACTATTCCATCAGAGGGGCTTCTCAAGAGCACTGTAATCTTTCCGAAGTCTTGGCGGGACCCTTATGCACTTCAAATGAGTCCATAGGGACATGATTGAAAGTGGATAACCCTCAAGGTTAAGGCTCCCAAGAAGGAAAGCCCAAATCCCTTTAGCGAAGGAGCAGATAAACAGCAAATGATTGATGCCCTCATTCGCCTAACCACACATCGAGCAGGTTTGGCTATGGAGATCCAAGCATCTCCGTCAATCTAGCTGGCACATGGTTAGTGTCTTTGCATGCACCGCCAGCTAGCCAGCCAAAGATACGAACTTTGAGTAGGATCGGCACAAATCATGTATCTTGTTTTTATGAATGAACATTCTTTGTCTGTTTCTACGGAATCAAATATTCTAAAACTACATACATGTGGAGTTGTGGTAGAGCCTTGGGGGATCACCTCTAGATTCTTGGTGGTGGTGGTGAGTGCCTTGGGGGATCCCCTCATGGGGAGCTCCTCCCTTCACTCGTCTTCTTCCCGAGGTGGAGGCCTAGATCTAGGGACAGCTGGAAAGGAGGATTAGCTGGCAGTGGAGGATGCTTCCCCCCCCCCCCCCCCCCCCAAGCTCCCATTTTGGGAGATTTCTTGGTGGCAAACTCTCATCCTAATCTGAATGGGGGAGGAGGATCTGGTTCATTCTCCCTTTTTGGAAGTAAGAATTTTTGTACCAGATATGGTACCTCTATCTGGGTGACAAAGAACTTGCGTTCCCGATCGAGCACCACTATAAGCGTTGCTGCTGATGTGGTGGATGAAGTGGACCAGCTTGTACTTTGTGTGGAGCCATCTGGCGATGTTCCAGATTTGGGATCTGATGCTTTTCGACCCCTTTACTATACCCATCATAGTCCACGATCTTGTGATAAGACCCTATGTGCATCTAGAGATCATGAGGAAGTTACACAGAAGGTGCTTGAAGGAATGCCAGCTCCATGTGGGACCAGTGATGAAGCTAACATTTTGGTTTGCCTAACCTTAAGTCCAGCTATCCACAATGTGCTTGAAGCTATCCCGAAGTCAGGCCCAGTTGCAGGATTTAAAGACATCCGATTAGCTTCAGGGTGGTCCTTCTTTCCTCCAGGTTGAAGGGACTGCAGCAAGCCCGCCTACCCATCAGGTGTTTGCTGAAGGTTTGATCCCGGTCAGGCTACAGGAATCAAAGATATTGGGAAGCCCTTTGATGGTGCAGCAAGTGGCCTTCCTTTAAAGAGCGTACCAGGTAATGCTTGGGGATTTTGCCCATCCCTCTCAGTATATAATCTAACTACTAATGAGTTAAAGTTTACATTTATCGAGCCTAGAATTTATGAGGGTAAGAAAGTTGATATTTGTCCAAGGGAACAAATCGCTAAGACTGAGAACTATTGGGTTCATTCACTTGTGGGTTTTGTTCTTGTAAAAAGACGTACCCTTCTTCCCTCTTTTGAAGGCAATAGTGAGGAGTTTATGGCAGCCTTAGGGCAATATGGACTTGTTCTCAAGAGAGAATGGAATTTTCTTCTTTAAGTTCGATAACGATGATGACTGCACTAGTATTTTGGAATGAGGACCTTGGCACTTTCAAAGAAGACCCATCATTCTAAAGGAGTAGGCTTGTGATCATCAGTACGGGAGGGAATTTATATCCTCTGTCCCTCTGTGGGTCAAGTTTCGTAATCTTCTGGAGAAATTATAGTCTTTTGATGCTTTAAGTAGGATGAGTAGCATATTGGGTACTCCGATTGGGATGGATGCCCCTATAGCCTATGCGGTTGCACACAAAGAAGGCGGAAGGATGAACTATGCTCATATTTGTGTGGAGATCAATATTGAAGATGCTCTTCGTGAAGAGGCCAAATTTTAGAACGATGCAGGTTCTCTCCTCTCTATTCAAAGCGTCATGTAAGATTGGAAGCGCTCTCAGTGCAGAGCTTGTCAATCTTTCGACCATAATGAACACTCTTGTGTCGCTCATCCGAAAATCTCTAACAAATGTAAAAGTTTATTGCCTGGGTCCAAAACAACTATGAAGAATTGGAGGCTGACTAGTAATTCTATAAGTATTAACAAGGTTGGGCCTAATCCTCGTGGGTCAACTTCACAATATTTGCATGCGCAGCTGGATTGTAAAATGTAGACCAAAGTGATCACAAAGAGTAAAGGTAAATCCCCGTTATCCGTGGATGCTCCTTATCGAGGTAGTGGCTCTCGATTTGAGGTTTTGGGGTGCATTTGATGCAGGCCGGGAGAGATGTGGAAGACGGAACTAAAGCTACTCATGGCGTAGTTGCAGAGGTTAGGAATGTTGTTGTTGGCGGGAAGGCTGTAGATGAGGTTGCGGGCGCTACCTCTTGT
Organism: Chamaelirium japonicum; assembly: GCA_947650365.1. Lineage (NCBI taxonomy): Eukaryota > Viridiplantae > Streptophyta > Magnoliopsida > Liliales > Melanthiaceae > Chamaelirium > Chamaelirium japonicum. The sequence goes on along the minus strand of OX393559.1, from coordinate 5,299,639 downwards.
GATGCAGCAATCACTGATGCTACACTTGTTGTTGGCACAGCAACCACAGAAGCTGTTGATGATGTTACGCTATTTGTGGATGTTGCGGGTGCTGTTGTTGCACATGTTGTTGGTGAGGGTGATGTTAGCATAGCAATTGCTGATGTTCTGCAGTAACTTAGTGCTGCGAGTGCAGAAGTGGCCTGTAGTGCAGGTGAGACTGATGATGCTATTGAAGCTCCTCCAACAGCTCTCAGGGAGGACCCGATCAATAAATTGGCTAATTTTTCGGCTACATCGATCGAGGACTTACGAATGCTGATGTGAGTAAGAAACTAAAAAATTTTGTGAAAAGGTTGTATGTGCGGCACAAAAAAGTTTTGGGGAAACTGGCCTTTGATCCTCAGGAAGCGAAGGAGTTCATTGCTATCATATATTAATGATCCAGCTATTCCTTCATTTCACTATTTAATTATTGACCAATTGCTCCTCAATTGTCTAGGTATCGAGAGAGACCATTCTGATGGGGAGGTTATGCTCGGGCCGGAGAAGATTGTTGCAACTGTGGCAGATGTTATGCAGGCTGCTGGAGAGGATGATGTGGACGTTGCTAATGCTGTGGACGACAGAGAGGTTTAGTTGAGCAATTTTGATAGAGGCTTTAACCCCGATGCGATTGTCCCTGCACAAGTAGTGCTTGATCCACGTCGCAGTCCTCACCTAGCAAACCTAGGGACATACTTGATCAAAGCTAGGGCTGCGATTTGAACCAAGTCTAGAGCTCTTGAATCAGAGGCGCGCACCCACCCTCCCCACTTGAAGCATGGAGATTCTCCGATTCCGATTCTTTGGAATCAATCATCAACACTTGATGGTGTGGAGTCAAACCTACCACTGAACTTGATGGAGGACAGCACACTTATCGGTTTAGCTTCGGCTATGGGATTCTCTATTACAGGCAAGAATTCGAAGGCCTTTTTAGACCAGTTCCAAGAGCTAGAGAGGTCGAGTGCTTTGGAGCCTTGGGCATAAGTTTTATTTTATTTTTCTTATTTGAATAAACCGGTAGGGGTCTAGGCCGAACCACCCCCTCAAAATCAAAGAGGGATTTCTCAAAATAAAATAAAATAAAACTACATGCATTTTACCATGTTCCCTTGATGGACTTCTGATGTGTAGTGATCATCTCTCTTGTGCTATCTCCTCTTGTAGCCGTCGATAAATTTTATTATTTTAAGGGTAAATTACAAAAACCTTCCTTGAACTATACACCTCATTTGAACTATACACCTCATTTCATGTTGGTCTCCATCTTTTTTAAAAAAACAATTTGATCCCTAAACTATGCTCCATTTGCATTTAGCTCCCTCCGTCAACTTTTTTTTTCCCATTTATCAATCTCCAAAAAGACTCAAAATCGCTTTATATTTAATTTATGCTTACTAGAACATGGGTATTTTCGAAAAAAAAAGTTGACGGAGGGGCTAAATGCAGATCGAGCATAGTTCACGGATAAATTTGTTCAAAAAAAAAAAGTTGAGGTACCAATATGAAATGAGGTGTATAGTTCATGGGAGGTTTTTTTATAATTTGTCATACTTTTTAAAAGGGTAAAGTACACTTTGCCCCCATGAAGTTTAGCTCAAAACCACTTAATCCTATAAGGAAATCAAGTAGTTGAGAAAAGGGGATATTGTGCTAGCATTTCAAACTTTATGAAGCAATTTGTAACAAAATAAACTACACTGGGGTTAAGTGATTCTGAGCTAAACTTAGGGGGCAAAATGTAATTTACCCTTTGTAAAAAAAACTTGTTAGCCCTTGGTTTCTCAGACTCAGTGACATTGAAAGATTTTAAATAAATAAAAATAATCAATCATAGTTGTCCTCAATCTATTGGAACCGTCGATAATTTCACAAATTATATAATTGACATTAAAAGAATGTTCTCCAATGTAAATCTTTATTGTTTAATCTACATGTAGGGGTCCAGGCCAAACCGGCCGCCCCCTCATCTTTGAAAGGGATTTCTTAAAAAAAAAAAAAATTAAAAGAATGTTTGATTTCTTTATAAGGAGGTTATCAAATGGCAACCCGTGAGGAATTAATTAAACTTGATGGGCATCGTCGTGACGGCACTACGATCGAATCAACAATGAAATACCAAAAATCGATCATTATCAACCTTCACATGGGAAGTATTCATCTCAAAAAAAAAAACATGGGCAGTATTCATACCAGGGAATTGAAAAAGACGAGTACATTTCGAAAGTGCAATACTATTCAGCCATCCAGTTTTCCATCTGGACCGGGCCATCTTGATGTGATGCTTGATCACAGTGGTCCTTTTGCTTGCCCGTGGGGTTGGGTGACAATTCACCTGTTGGGACAGGGTGTGACGGACGATATGATAAGGTGCCACGTCAGGTTGGCTGGATATCATTTCCCATTTAAAAAAAAGGGTGGACATCTGGAATGAAGACTTCAATAGGAGCTAGCTAGCTAGGCACAGATGGAGTCAAACCGTGCCAATTGGCTGTGGCATTAGAAATTCCATCCCGACTTGCATAGAATAGTAAAGGGAGGTTGCAGAGAGGCTTTGGGCATCATAGTTTATACATCAGCTCTCTGTCTTAATTAAAAAAAAAAAAAAAGGTTTTGAACCACTTTTATTCAAGTTCTGATTCATCCAATAGATGAGGCCAGATAGTATGACAAGTTGTGAGCTGGGCAACAACCGTTCAAACAGAGAAGATGATCATATTTTTTTATTTATTTTGTTTAGTCTTTAAGGATAAAATAGTCACAAAAATACAACAGCTGTTTGAAAGTAACATTTGGTACGTGTTGAGAGCTAGAAAAGTAATGCAAAAACCAACCGAGTCTATTTTCAATAATGCATGTGAGTTGGGGGCCATTCTGAAAAAAACCTCCTCATAATATGGATGCAAAATCTCTTCTCCCGAAAAAACCCTCAAGGATTTCATGTGTCAATTCCCTAATGATAGCCGGCTCAAACCGAAGTTGACCTGATTTGGTCAAGTGGGGAGGGTCCGAGCTTAGTTTTATTTTTTTCTTTTGGGTGGGGGTACATTGGACGATGATCATAACTGTATGACCTTCATGTTCTCATACCCGATGGCTACCAGACCACTAGGGATATATATCAGTTTACCAGAAACTATTCCACCCATCCACCTAAGACCCTTGGGCAGCACGTACTATTTGTTGTCCTTAGAACACACTGGATCGATTCTTGTGCTTGTATATCCCATGCCGTCAAGCAAATGCATAATTTAGGGACCGATATCTTCCGAGCAACCCTGTCCAAGCATTAGTGCATCTCTAGTGTTAGTGGCATCAGTGAACAGCACCATCTCGGACGGATTTGATTGTAGAATTCAGTATAAGTTCATGATGGAAATGGTTCATGAGGATCTAGTGAAATTGGGCTTGAAACAAGCTCTTGCCCAACTACATAGTGCCTTGTTTGCAAGGGGAATTCGATGGTAGAAGCCTCTCATGTGGGCCCCTCCACCGATCTCGCACTAATTGGATTATTTTTATGGAGAATTAGTCAAAAGCCCTTATTGGGTGATGCTTTTAACCTACAATCAGGACATCAAGTTCATTTAATTAGCCTCAGCCCCTCTCGAAAATATACGCATTATATCAAATCATGCAATCGTCAGTCTTAACTTTTCAACTCCTTCCAAGTTCCAAGTGACAAATATACCCTTCATTCACTATAGTTCAGTATCATTTCGGTTGGAAGTATCAATTCGACTGCTACAGTGGTTTGGAGTATCAATTCGGTTGCTACAATGATTTCATTGTACCAATAGTAAAATCACTTTAAACCAAATTGTTACTAATACAGTGAAATTACTATAGTCAAATTCAGGTAACAGAGTAACAATTTGGTTGCTACAGTGATGTCACTGTAGATATAGTAAATTTACTCATGCCTGAATTGATATTCTGCTACAGTGAAATCACTATACTACTGTAGCGATCACTGTACATGTACTATTACCGAAATGTTGCTCTAACTTATCGAATTGATACTCCGGGATAAAGTATAGACCTGCCAACTGATCGGACTCGGATCGAATTTGGTTATATCCAAATCTGATCCGTTAAGTAAGAGGGTTGTCAAATTCATATCATTATCAGATCATCGGATCAAAAACCTAATCCATATCTGTTCAAATACGGATCGGATATGATCCATATTAGAATCCGGATCATGGACAAGGGTACATCAGACGGTTGTCGTATCGTCAAGCATAGAATCCACAAAAGAATACTCGCTTGCAAACTTGGGACTCGGAAGAGCCACAATAAAATCTGAGTCTCGATCGAGGGATCATGAAAATCTTTTTTATATTAACACTTAGGGCCATAGATCTAAAACAATCTAATCTAACAATAGATAAAATATATTATATTATATTATATTTGAAGGATCGGGTTCTTAACGGATCGAATTAGCTAAATCCATATCTGAGTTGTTAAAAAACGGTATCGGATTCAAACTGTTATCGATCATATTATCAAATCAAAAAACCCAATCCATATTCGATTTGTTAAGTAAACAGTTATCGGATTCAGACCGTTATTGATCATATTATCGAATAAAAAAATCCAATCCATATTTGACTTAGCGGATCGGATTCGAATCAAAATCTGGTCCATTGACAGATCTAGTAAAGTCTAGCAAATTAAAAAATAAATAATAAATAATCAAGGGGTAAAATTGATATTTAAAAAAGAGGGAGGAAGGGAGGGACTTAAGGCTAAACGCAACCGACACAAGGGTTTATTGTAATATAGGGTTAATTAGAATGACATTAAGCTAGTAACCCCTTATTTTAATATTCTAAAAACTAATAGAAGTACTTAAAAAAAAAAGGGATTTAGTGAGTGGTTTTTTTTTTTTTAGGAATAATTTAGTGAGTGGTCTTGAAAGGCTGTTGGAACACACTAGGTTCCTTTCCCCATGTATATCTTCTGTGGCAGAGGAGCTCTCTAGAAAGGACAATTCTAGAGAGCCACCACCACTAGGAGGCTGTTGGAGATCTCTGACATGCCTTCTCTTTGTAAGGGGGCAGGTTTGTCATGCAGCTGAACCTAGAGAGCATTTTGGCTACCAATCTGTTATAGTGCGATTTTGTTCACCCTTCTGCCAGGAGTTTTGTGAGGAGGTGGGTATCCAAGGTTGGGTTCTTTACAGAGGTTGGAGCATTCCCTCTCTGTCATTGACCCAATCTAGCCCTCATGGGCCCCATCGATACTTGAGCTAAGATCAAAATTGATCATGTTGAACTATGAGTCATGGGGTGAACCCTAGAGGGATGCCACGCATGCATCACAGATTCACATCAGCACTCGGCAGGAGTGTGATTCACTCGATCGGTAACCTCATATCGTGCGGCTATGATGTGTGATGGGGCTGGAGGCCGACGGATTTAGATTTGAGGTTTAAAAGGCTAAAAGCCTATAACACATGCATGGCGTGTTCTACCAAATAAAAAAGAAAGTACAATGGCAATTGTGGCATCATATATCTACACTGCAGGCTGATTTTCTTTTCCTTCTTCTTCCCCAACTCATTTTTTTTTTTGGGGATATGCCTATTTTTTAGTTGAGAAAATATTTCGTGCACTCGCATTCATACGGTTAGCCAACATGGTGGGACCAGGGATGGCCGTCCGATCGCAACGTGTGAGCTGAACTTTTCTAAATTTTTTGGTTTATTAGGATATTGCCTAAATCTCTCTCGAGGTCTTAATTTAAGCTAAGAGATAAGGGTTAGTAAGAATATTGCCTAAAGTCCATCCCAAAGCACAGTTTGTACAACAAAGTTTTAATTGAAATTATTATTTTTTAATCATTTAAATGATACAACTCTCTCTTTATTGTCCCTCCAAAAAGTGTATATATTCGTCTCCAGCAAGAGTATACATTCGACGGTTGACATAGTGCGTATTTAGCGGTGGCTGTAATGATTTCATTGTGGCTGCTACAGTAAAATTACTTTAGCAAGAATATACATCGGTCTTCACAAAAGAGTATATATTTGTTTTCAGAAAGAGTATACATTCAGAAAGAGTATATATTCTTTCTCAAAACGAATGTATACTCTTTTCTGGAGGGGTAGTTTTGTGATTGAGCAGGTAAAAGAAGGGCAAGGGACTTGCTGCCGCACGTATTGTTTTGGGAGGGACTTTATACAATATTGAAACAATTACATGTCCTTTAGCTAATAATAGCATCTATTAAAAGGACTTAAAGACTAAATTTTCCTTTAAAAACATATAATAAGAAGCATGGACTAAACCAGCGCCATTATAAACGGCAAGGGGAAGCAAACGACGGAGACGTGCTTCTCATAAGGAAGAAGGCGACAGGGTTTCATCTGCTTCTCTCTCTCTCTCTCTCTCTCTCTCTCTCTCTCTCTCTCTCTCTCTCTCGTCCTATATGTTTGCTGCTACCATGACGTTTCACCTAAACCTTTCTTTTTAAGGGGCAATTCTGCAGAAGTCCTTTGCTCGGAAACAAATCGGCAAGAGCTTCGACCGGAGCTTTGGAATTTCCTCCAAATCTCTCTCTCTCTCTCTCTCTCTCTCTCTCTCTCTCTCTCTCTCTCTCTCTCTCTCTCTCTCTCTCTCTCTCTCTCTCTCTCTCTCTCTCTCTCTCTCTCTCCATGGCTACCAGCGGGAGCAACGGCAGCTCCGGGGGTAACTTCAAAATGCCGGAGATCAAGTTCAGACAGCTTTTCATCAATGGTCAATTCGTTGACTCTGTCTCCGGTAACAATACCTTCCCTTCGTTTTTTTTAAAAAATATTGTTTGATTGTTTTTAAGGGGACAATCCCCTCTTGGGATTTGCTTACGCCCTTTGGAATCGGAATTCAACAGTGCATATCAATTTTCAGCCGGATTGATTCACCGGTTTAAAATTAAAGCTTTCAATCTGAACCGTTGAATTTGAAGGAATAGAGTGATAGAATCACCCAGGAATTGAGACGGTCCGATTCTACTCCCATCTCAACGCGAAAATGCTATTTGAATATATTACGTAACGTACTCCCAGACATACATACTGCGGTGGTGGGGGCAAATGGGAGTTCAGATCTCCTCCAGTCGGTGGGCGTGAAGACATCCCTGTATTTTTGCAAGGAGTTATTTCAGACGGTTGGAGGTCCTAGCAAGATCTTTTAATGTATTGGTTTAACCTCAAAACCATTTGAAAAAGACACTTTCATGTATTTCACATTAACCTCTTGTTAACTTTTTCAACCCCTATGAAATGATAAAATTACCCCTTCCTGTATCAACTAAATTAATACTTTACTAATAATTTTGGAGTATAATTCTGTTGCTATAGAGGCAAAATGATCATTTTGAAAAGAGAGAGGGAATTAATGCTTACCCCAATAGATATAAGGTTTTATTGTACTAGAGTGGCAGTTAGAAGGGTCATACGTTGATAAACCTGAGGGGTGCAAGTGATAATCAGTCAAACAATAGAGGGTTTATTTGTAAGTTATCATTAAATAAATAACTCGATGCATGGAGTATCTTTTAATTTGGTAAATAATAATTAAGGGGTTTGCATGAGTTCTAAATTCGGTACCATACGAACCCATCTCCACCACCATGCATCTCTTTTTCCTTGTATCCTTGCAATGACAGATAGGCAATGGGATGGGATGATCCCTAGGTGGATGCCATTATTGGTGAGTTACGGCTTGCTATATTACACGTAAACCTTGAGACTCGTTCTAATTCTACACCCCTAGCAGTGAATCCCAATCCTATACTAACCCAAATCATTGTAGCAGTCCAAAGATACTATGATAGTCCAAAATCATTTTACTAGTCTGAAATCACTGTAGCAACTATGGCGATAGTAAATGCGATGATTTATGTGAGAGAGTATCTTATGAATATATTTAATCTTTTGAGAACATAAAAAACGGTTAGCAAAGGATTCCTTAAATCTGCAACTTTATGCACGGATTGTCTCTTAATCTGAAATCCTTTGATGGACCACATGTAAATCGAAACTATTGACTGGACTTAATGTAACTCAACACTATAGATACTAACCCCCTTTTTTCCGTGAGCTAGAGGACAACTTACCATACCATGTTGCACCGGTGAGAGCTCTGTTTTAGTTATGATCAGATGCTATTGATAGTTTGGCCTTCTGGGTCAAACCTATTTCGAACAAACGTTGGTCCATTGCTAGGCTGCTAACCCAATCTTCGATTCGATTGCTTGGGAAAATGTCTTCTTCACATCGGTTGATAAAGATTTGTCATCTCAGTTGATGGATCCAAAATCATTGTAAACTGCCTTTGATAGTCGAGAAAACAGTCATTGCCCATGTCTTTGAGTTTCTAGGACTCAACTTTGCTCCAGTAGCCTTAGTCCATTGCCAGTAAGAGGCCGGGTAGCGCCCATGATTCTGCGTAGGGCTGCAACTTGTCCGAACCCAACCCGAATTTGGATATACTTGGGTTGGGATTTTACTTATATAGGCTGGGCTTGGGTTGGAAAATCCCAATCCGATCTCAATTCGGGTTGGATTTGGATAGAGCATCCGGGCAACCCGAAACCCGACCATTTTGTAAACAATATTCAATATACTATAATATTGAATAGGTCCGAACCGAATTCATATGTTGGATCATTCTTTGAATACAAGTTGAGGTCGAATTGTGGCGGTACTTTGATAGGTATTTATCCTGCTTCTAATAGCCATTGTCGGATGGGCATTTATCCATCCGACAATGGACCATCATCGATCTATATAAGAATGCAAAGAACTGTTTTATGTATTATATTATTGCAAAAGAACTGTTATATGTTGATTATTTCTCCTCTATCATGTTGAAACCGTCCAATCCGTCCGCACAACCTGGTCAGCCTGGCCAACCCGACAGGTTAGGCTTTGGCTAAGAAAGTTCAACTCGACCTTAGATTGGGTTAGGCTTGGGCAGCGAATTCAACCTCATGGGTTAGGCATGGGTTGACCTCTCAACCTGCCCAATTTGCAGTCCTAATTTTGTGGCTACTATATACAAGGGTACTTTAGTCATTAGAAAGAGTGCGCATCGAAGTTGTTGATTCTGCTTTGCAATCACAGTGTTGGCATTGTTTATTTAGAACCCCCCAATTGGGGAAGGCTTGACTTTGATTATCCATTAAAATATGCTCTTCCAACAATGTACATGGTCTAATTGTAAAAAAAAAAAAAAACAATGTACCTGGTCTAACGAAATTTTATGACCCAATCGACGGGCCCATCGGGCAACATACTAAACTCTTTCCAACCTTTTCCACACCACGGACCCAAATCGTCTTTCACCCTCTCCGCCTCATCGTCTGCACCCATGTCATAGGCGTCTGTTGCACCAGTATCCGATTCATTGCATGGCACTGAGTCTCAAATGACATGTAAAGGGATGGCTGTGATTGGCCCAAAAAAATTTGCTCTAGCTTGCCACCTGATCATTGTGATCCCTCTTTGCTTGCCTGTTGGTGTACAAATCGATGTTGGGGGAGAGAAAGATTTGGTGTCTCCACACCACACTGAAGTATTTGTTAATTGGTTTAGAAAGGAGAAGCTAGAGACTATTGCCCATCAATTCCTGAATTAGTTACACTTAACTCCTACTTCTATCTATGCAATTTGTTGACACCTAAAATTTGATGAGTTTAAGGGAAAATTAATAAAAATTTTCTTTCCTAATTAGTGAAATAATGAACGTCTTAATTTGTACCAAGCATTAATAAAAACCGAACCAAATGGTAAACGAGGGTGGGTTGCTTGCACTTGCACTGCAGGGAAGACGTTTGAGACAAGGGATCCGCGCAACGGGGAGGTGATCACAACAGTTGCCGAAGGTGATAAAGAGGACGTGGATCTCGCCGTGAAGGCTGCCAGAGAAGCGTTCGACCATGGCAAGTGGCCTCGGATGTCCGGCTGTGTAAGTTAATTATATATCGTCCGCTTAATAATTTGCACTCTTTCCCTCACAGAGGTTAGTTAATAAGGGCCGGTTTGAGCTAGGATCGGTTAGTGGAGTGCTATATTGCAATTCAATCCTGAAGTACATTTATGATTTGTAGAACAGCAGACCATGCATGAAGTTGTTTATTCTCTTCGATCTTACCCCTTTTTGATCGAATCCTATGATATGATCACGCAGGAGAGGGGGAGAATCATCATGAGATTCGCAGACTTGATAGAACAGAGGATCCAAGAAGTGGCGGTGCTGGACAGTCTCGATGCCGGAAAGCTGTTGTCCATAGGAAAGAGCTTCGACATTCCAGCTTCTGTAAGCGTCCTCCGATACTTTGCGGGGGCGGCCGACAAGATCCACGGCGACACGCTGAAGATTGCAGGAGAGTACCAAGGGTACACGCTACGCGAACCCATCGGGGTGGTCGGCCACATTATCCCCTGGAATTTCCCGTCCAACCTTTTCTTCACAAAGATAAGCCCCGCTCTGGCCGCCGGCTGCACCATGGTCGTCAAGCCGGCCGAGCAAACCCCGCTCTCCGCCCTCTACTACGCCCACTTGGCCAAGGAGGTACGTACCATATCTTTTGTCACTCCCGTACGTAATCCTTCATTTGCCCACCTCCTGACTCTGACCCTGGCCCTGGCCCTGGCCTGTTTGTTTCTCCCAGCTGTAAAAGTATATTGAGTGAAAACCGCATATTTACGTAGGGGTGGCAATGGGTCGGGTCGGGTTGAGACATAGGTGTAAGGGCAAAACACTCAATCCGAACCCGACCCGTTTAATAAACGGGTCAAAAACTTAAACCCAAACCCGACCTGCCTAATAAACGGGTTGACCCGACCCGACCCGTTTAACCCGTTTACTAAACAGGTCAAGTTGTGTCGGGTCGGATTGGCTCAACATAACCCATGTAAACATGTTGGGTTGGGTCAAGACAAGTCGGATTGGGCCGGGTTTGATCGAGTTGGGTCGGGTTGGCTCAAGTCGGGTTGACACGACCCATTTGTTAAACGGATCAAATCGGGTTATAAGTACAAACCCGAACCTGGTCCATTAAATAAACGGGTCAATCGGATAGACCTGTTTATGACCCGAACCCGTTTAGGCCAAACCCTAACCAGCTATATATACATAGGCCAGGGCTGGCAATGGATTGCCACCCCTATATTTACATAGGCCAGGGCTGGCAACGGATCGGGTTTCGTTCGAATCTATGCCAACCCATTAGGTTATTCTGTTGATCCCGTAATGATAAGTTTCCTACATCTATGATCCGGATGTGGTCCGTTAAGCATTCCTAAGATCAAAATCCTAAGTGCACTATATATATGACTAATAGATAGAACGAGATTGAGGGATTGGCCTTCCATGATCATGTGCTGTTAATTGTTTTGACTCGATGTCGCCTTTCCTAACCAGTTGTGTATCATTTTGGATTGAAGGCTGGAATTCCAGATGGAGTGCTCAACATCGTCACAGGATTTGGCGCCACAGCCGGTGCTGCCCTCTCCTCTCACATGGACGTCGACCATGTGAGCTTTTGACCACCTAACAAACCCCCGACTCAAGACCGACCCTGTTCAGTTCGATTCAGAGTCTCTTCCCCTTCTTGCTTAACATCATCACTGGTTTCGATCAGGTTTGTTTCACCGGCTCGACCGAAGTCGGACGCCTGATAATGGAGGCCGCCGCGAAGAGCAACCTCAAGACCGTGTCGCTCGAGCTGGGAGGGAAGTCCCCTCTGATTATTTTCGACGATGCCGACGTTGACATGGCAGTTTCTCTCGCCCACACTGCTATCTTCTTCAATAAGGCAATGCCCTCTGCTCCACAAATCTTAATTGTACTTTATTTTTCAAATATGGGGAATAAGTATACCCATATATATAATCGGTGGCCGGGTATTGTGAAATTTCAGGGAGAAGTTTGCATAGCCGGGTCTCGTGTCTATGTTCAAGAGGGGATTTATGATGAATTCGTGAAGAAGGCGGCTGAGGCTGCGAAGCGCTCGGTGGTCGGAGACCCGTTCGATCCCCATGTCCACCAAGGCCCTCAGGTAATAAATCTTTACATTCCCAATTGTGTATTGTGGAACCTCAATGCAGACTATTGGATGATTAAAGCTATATACGTTCTCCCAATCTGAGACACTTTCTCTCTATTTCTTGAGATGAATAAGAGACGTATTAACATTTGAAGGGAAAAAAGAACCCTTGAGAGTATAGTATAATAAGATTTTGGAGAAATAGAGTATAGATCAACTATATAGCATCATGAGGAGGTGTAGGACAACAGATAATTTCGGTTAAGCATAGGTCCACGGAATCAAAGTTATTTTTAAAGATGATCCTCTCCCGCAGTTTGTGTACACAAGAGATAGAACCTTTGCCAGCAGTTTTGGATAAGCTATTTTTTTAAAATACCCACGAGATATTCCCTTATTAAATAGCAACTGATATAGTGATACGGGTTTTTTTTTTGACAGAGTAGTGGCACGGGTTGCTACAGTGATGTCACTATAGCAAAGATACTCAATTATATATGCAAATAATACTCAATTGAATTGAGTACTAAAATTTAGTACTGGTGCTACAGTGATTTTCACTGTAGTAACGTATTTTAGCAATCACAGTGTAATCATTATAGCTGCTACAGTGAGTTCAATGTAGTTGCTATAGTGAAATCACTGTAGCAGCTATAGTAGTTCTATTATAGGCTTTGAATCTGTTCTTTTTGTAGGATTGGAGGCGGCTATATAGAAAATGATAATTTTAGTAAATTCGGCATCTTGCCATAGCCATTTTAGTCCTTTAGTAATCAAATGAGCATTATAATTATGTTGAAAAGTGAATCTGCACTTAGAGGAAAAAATTGTCGGGACCTTTCCTAAAATGAAACTTTTAAAAAGAACTGATTGCTATTTTAAAAAGAACAAATGAACCTTCTCATGGGTTCTTTACCTAATTCATCTTAAACAAGCTCTCTTCAATGTCAGACTGGATCTTTGATTTACTTGATTTTAATTTTGTCTTCATACTAACACACCTGTATCCCTCTGGGCACAGATTGATAACACACAATTTGAGAAGGTCCTAAAATACATTGAGCACGGAATAAGAGAAGGGGCTAACTTGCTGACAGGAGGAAAGCCCTGTGGTGAGAAAGGTTACTATATTGAGCCAACAATTTTCACTGATGTCAAGGTAATAAAACATCATTAATTATTTGTAAGTTTAAAAAGTTGCATATAAACTTCTATTTTCTGGCTAATTGTATAAAAAATTACAAACATTACATAATTTTTTGGCAGGAGCATATGCTAATAGCCCAAGATGAAATTTTTGGACCCGTCATGTCCCTCATGAAGTTCAAGTAAGTCCCTTACCATCCCAATGTGCCTCATGAAGCTACTGGTTAGAGGCGGCTCCGAGGTGTTTTTGTAGGATCTGTCCATGTATATGTATCTTTTTTTTATTGTTTGTGAGCTTTATGTCCTGTCTTCCTTCCGCCGGGGTGGCGGTTTCTTTGTCGGCCAAGGCCGATGATGTTGCTGCTTTCGCCATGTTGTGGCCGTCTTTGGGGTCGTGTGGTGAGCCCCTTCCATGTTCCTCCGTCGGTGTGGCGGTTTGGTGCAGCTCCGCCGGTGTGACATCTTTGGGGACCTAGTGTTGTCCCCTCCCTTTCGGGTTCCAGTACTAGAGTGACGGTTTGTTTGTTGCTTGTGCTGAGCTGTGGCGCCTCCAGGGATCTAGTGGGGACTCCCCATCCAACCCCCCCCCCCCCCCCCCCTTCCATGACAAAAAAAGTCACTTACCATCCGTATAGAATTCTCACCTAAAAATTAGGAATAATTTAATACCCGTTCGTGTTGCCATGACCCAAGCACCACTAGCCCTCTCCTCCACAGTTGTGAAGGATCCATCTGTCCATAATATGAAGTCAAACGCTCTGTTTACCGAGGGCGAGGGCCCTATCGCGCGAACAAACCGGTGCCACATATGGATGCCCTCCCTCACCATATTCTGAACATTACCCCTATCTCTACCATACACTTTCTGGCATCGGAGTTTATACAACTACCACAGAGAAACAGCCAACATTTCACTTGGTAGCGCGCGAGGCCCGATCCCGATCCCTTCGTTCCACTTTAGAATCGGATCGCAGCACCTCCAACTGGGAATTAGTAGCTACTCAATGAAGTTGAGATTTTTTTTTTTTTTTTGCCAGAATAATGATCAATATGATGTATGGCCTATTTTAGGTTCATAATGTAATGGCAGCATCATAATTATTTTTTCTTCCCGATTGAAACAGCTGTCCATTTTATATATATTTCGAATACATCTAGAAACTTAATGACAAATTGGTTTTACGACAGGACGATCGAGGAGGTGATAGAGAAAGCTAACAATACACGGTACGGTCTAGGAGCGGGGATTGTGACCAACAACTTGAACGTAGCCAACAGAGTCTCGAGATCGGTTCGAGCAGGCACCATTTGGATCAATTGCTACTTAGCGATCGATGCGGGCTGCCCCTTCGGTGGGTTCAAGATGAGTGGGTTTGGGAGGGATCTTGGAATGCATGCGCTCGAAAAGTATCTGCAAGTGAAGGCTGTAGTCACTCCCATTTATTCTTCCCCATGGCTGTGAATCAATCAGTTTGAAGGATGGAAAGAAGATTACAGGACACTTGTGTAATAAATCTTGCTGGACTGTTCTTTTTTTTTCTTTGAAGGAACTGGACTGTTCTATTTGTTGTTGTTTCCTGCTAAGAATCATATGTGTATCCAATTTGTATGAGCCCTTTCCTTCATGGTTGAATGAAAGTTTGCTTCATATGCTTTATGGATCAGTCTGTATGTCCTCTTATCCGTTGTTATTGCAGGTTTTTTCTTATCTTTTTTTAACAACTTCCATCATTGGTATAGTCGCAGAAGTAATTGTAATCTAAAATATAAATGTTCAAATAATTTTTTTTTTTTTTTGAGAAATTCCTCTAAATGAGTGAGGGGGAATTCGGCCTAGACCCCGACCAGTAAATTAGAATAAAAAGAGGGGCAAGTACATCTGTTTGGGGGGGGGGGGGGGGGAGAAAACCTATCTCCCCCTAATTACAAAGGTTCAAAATGAAATCTTTAGGCCCTGGACTTAAGTTACAAGACCAAAGATGGATCATCGACTTACAAAGAGCGACGACGCTCTCAATCACAATTAAATGTAAAGGTGTACTTAGATGGTGGTCGGCTTTTTTTTCCAGATTGAAGAAACATGGAATGACAACATTGACTTCACATTGAAGTCCAATAGGAGAGATCGACCTAATTGAAAGCTAAAGAAACCCTTCATTGAAGGTTTTTGGGACACGGGTAGCGCTTCACGGGTGAGTATTTCAAATGCATAAAACAAAATCCACACAAACATTGCTACACGGGCATTGCTTGAATACCGCTGAAGCAATAGAATTATGACCAACATCAGCAATGTTATAGGGATGAACATCAGCCCAAAAAAATCAAATGATGTTCATCCCTATAACCAAAATCAGGTTATAAGGATGTTCATCCCTATTACTGAAATTCAGACCAAAATTTTGATGCCCAAATCATCAGGTTTGATCATCAGTAGGTATGAAACCCAAAAAAAAAAAAAAAAACCAATAGAAGAAACGAATGGCATCCAAAAAAAAAAAGAAACCAAGAGGAAAAAAAACAGAAACAATATGAAAAATTCAAGAGAGAGAGAGAGAGAGAGGAGAGAGAGAGAGAGAGAGAGAGAGAGAGAGAGAGAGAGAGAGAAATTGATGCTATGATCAACACTAACAAAGCAATGTCAGTAAATCAAAAATAATCAAGCATGTAACACAAAAAACGTACAACAATGTTATGGGAAAGAAATCAGCCCAAAATAATCAAGTCTGTAACTCAAAAATCAGCAATGTTATGGGAAAGAAATCAGCCAAAAATAATCATGTCTGTAACTAAAAAATCAGCAATGTTTTTTCGAACATATCATCCCAAAAAATGTACAACCACAGTCGTGCGCACGATCTGGGGAGGTCATGCGCACGACTTGGGGAGGTCGAGCGCATTGTGGCTGGCCGACTCCTCCTTTGCCGCAGTGCTCTGTTTTCCGTCGTAACTTCGCGCACGAATCTTGGAGTTGTACGTGGCTTATTTGGAGCCACATCTTCAACACAAGGTTTGTACGCGAAAAAACGACGGAAGACAGAGCATTGGAGCAAGAAGGAATCGGTCAGCCACAGTCGTGCGCACGACCTACGCAGGTCGTGCACACGGCTAACATCGGCATAAAAGTCGGATGAGCAAACGAGGATGGATCATGGGCACGACTTGATATGGCTGCACGCAAGTGTGGCGGTTTGGCTTGCGTTTTCTCATTGGATTCCTTCTACAAATTGTATACGCAATAGCGGACCCAAGATTTTTTCTCAGGAGGGGGGGCATAAATATTAAAAAATAATTGACATCGATATCTCGAGTCGGAATCTTCGTCCGACGGCATGACAGCATCCATTCCCTTCAATCGAGTCCTCGGAGTCCTTAAAAAATTTATGGATGCAACCGGCCGAGTCGTGCTAGTCAAGAATAACAAGCAGGGTCCTCGTTTTTTTTTTTGGAAATAACATAAAGCTTGGTTAAACTAGGTTGAAGTTGAATGACATGAAGCATGGTTAAAAGCCAGGATGAGCTTGGAGCATAGCCGAACTTCACTATGATGGCGGCAATAAAATAGCACACCCAGACGACTCCTCTGTTAGAATTGGTGAGGTCTATAGCTCGTAAAAACATATAGTTTAGCTATGTATGGTTGATAGTATAGGACTGCATATTGGTACGTACCTTAGTACGTGTTCTGATTACAGAACAGAGAGCCATGGCTACATGGTAATCCTCTTGAGTGGGAGACTCAAGGGACTGGTCCATGTAACCTAAATACGTTCGCAGCTCTAATTAGGGTTGGTCGCCCTATTAGAATAAGTTGTTGGGATGACAGAGCGTGGGCGTCTCCACCACGGTCATTACCAGGCACAGTGTCTGTGGCCGAACGAAACCAACACGGTGCATAGATCGGTGAGCAGACACCGGTGCACTAAACCGTGTTTCTGCTTAGGGTAAAACGGTCCTAAACCCTGAGGAACCATGTCTGGTGGACTAACCAGTTGTGTGGTGCTTTGGCGCACCAATGTGTGAGGATCCGGATGCAGTGATCTAAAACCACGGTGTACTGGGTTACCCGGCTGGCGTTACATCAGCATGTCACTCCTGTATACTATCCACACCCCTAACGGGAGGTGTGTTACTTGGTCTGACCTACGTCGTATTAAATCCTGACCAGGTGGTCATCAATTGGACTGGTGATGGATCCGGTTGCTCGGAAGAGTAATCGGAGGTACGATGTATATGGTCAACGTAGAAGGAACCGAGTCATATGAGCACTCGAGTCTGACGGTATTCTTCACCACTCGAGTTGCATCATGGCACCATATGGAGGGATAGCGAGTTTGCCATACTAAGCGGAGAGCAGGGGTATGAGGGAGAACATAGTAAGTCCGGGGGAATTGGAGTGCAGCCTGCGTCGCACTCTGGGTGGCTACGCAAGTTAACTTGGACTCAGAGGATCGATGGTACACTCGGATAGTGTGTCGATCGAGTCTAAGTTGGAAGCCATGAACGCTGGTCCCTGAAGGTTCCACCTTATCGACATTATGTACGGTTCTTATACCATCTCATCGAAACACATAACGTAGTTAGAGGAAGCGAGAAGTCCAAGCCTATGCTCCGTGAGTGCTTTGCACTAATGCACGATAGATGCGTAGCTACGTGTATGCACTAAGGAAAAACCCTAGGTTAGTGCAGAGACGCGTGTAGTTATCCCTCGCCATAAGTGAACTTTGCTACATGGGTGCGATGCACCGGGACATATTGCGAGTTGACTGGTTGACTTTACTAGGGGCACCCTCCGGTGCCCTCAGTTAATAGTAAAGTAACTTGTCAAGATCACTTAAGGAAGAGTCGCTAAGTCTCGCACACTAGAAATGGTCAATTTGAGGCATAACGGCGTTTTGGTAAAAACGCACACTGCAAAGCCTCACTAGTGGCCGACCCTAGCTGTGGGAGACCCATGCAAGGCCGGCCCCTATATTATAGGGATAAGAATCCCCAATGATAGGGCCAGCCATAGGGATAAACATAGGGGTTTTGAATTGGTCAAAATAAGTCCTAAAAGTGGGAAAACGGATAAAGAGATTGAGAGATAAAAGGGTGATAATGGAGAGATAATTATGGGAGGTTATTATCCCCTTAGATCCTTATCCAAGGGGGTAGGCCGGCCCTATATAAAGGGCTATAGGGGGCCGGCCATAGGTGATGAAAAATCGACCCCCCCTTTCCTTCATCTCTCCCTATCCCTCTTCTCATCTCCTTCCTCGTCTCTCCCCTCGCTTGCGCCATTAGATGGCTTCTCGTCTTCCTCGCGTGGTGTTTCGTAGAAGGATAAGGCTCGTCATATGGAGGCACTCAGAGATCTATCGACGAGGTGTCGTGCATCGTGTGAGATCGGATGAACTAGAAGGCATCTCCCGCAACCTTTTGCTGTCCAGAATCTGCACAGAAAATCAGCATTGTTTCTGTGATTTCAAAAGCTACAGAAGTCCAAACGATGTGAAACTTGTTGAAAAAGTTGGATCTCGAAGTTGGCTACCTGCAGTCCAAAGTTCAGCCCAATCGGAGTTCGGAGTAGAAAGTTATGGCTATCGCACCAAAGCTATATCAAGTAGATCCGAGCCCATCTCCATCAACAAAGAAGAAATTTGTTGCGGTGAAAGAATCCACACGCAGGTATGATCTCTAACAAGTAGATCTAACATAATTAGAACATGCATGCATGCTAGATTATTTTTTCGCATTAGATCGTCGTTAGGGGTTCGCGTAGTTGTCATGCTAGATTCATACACGTACGTGTAAATCGTTTCGATGAAAATTTTTGATATGTAACGCACACCGCTCACGGTCTTCGTACCTTCACTTTGCTTCCGCTGCGGGCCTCTACCATGGATTTATTTCCAACATCCTCCACTAACAAAAATTGAGCCAACTACTCTTCTCCCTCAACCCCCAAGGATCTTCAACAAGAGACCCTCATGCCTTCTTCATTCATGCTCAAAAAAATATCAAGGCCAAGAAGGGAAATCTCACTAGTTGTGCTTCTATGTCTCTGCTCTGCAGCCCATTCTATATATCTCTTTCTTATATTTTTCTCCCAAACCGAAACCCACTCTAAAAGGCTTGGTATTAACCCTTGGAAAGTCGATGGCCATTGGATGAAGACCTCAATCCAACGGCCCACAAACGTTCACTTAATTAAGTGACGACACAATGACGGTTTTTGCTACGATGCTACATGGGACATCTAGACCATTCTCTAATATGCAGGAGAAAATAGTGCAGTCTGATTGTGTGTAAAAAGGCCAGGTAATAGTGCGGTACACAAGTTGTGATTGTGTGTAAAGTATAATCGGATAGCTTTCTTTTCTTCCATGAACAGTCTAGATGGCTCACTTAGCATCTGGAGCACCCCACAGCAAAAAAAATTGGACAAATTGGTTGCAAGCCTTTATATATAACATATCTTCTTTAACGATAAGGATGAGAAAGAGATGCTAGCGCAAAAAAAGTAAAATTTCGATAATAAGGAGCAACATTTTCTTTACTTTTTGTTGCAGTGAAGTGTAAAATTTTTGAATTTAGTATTAGGGGTAGTTTTGTCAGTTAAATGATAGAAAAAGTCAATGGAGGGACTTGTTGTAAATACATCTTTTTGAGAAAGACCTAGTGCAAAACCATCTTATTGATTGTCCTTTTCACCAAATCGATCTATTGTTAGGGACCTAACACTAAGTCCCATGAAAATTCTGTGTACACATTGTGAATTATAAGATGAGAAGATATAAGAACCGGAGCCGAAGTCAACGCTTCGTATCTTCTTCATTATTCATTGAAATTCAGTGATTTCGAAGACATTGTGATCCTCATGTAATCCTCTACGACTTCGTTCAGAGTCGAGCGAAAAAATTGAAGACAATACCAACATATATATAGACTTGCGAAGTATATATAAAACCTCTAATTTTTTTCTAAAGTGAGGGGGGGCTTGAGCCCTCCCTGTGCCTAAGGTAGATCCGCCACTGTGTACACGAAAGTATGCCTATAAAAGGGAAGGCCTAGGATGAGCCTAGGTGACAAGACAAATTACAAGAGAAGGTAATCATCATCAAGGAAGGGGAGAGCGATTCAAGGAGGCTTGCGGTCTTCAGGAAGGGTTTTCTCGATCTTGTTTTTCCGGGGTGAGAGGGTTGCGGTATTTAGCCTCTTGTGGAAGGGTTTTTCTTTGCGGGTATTGTGCGGGATTGAGAGAGATAAAGATTTTGTAGTCGGTTATTTCCACAATAGTGAATCTATTGATCATCGTTGTCGGATATCGTATGTGATTGTTTTGTTTGTTTTGCTCTTTTGTTTCATCTTTTCGGTGGTGGTGAGCCATCAACTTCTCCGTGAAAGCTCGATTCTCACTCGTCGGTGTTCTTCTCGCTCCTTCCACTACGTGAGGGGCCTTGGATCACAACAGCCTTAGCACATCATGATGGATCAATCTATAAAGATCGAAAAGAATTTTTTGACTGATTATCAACCTAATAAAACCCACTAAGACTAATGCCGAAAACTTATCTAAGACAACTTGGCAAGATACAGCATGCCAAGGATCCTAAAGGGCCAGTTGGACGGCAAGTATACTAACTCTGTGCATGATACCCAGTTTAATCTCATGTAACCAAGGAACAAAAATTAATAAAAAAAAAAAGGAAGAAAAAAAAAACCATGCCATATAAGAAAAAGAACATGTGAATTGATTTGTAATTCTTCAGAAAAAGAAATCGATAATCTGACAAATTTAAACACTGTTTCTGTGCACAAGAATCCTTTTGCAAAACCATGATGTCAGCATGCATGCATGCATCGCACCCATCCCACGTATACCGCGGCAGGCGAGGGTGCAGTGCTATGCATACACACGGAGCGTCCTCATAGCAATAGTATATTATGCCACGTGGATGCCTTTCTGGAGTGAGAAAAAAAAAACAAAGAAAAGAAGATCGATTCGGCTTTCCTCACGTACGGCTGTGAGGCGACCGGACCCGGTTCAGAAATATAGAGAGTGGAGCAGTTTTATTTGAAAAACCAAAAGAATGAAGACCATACCATCTCTATTATAAGAGGCAAGGCTAAGCCCCTCTCCTTCCTCCTAAGGAGAGAGGCCTTTGTTTTGTGAGGACGAGAGGGTTGCATCAGCTGTTTGCTCTCTCTCTCTCTCTCTCTCTCTCTCTCTCTCTCTCTCTCTCTCTCTCTCTCTCCATGGCTACCGGCGATAGCAACGGCGGCACCGGGGGTGTCTTTAAGATTCCAGAGATCAAGTTCACACAGCTCTTCATCAATGGCCAATTCGTTGACTCGGTCTCCGGTAACAATACCCTCCTTCCTCCTCGTCTTCCATCTCTCTCTATCTCTCCCTCTCTTCCCTCAGCTTTTGGGTTGTGACATCAACAATGTTGGGCATAATTTTATCTTTAATAATAATCAAATAAATAACTTGGTTGGTTATAAAATATTTTTTGGTATCCGGTAATTACCAATATTATCACGCAATCGAGGCGATGCATTGATGAGAGGCGGAGCCTACCTGTGGTGCCATCCTCGCGCATGCGGTCGGCTGATACTCCTCGATCAAAACGGTGGTCACCCATCCTGCTTTCCACCAAGATCGGGCCAGGCAGCCGTCCGTTGCACCCAGTCCCCACAGATGTCTCGCATTCAGCTCAATTGGCATGCAAAGGGAGAGCTGTGATCGCATGCTAGGTCAGGATTGTTCAATTAAGATGGAAAAATCGATGGCTGAATAGCAGCGCAACACTCACAACCAGGGATGGATCCAGATGAGACGTGTGGGGACGATCGCCCCCTCTAGATTCAAAAGAAAACCTCTTATTATAGCAGTATTAGTTAGGATTAATTATTTTAAAATTACATAAGTTCACCGCTTCCCCCCCCCCCTCCCCCTCCCACACTCACACTTACACATAATTTTTAACAAAATTTAAGACCCCACCCTCTCAAATATTTTTCTAACATTCACCCTCCCAATGTTCAGTTCATGGATCCGTCCCTGCTCACCACATAAGGATCTCATATGCCTTATTTCATTGGAAGCATGGAGACTGACTTTTTGGTTAGTTAGGGCTTTTTTTTATTTTTTTTTTTTTTTTAATGATCAATCTTTTCAAAACCTTCAAATTATTTTTTATATAAACTTTATGGAAAGTACTATTTGTTTTTAAGCATCTATCCCGAATGCTCAGCCCCCGTATGCAAAGGGACTTGAAAAAAATATATCATTTGCCAGTTACACCCAATCCTGATCGGTGAATAGCACTCTGCCCACAGGCAAAGGGACTTGAAAAAATATCATTAGTCAGGAAACATCTATCCCAAATAATGATGTGTCCGGATCACATGTGGTCCATTGCAACCAGTCCCGATCGGTGAATCACACTCAACTGGACCGTCAGGCGAAGCGACTATGTGATTGGATGCCATGTCATTCGGGCTGAGCAATTCGGGACAATCGTTCCGGGTTGAATAGCATTGCTCAGGATCTGTGACTGATCGCCATATCATTCGGGACAAGCATTAGGGACAAACGCTTTGGGTTGAAAATATAGCATTGCTTAATATTTATTGCTGAAATCGACAAATGCTCGGAACCCACTTCGGACTTGGACCAATCCTCCAACAATATGCACCACGGACTCACTCCGAAGTTTCCCTACAAGTGCGTGTGGTTGGAGGTGAGTGTGGGCGACTGACCATGAAGCAAATCAACCTTTTCCGAATAACAAAATCAAATACATGAATTTACTATGCTAGGCTGCAAATGAGCAAAGCCGAGCTTTGGCCTGTTTGTGTTTATTCGTTTATTAAACGATCCTAAATTTCAGACTTGGGCTCGGTTTGTTTGATAATCGAACCGAGCTTTGGTCTGTTTGAACTTGGCTCGTTTATTAAACGAGTCTAAACTTCAAACTAGATTGTTCATGAACTTCAAAATCAGTCAAAAACATGGACTATGTATATTAGGTCTATTCAAGCCATTTATGAGCCTAATCACAAGCCAACTCACAAGCTTTTACTCAAGAGTCCTAAACAAGCATGTTCTTGAGCCCAACAGAGCCAAGATTTGGTCAGCTTGAGCTAGGCTCGTTTATTAAATGAGCCTAAACTCTAGGCTTGGGCTTGGTTTGATTAGTAATCGAATGAACTTGAACTATCTTTTATCGAGCTCGTTTGCGAGCCGCCCATGAACATCTTGGGTTTAATTGTTTCTTAATTCCCTCCCTTCATGATTTACCCAGGAGTGAAGTGGGAATTACCAAGTGGGTCAGGCATCACTTGTGGAGCGATTAGCCTAAGTACTCGTCTGAAGTGGGTGAAAAGTTTCGAGACACCCGCCGATCTCAAATAAATAATTAAATTTAAAAAAAAAACCGTTAGCCTAGATAAGAAAACAGTCAATTGTCCATCTATTTACGGCATTTTAAATTACATAAAAGTCCATCTCAATCTGTTGACTTCTATATTAATGGGCGGAACATCTCAATCTCAATCTATTTAACAAACGTACTGCAAGGATGAAAACTTTGACAAGCTAGACCCATGGACTGAAGCTTGGGCCTCGCCACCAGTCCATGTGCCGGTCTTGTTTGATCAAAGAGCATGCTCCAACTTCTAGATTGGTGGGCCAAGCATCTCAAATGGCTGACTTCTCTATTGGTGGGCAAGGAAAACGCTATTGGAAGTTGAAACATATTCAGATCTCCTCCAGTCGGTCGGTCCCGGTTGGTGGGTCCCGCATGCATCACAGCAGCATGTGTGTGGCTGGAGTGCGATTCTCTTGGGATCGCTGTCTTCGTGCGGCTATGATGTGCATCAGATCGACCGATAGGGGCCGACCAATTGGAGGAGATCCCCTCCTAGTTTTGTAGTATTAAAGCATCACCAAAAGTCTCCAAACTAGGAGCTTCAACGAGGACAAGTCGCACTCTACACTATGAGGTCAGTCGGGTCAGGTCAACCCATTTATTAGGCGGGTCGGGTTTGGATTTAAGTTTTTAATCCGTTTATTAAACGGGTCAGGTTCGGATTGAGTATTTTGCCCTTAAATCTATGTCTCAACCCAACCCGAACCCGACTCATTGCCACCCCTAGTCCATCCCACCAAATGCTGGCTGACACTACTAGGGTGTCAAAAAAAGCCCATCGGCCCAAATCTGGCTGGAGTCCGGCCCAAAACCCATCATGTAATTTAAATATAAAAAAAAAATATGGTGCAGCTTCTAATGTGGAGGATCCTAACTTCTAATGTGGCAACTCTCGACTGCATAGAAAACATCTCCTCTACCCCGTCTCTTTCTCACCTTGCGGCAATCCTCGGGGTTTTGAACTAATCACATGGGGATAATCACCGACGGTTGTGATTGTCCATGAACCCAGCCTTGAAGCTCGATATATGGGAGACTTCAATCCTATGGCTGCCAGGCTTTGCCTGGGGGCCCAGACTAGTATCGATAATAATGTCTACTTACTGGCACTGCAGGGAAAACGTTCGAGACGAGGGATCCACGCACCGGGGAGGTGATCGCAAGAATTGCAGAAGGAGACAAAGAGGATGTGGATCTTGCGGTGAAGGCCGCGAGAGAAGCGTTCGACCATGGCAAGTGGCCTAGGATGTCCGGCTTTGTAAGTTACTAACTCCCAATCTCTTCCATGCATAAACTCTCTCTCTCACACACACACACACACGGTTGTTTTCTCTCTCTCACACACACACACAGACTATTTATATAACATGGCACATCGGTTTTGTGCTGACCAGACAAAACGGAAGCTGATTAGAACAAGATGACTGGACAAAAATGAACCGAATAGATCTAACCATTTGTTCAAAAATCAACGCACGATCTCTATTTCCCCGTAAACCAACTCCCTCCCCTTGGTTTCAAATTCCGACCCATTTAAACTGCACTAAAACCCTAAAATCCCGGCCCATTTAAACTGCACTAAACCTGACCTTCATCCCATGATCGTTGTTCGTATTAACGGCTATAAACCCGCCTGCTAAAATTTCAGCCGCCCCTAACCATCGGGTCAATCTCGAGGAATCCGTTCGAATATAGACAGCTATGATTGATCGATTATAAGGGAAGAGGGAGTTGGTCACGCCGAAGGCGTCCGCTTCGTGCCAATTGGCACGAGCGAGGAAATGGGTATCCCTATAAATGCAGGTGTTGTCGTCAAAAGTGTTTTGCTGCCGAAAGCGTTAAGGTGTGTTGCTGTCGAAGACGGTCTGTTACAGTGCCGACAGGCACATGCATGCACTAGTATAGTTACACATGCATGACGGAAGCTCTTGTGTGCCTTCTATTTTAATATTATACATTTATATAGTTACGTGACCAAAAACCCTCAGTCACAATGGTCTACGCGTGCTAGTTTTGATATGTGAGTTGCACTCACGGTGGAAGGATTAAGGAACAGCTATCATTAACTCATATCCCAGTAATACATTGAAATGTGGAAAATAATAATAATGATAAAGGGATTTAACTCATATCCCACTAATACATTGAAATGTGGAAAATAATAATAATGATAAATAGATTTTTACATATAGCTGAAAACTAGGCTAATTGTATTTTAATCCCTGAAAATTCCATATTTACATATCGACCCCTAAATACTTATTTAAAAGTGCAAACCAGCCACTAGGGTTAACTAGAATATATTGGCTGTAAGTAGGCTTAGTTCAACTAAAATGGAAAGTTAGGCATGAAGAATCACTAAAAATATCCTAATTTAGGATACTCCTCTATTCTTCATTTGTCCTAAATTAGAATATTTTTTTGTGATTCTCCTAGCCCAACTTTTCCTCTTCATGTCAACAAAAGGTAAAATTATCCTAGTAGAATATTCTTTCAAAATAGATATCAGTTAACCTGAGGGGGCGATCTGCACAAATAATATAGTATTCATGAGTTGATATGTAAATATGTATTTGTCAAGGGTTAATATTCATTTAGATGTAGGGTGATATATGCAAAATTTGTAAATTTAGGGCAACTGTAAAGAGCCCCTTGGCTCACCATCATGCTCCCTACTCTGACGAAGGTAGCCGAGTAGGTAGGCCCTTGGAGGGCTCACCATCATGCTCTCAACTCTAGCAAAGGGAGCCGAGTAGGGAGCCCCTTGGAGTTGCTATGAGCCACCAAGCATTTAGATAGGATTTGACCTTTCAGTAGGTTCCAAGCAAGGATCAAGTCCATGCTTCTATAACATTTAAAGATATATGATCTTTGAAAAATGATTCGA
This sequence comes from Chamaelirium japonicum, assembly GCA_947650365.1. Taxonomy (NCBI): domain Eukaryota; kingdom Viridiplantae; phylum Streptophyta; class Magnoliopsida; order Liliales; family Melanthiaceae; genus Chamaelirium; species Chamaelirium japonicum. Next base: position 5,273,119 of record OX393559.1, on the reverse strand, counting down.
GTCTCATCTTCTATAGGCCTCAAGCAAGCCCCTTGACGTGGCAATCCAAACCCATTTATTTGATAACCGTCCTACCCTTTAAGAATAAGTTGATTGTTCTTTTTGAGAGTTATGTTTTTTATTTTAAAAAATCCATAACTTTTTATACACTTATCGAAATTATAATAAATTTATATTTTTGAAATCTACTAATCGAGATCTACCAAGCTAGATCCATTATGATTATGAAATTTTGAATAAAAGAAAAACTAGATACAAGTGACCTATAATTAAGTGACATTTCACCGAATTAAATGACATACTGATAGTTACAAATAAATAAAAAATTTCACCTTCAAAATCAAATTATCACCTAAATTAACTAATTATCACTTATCAAAATCAAATGTTACGTAAATTGACAGTTGTAAAATTAAGAGACTTTTATCAACTATTTGTGTCCGATAAAACGTCTCTTGATTTTCCAACTGTCAATTTTACATGACATTTATTTTTGTAAGTGACATTTAATCACTTAACGTGAATTCAAGATTTTGAAAGTGCTATTTTTTTGTTTTTTAAAACAATAAGCAAATATCACCTAATTCTATAAATATAACTTAATTATAGGATAATCTTCCTGATGGGGCCTATATACTGGTGCTCCCCTTAGTCCCCTATCACTCACTACTCATGATCTTCATATGAATCCCAACTGGAGTGGTAAATTGCATTTCAGTCCTTTGGTAGAATGAGATGCTGAATTGCACACCACATGAAGTCATTTGATTTCTTTTTCACCCTTTTGAATCATACAATCAGGAGAGGGGGAGGATCATGATGAGATTCGCAGACTTGGTGGATCAGACGACCGAAGAAGCGGCGGCGCTGGACAGTCTAGATGCCGGAAAGCTGTTCTCGGTGGGAAAGGCGTTCGACATCCCAACTTCAGTAAACATCCTCCGTTACTATGCGGGGGCGGCCGATAAGATACACGGTGAGACGCTGAAGATGGGAGGAGAGTACCAAGGGTACACGCTGCGCGAACCCATCGGGGTCGTCGGCCACATTACCCCGTGGAATTTTCCGACCGGCATTTTCTTCATGAAGGTCAGCCCCGCCCTGGCCGCCGGCTGCACCATGGTCGTCAAGCCGGCCGAGCAAACCCCGCTCTCCGCACTGCACTATGCCCACTTGGCCAAGCAGGTGAATAACATGACTAGGAAAAAAGAAGCAGAGCCGCAATGACTCCCTTCACTCATTCCTGTATCATTTTGGATTGCAGGCTGGTATTCCAGATGGAGTGCTCAACATTGTCACAGGATTCGGCGCCACTGCCGGTGCCGCCCTCTCCTCTCACATGGACGTCGACCATGTGAGCTTCCAACACCCGGCAGATCTTGGATTCAAGACTGAGTCAGTTTGTTCAGTTCGCATCAGAATCTCTTCTCGTTCTTGCTTAACATCCTCGCTGGTTTCAGGTCTGTTTCACAGGCTCGACCGAAGTCGGGCGCCTGATAATGACAGCCGCTGCGAAGAGCAACCTAAAGTCCGTGTCACTCGAGCTGGGTGGGAAGTCCCCTCTTATTATTTTCGACGATGCTGATGTCGACATGGCCGTTGCTCTCGCTCACACCGCTGTCTTCTTCAATAAGGCAATTGTCATCTACTCGATCTCCAAATTAATCTCAATTGTTCTTTATTTGTCAAGCGTGGGGCATACAATCAACTGCTATTGATTACATTCAGGGAGAAATATGTGTAGCCGGATCTCGTGTTTTTGTTCAAGAAGGGATTTACGATGAATTCGTGAAGAAAGCCGCAGAGAGCGCTAAGAGTTCGGTGGTCGGAGACCCTTTCGATCCCCATGTCCAACAAGGTCCTCAGGTAATAATTCTTTGCACACGATTGTTTATTACATTTTGCACACAATTTTTTTTTTGAGAGTAGATTATATTTTTAAAAAAATCATGAGTTCTTTACTTCTTTACCTAATTCATCTTAACCAAGCTCTCTTCAATGTTAAACCGAATCTTTACTTTACTTGATTTTACTCTTCATCTAACACACCTGCATCCCACTTGGACACAGATTGATAAGAAACAATTTGAGAGGGTTCTGAAATACATTGATCATGGTGTAAGAGAAGGGGCTAGCCTGCTGACAGGTGGAAAGCCATATGGTGAGAAAGGTTTCTACATTGAGCCAACAATCTTTACTGATGTCAAGGTAAAGTCATCATCTTTTTCAAGTTTGGACAAAAGAATAAAAACTTTTATTTCCAGCCTAATGTGTACAACATTACAATTTTTTCGCAGGAGCATATGTTAATAGCCCAAGATGAAATTTTTGGGCCTGTCATGTCTCTCATGAAGTTCAAGTAAGTCGATTACCATTTGTATAGAATTCTCACCTAACAGATTAGTGATAATCTAATCAACATCGTCATCATCATCATCCAGACATTATTATCATCATCATCTTCCATGTTTTATCAATAAGCCGACCATCTGTCACCCTGGCATCAACCCTTCAACCTTGGTGCCAAAACAATGATCAAAGACAACTTGTCCAGAGAGGATCATTGCCAAGAAACCTAAAAGGTAGATGGCTGATAGGAAAACCTACGTTGTTAGTTACGGGGATTAAGCTCGTGCAACCAAGGAGTAATTAGTAAAGATTTAATGAAGTTGAGAATAACAAAGTTGCTAAGATAATCAAGATGATGTATGGCCTGTTTTGGGTTCGTAATGTGATGACCATCATACCTAAATTGTAGGCCTGACCTCTAATTTCCATTGATTGAGGTGTTTTCAGTAGCTTGGCCTCTAATTTTCCCTTAATGGAGATCAAAAAGATTAATTACAAATTTGTTTTTTGATAGGACGGTTGAGGAGGTGATAGAGAAAGCGAATGCTACAAGGTACGGTCTAGGAGCCGGGATCGTGACCAACAACTTGAACATAGCCAACAGGGTGTCGAGATCGGTTCGTGCAGGCACCGTCTGGATCAATTGTTACTTTGCATTTGATGCAGACTGCCCTTTCGGTGGGTTCAAGATGAGTGGGTTTGGGAGGGAGCTGGGAATGCATGCGCTCGATCAGTATCTGCAAGTGAAGTCTGTAGTCACTCCCATCTATTCTTCCCCCTGGCTCTGAATCAATCAGTTTGAAGAAGGATGGATGAAAAGAACAAAGATTACGAGATATTTGTAATAAATCTCGCTGGATTGCTATATTTGCTGTTTCCGGCTAAGAATCCTATGTGTAACCTTAGTATGAACCTTTCCCATAAAGCTTGAATGAAAGTTTGCTTCAGGTGCAGGGACAAAAGCAACACATACAAATTATTGGTCAATCCAGAAAGAGCTTTTTTTTTTTTTTTAAACATCCATGGGTGTCCCGAAACCTTGCAGGCAGTAGACCCACTTCAGGCTCGAACTAATCCCTCCGGAAATGTGCACTGACACACTCGGATGTTTCCCTAGAAAGAGAGCTATGGCAGTAAAGCTGAAAGGCATTAACAAGGGAAATTCACAGATGCAAATCAACTATCTATTAGGGTTCGACTTTATAGACCAGTCTTGACCATGCTCCATCTGTTGTCATTGCAATCATTTCTATAATTTCCATCAAATTTATAATGGCAATAAAGCAACTATAGCATGCTAAGAAAATACAAAAAATATGCAAGAAAACACTAAGAAAAAATTTATCACTAATTTGAGTCTTTGAATGTAACATTCAGGCAGTGAAAGGTTCATACCGAACCCATACCCATTCGGGTTTCGGTTCGGTTTTCGAATATATATTGCTTTAACTTTGTATTATTTTAAAATATGTATTTTTCTAAATGTTTTTGTAAGACAAGTGTGGACATCGAAATTAACCCGCAAATAAAACCCGGCTCACGCACAACGGCCCACACACGAAGCCCAGCACATGCACAATGGCCCGCAAAAGAAAAGTGTCAAACCCAACTCAAATGGACCCAAGTGGGCCCACCCCATGCAACTGGGGCCCACCGGACCGACCACCCAAAGCCAAAAAGGGGCCAGGTGGGGCCACCAGAAAGTGGAACCCACCGGCACCCCTCATGCAAACTGCGGCCCCTCCCCCGGGGGGAGTTGTGGCCAACAAAAAAAAACGGAAAGAAAAAAAGAAAAGAAAAATGAAACAACCGTCATACGTAAGGGTACAAGTTGGAACGGAAATTCCGATTCCGTCCGAAACCAATCTGTGCATTGTCGGCCTTGGGCAAAGCTAACAAAACCGTTGCTTTGGGCCTCACCCTATATATATATATATATATATATATATATATATATATATATATATATATATATATATATATATATATATATATATATATATATATATATATATATATATATATATATATATATATATGGGTCAAGATCGGATGACCCAGTAAATTTTGACCCAGGAAGTAACCCAGCACCCTTTTGATGCACCTTTTAGAATGAGCTGATTTTTTGTAGGCATGTTGTCTATGGTATGTTGATCATCCTCACAAAAAATCAATCCATTCTAAAACTTCTAGGTGCATCAAATGTGCTATTCAAATCAACGGTTAAAATTGACAGTCTAAAACCGTTGATTTGAAGAACCCATTTGATAGACCTAGAGGTTTTAGAATGGGCTGATTTTTTGTGAGGATGATCAACATACCATAGAAAACATGCCTACAAAAAATCAGCAAATTCATAAACTTATAAGGGCGTCAAATGTGTTATTCAAATTAACGGTTCAAATAGACGGTTCAAAAAAGCTTGATTCAATCGGCGCCCTTAAAAGTTTCAGATTTTGTTGATTTTTTGTGAGGATGATCCTGATTTTTTGTGAGGATGATCAACTTGCCATGTTGATCATTCTCACAAAAAATCAGCAAATTCGAAAACCTCTATCCAACGATTATGGCGAGTTGTAAGTGGGAGGTAAATTTACCTCCCATTTTGGGTTGTCAACGGATCCCACCCCATATATATATATATATATATATATATATAGGGGCATGCTATAATGCGGCAGGCGGCACTGTACCGCAGTCGTCTGATGCATGTGTGTGTGTGTGTGTGTGTGTGTGTATATATATAGGGAAATGAGTTCCTATGACATGTCATAGGGAGTACCCTATGACATATAGTGGGTTAGTAACCCTAGAATATTTAGAATGTTCTGAATTTTTATGAGGATGATCACCCTATCTTAGATAGGACCCCCGCAAAAAATCGGCTCATTCTAAAACTTCTAGAGGCATCAAATATGATTTTTAATTTAACGGTTAAAATGGATGGCCGATAAAGCTTCTAGCATTTGATGCCCCAACAAGTTTTAGAATGTTTTGATTTTTTGTGGACATTCTATCTAAGGTAAGGTAATCACCCTAAAAAAAATTCAGCACATTCTAAACATTCTAGCATTACTAATTCACCATATGTCATAGGGTACTCCCTATGACATGTCATAGGAACCCAGCACTCATATATATATATATATATATATATATATATATATATATATATATATATATATATATATATATGGGTTGGGATCCGTTGACAATCCAAAATGGGAGATAAATTTACAACCCGCTTACAACTAGATTCAATCGGTGGATAGAGGTTTCCGAATTTGTTGATTTTTTGTGAGGATGATCAATATGGCAAGTTGATCATCCTCACAAAAAATCAACAAATTCTGAAACTTATAATGGCATCAAATGTGTTATTCAAATTATCGGTTCAAATAGACGGTTAAGAAAAGCTTATTACATTTGGTGCCCTTAGAGGTTTCAGAATTTGTTGATTTTTTGTGATGATGATCAACTTGCCATAGTGATCATCCTCACAAAAAATCAGCAAATTCTGAAACCTCCAGCCCAACCAAATGTATTATTCAAATTAAGTGTTAAAATGAACGGTCTATATTTGAGGACATTTGATGGGGCTATAGGTTTTGGATTTTTCTGATTTTTTGTAAGGATGATCTCATTGCTATAGATAGCATCCTCACAAAAATTTAGCAAATTTTAAAACCTCTAGCTCCATCAAATGATGAGTTGCCAACGGGTTATCAAGGAAACGGGTTGTCAACGGATCCCAGCCCTATATATATATATATATATATATATATATATATATATATATATATATATATATATATATATATATATATATATATATATATATATATATATATATATATATATATATATATATATATAATGGGTCCAACCCAATACCAGCAAGCAATAGCCTACGATACACCGCATATAAAACTTTAAAACCCTAAATCCCAAACAAATCATATTCTACCATCTCCACCCTTTGCCAGACCCGACCCAACCGAGACTCATCCGAAGCAGCATGTGCTGTGCAATTCCGAAAAATCCAAAATTCTGCCAAAATTGAAAATTCCGAAAAAAAATCCAAAAATCTGACAACATGGGAGAATTTCAAATTTTTCCGAAAATATAACATTCTGAAAAATTCCGAAAATTCCTAATCGGAATTGGATTTTGAAATTCCGAAATTTCGGAATCGAAATCAAAATCGGAATACCATTTGGGATTGCGAAAATTTTTGGAAATTTTCCATTCCAAACTTTCGGAATCAGAATTCCATTTGGGATTCCGAAAATTTTTGGAAATTTTCCAAACACCTCTATTCCGATCCGATCAATCCGAAAATTAGCCCTAGTCATGCGTGGGGGAGGGGGAGGTAACTAGGACGTCTACGCAATCGTGGATCCGCGTCGATCTCTCGATCTGACGGACAAGATGAAAAGTCGGGTTGCCATCGATTAAATGAGCAAAGATGGCTCATATCTTAAAAGATTGAAATCAATCTAACCCATAACCGCTTGCTACAAAAAATGAAAAGGATAAAGGTTGTTTTCCCCAAAAAAATGGAGATAAATCACAACAGTTATGTGAAGAGATATTTAAGGGATTCCAAAATCGCAGTCATATCTCTCACATCCCCGCCCCTTTGCCTATAAATAGAGGGACAGGGGGGTGGCTCAAGAGGTCAGAAACTAGAGACATGACGGCTCTGCAAAGAAGGAGGCTCGCACTCAACGATCGAAGGCTTTACGAGGCACGGACAAGCGCATCCCACAGTAATGACTTAGTCCACAAAAATCCATATCAACGTGAAGATCTTGCACAAGAGATCAAAGTTTCAACTCCGTGCACGAAGAAGAAAGCTCAGAGAAGAAGGCCCGGAGTCGGCACCACCCCGTCATTTCCAACAATCTTTGACTCTGACAACTTCATAGAAGCCCAGAGAAAAAGATCGAAGTCGACATCACCCCGCCGTCTCCAACAATCTTCGACTCCGACAACTCCATAGAAGCCTGAAGACGAAAATCAAAGTTGACATCACCCTGTCATCTTCAACGCGTCTTTGACTCCGACGAAACTAAAGAAGCCCGAAGAAAACGATCAAAATCGGCATCTCCCTGTCGTCTTCAACAAAGCATTCAACTCCTATAATTCCAAAAAAGCTTGGAGAAGAAGAGGAACAAAGCTGACGCCACAACCGTTGCCACCAAAGCAAAGCCAGAGGAATAAAGAAAACTCAGATACGTCGTCATCGTCATTCGAGGTGAATATCAAGCAAAAACAAAAACAAAAACCAAAGTAAAAGCTAAGCAAAGTAAATGCAACGCCCGCACTTGCCAAAGCCGACGAGATACGACGATCATGAGCAAAGCAACACACGTCCTCTCCAAAACGGCACATAAAGTCTGGAAGGACTAAAGCACCGTATCCGTAAGCCTCCCCGTCTACGTTCAAACGCTTGCAAAGCAAAGTCAATCTAAAGCCACACCAAAGCAAAACCGAAGTCGATGTTAAAACCAAAACTGACGTCAAAAGCAAGATTGACACCACGAACCGATGATAGAGGACGCCAAGGTCTAACAAGAGCTGAGGAAGATGCGAAGATCGACGAACAACGCCTAAAGCCCCCTAACAGAGAAAGCTCGATGTAAGGAAGGAACAAACGCAAAGGCTAAAACTACTCGACCTCTCAAGAAACCCGAACTCCTATAAAGACCTCTGCCCTGGGCAACTCCTCCAGAGCTCTCGCACGAAGTAACATGGAGACACGGATCAAAGGGACCCTCCAGATGATCTCTCTCACAACCTCCTGATAAATCTTCGCCGCACCCGGCTCACCACCCCCATAGCACCGGAAGCGGCCTGTAATCTCATGCTTGCAATAAAGGTGGCCCGTATCTTTTTCTACGACCACAATACGATTTCATAAGTGGACTTTTTAATGGAAAGCTCTCATCATACACTGTTCAAAAGTTGCACACTTCTCACAATATAATGGCCAAAAAAAAGCACAAAATTATTTCCAAGTCCAACCCAAATCAAACAGGCCTACAGTGCATTATGTATATTGAGCAGTGGATTGTCAAGTATAATTATTCAGGTACCCATACACATACCCAAACATTGATCGGGTACAATATTTATTCCCATACCCTACCCCAATCTAGTTTGGGTACAAAATTACACCCATACCCGACTTTTGGATCAGGTTTTCGAATTTTTGGGTTACATTGCCACTACTACTCCTTAGCTTAGTAACATAGAAGGATCAGAGCAAAACAATCCTGTCACAGGACATCTTAACCACCTAGTTTCACTTCTCATAACTACAGTTCCGAGTTGCGACCCAATTGAAAAGCTAATGTGAAACAACTTATGGCTTCCATAATAGACAAAAGACCTTCACCCTGGAATTATTCATCATAGCTCAGCACATTTTGATATATAAAATGCTAGTCACTTCGATGATGTAGGATCCGTTTAATCGGATCAACCAAATTACAATCTCAAATTTTCAGAGATGAAAGCCGTCCTGCAGATTGGTTGGAGAACCACAGGAGGGAAACTGATTGAGTGAAGGATAGCCTAATGATTTGGTGAGGATCTATGTACCTGGAGAGATTGCTAGTAGCTCATGGTGATATGCAATTTCCCATGCAATAAGAAATTCCTCATCATCATCCATGCCTTAGCACATCATGATGGGTCAATCTATAAAGAATTAAAAATCGAAGATAATTTTTCGACTGGTTGTCAACCTGATAACAACCCACAAAGACTAATGCCAAAAACCTAACCAAGGCAACTTGACACGATAGGGCATGCCAAGGAACCTAAAAGGCTAGTTGGAGGGCAAGTATACTAACCTTGTGCGCTACCCAGTTTAATCTCATGTAACCAAGGAGCAAAAATTAAAAAAAAAAAAAAAAGGGAATAAAAAAAACCCATGCCATATAAGAAAAAGAACATGTGAATTGATTTGTATTTCTTCAGAAAAAGAAATTGATAATCTGACAAATTTAAAGATTGGCAAATCAAATGAAGCTAAAATAATAGATCTGGTTGTCCCCTATTATATAAGACAAGCAAACATCCGAGGATACAGAAGCAAACCACAAAATGATTACATAAAACAAAATCTGTGACATTTCTTTATTCATGCGAAAGATTTGTAGCCAACTATGATTTAGCAGCTCTGAGGAATCCAAAGAGTATACTCAAAAGCACAGTTCAACTCAAATTTCTGATTTGGAGTATGAAAAGTTATCGATAAATGAAGATTAATAAAATGTATTATCAAATGGTAAAATCGCCACATGAGCTAATGGAATGACTCAAAAACTGAATCAGAAGTAAAAATTAGTCATGAGTGACGCTTACTTGTGGTCTGATGGATGTGACACTTAGGGAGTATTTGGCATGAAGAAAAGTTGTTCCGCTTAATTCTCATCCAACAAGGGGTATTCCCGTCAATTACTATTTTTAGTGTAACTCCATGGTTCAGCCATCCAGTTGGCATAGAAACGCACGGAACGATAAAATATTGTTCCCAACTCCTTCATTCCAGCGGAATAAAACTATCCGTTGGAATAGAAACGGCCGGTTCTGGAACAATGCCAAACACCAACGTAGGCTCCATTTTCTGGTGCTTCAGTGAGCACAATTTACTGCCACTCCAATAAATTGATTGAATTAAACAGGAAAACCAAAATTTGATGGCTTTTTTCCTACAGCACATTGGTAGCCCAGCTAACACATAGTACACATGCCAAAAAGTTGTGCATGCACATTGCACAAGCAGCAGATACATGATTGAACCCGGAATCATGTTTTCGTACTAAATCACTGGATCCAATTCACCTGCAGGAAAATCACATAGGCTATTAACAATCAACCTGATAATAAAATTGACAGCAAGGGTAATAATATCTCAAAATCAGCGACTGAGGATAACAATTTAGTAGAAGACAGCACATGTACTCAAAGCACCAATCCACCTAGAAAAGAACTAAGCAGACAAATACAGTCGAGCATCACTTCTTGTCTAATCAAACAAAGAAGACAACTCACATTAGTTTTTTGTTTTTTTTTAGAAGCAAAAATCACACTAGTATGAAATTCCAAATGACCAGATAAAGGGTCTACAGCATGGTGCCTCAACTAGTGTTATCAATTGATAAACTCATGGCATCAAGCCCGGTCGTACAAATCAAGGTTTGTAGTTTCGGTTTCGGTTTGGGTCTGCCTATCGAGGATCGGTTTCAGTTGTTTCAGATCGGAGTTTCGGTGGTTTCGGTTTCTTTTTTTAAATTTAAAATAATTTCAAAATATAAAAATAATAGAAAATAATTATATCAGTACCCACTTCATAGTGGTCTTGTTTTCAAAAAAGCGTGGCTTTTGCTTTAACCCAACTTTTTGTCAAAAAGTTGAAAATCATGATTTTGAATTTTGGCCAAGTCTTGAGGAAAATAGAGTTCTTATGAAAGAATTTTTTTTATAAATTCAAAATATTTTATCGAACTTTGGGCTTTTAAATTGATCTAATACTTGTAGATTTCTGATATTTTTTTCGGTCCAAAATACTTTGAGGGTTTTTTTCATCGAATTTTCTTTTTTAGCCAAAAACGGTAAAGTCTGATTTTGTATAGGAATTGAAAAATTACATTTTGATTCCTTTGGATTTTGATTTTTCTGATATTTTTATTAAATCCAAATGGGGGGTATTTGCTTATTTACATAAAATAACTTATAAATGGAGAACATAAAGATCATTTACTTAAATGTTTTTTTATGTAAATATGTCTATCAAGCTGTCATGCTGAAATACATCTTATCCTGAACCTAGTCCTACTTTTACTGAGTACTGAGCTCTGAAACCGAAACTGGAGGTTTCGGGACCGGTTCCGACCGAAACCGATCCGAAACGGATCGGTTTCACCCGAAACTCCAAACCTTGGTACAAACGATCAGACTGATGATTCCTGGCCTATTTCAAGTAATAATGTTTAAAAATGGTGCACATGTTAATGCATATCTAGCTCTGTGATTGAATAGAAATTACAGAGATGTTTTGTTCATAGATATGAAAAAAAAATTCTGAGGTAAAATTCTTAGGAGTAATTGTACAACAATTATCATTTGTTATTTCACATCATGAAATGATAAGTGAATAGGCAATTAACACAAAAAATAGATGTTTTCACACACACACAAAAAAAAATGTAAAGAACAATAACACAAAGTCGACCATTTTGAATATTTCTCACCATCTCTCTCAATACAAATGATCAAATGTCACAATTCTTGTATCCAACTGATAGCTCAGTTGGTAAGACATGCAACCTGTGGCCTGGGTCTTTTTTTTTTTTATGGACGTGGCCTTGGTCAAGGGTTCGAATAAGTGCTACGGCATATTTCCACCTGATCTGTAGTGGTGGGCCTCCCTCTCATCTTAGTAGCGAGTTTTCCTACCAGTGAGGTTCTTAAAAATCAGAGCATTTCTCTCGCACCAATGGCGACTTTCAATCCTTGGTCTATCTTGTGCGAGCACCTAACAAGTGACGTACTGACCACTATCGTGGTCCCTTAAAAAAAAACGAAGTCACAATTCTTTTCTTCACCATCCAGCACCATGATATCTTGCAGCTTAAAGGGTTAACAGTTCTGTAATGTTGAACTACTCTACTGTCAGGCTTGTACCAGACTAGAAGTTGCAGGCCTTCTATTGACAACAAAGGTACAAAAATATTTGGAGAAAAAAAATATTGGAGCAACAAATAGCAAGTTCAACCAACATTTCTTACATGCCGTATCATCCGCTGCATCATGAGCTTCAAGATGCTGCTCGTACATGGGACGATATTTAACAGGAACAAAATCCTTGAACCTGTTTGTGATGCCAATAATAAAGTGAATATATTGAATCATTGTTGTAAACCCCAACAAAGTCAACAATTTTAAATCAACAACAAATTAAAGGAGGGAGAAATCATATGAATAAGCAGACTAAACTTAGGCTGAAAAATGACCATAACATACTGGATATTATGTCCAAAAGTTCAACATGTTTCAAGTTCTTTAAAATACGAGATTGTAAAACTACATCTCTTGAAAGTACTCCCTGGTTATCGAATAAGACTCTACAGCATGGATGTTATCAAACAACAAGGAACATGAATTACAAATGGATCATTCTATTAGCAAGTACTCGAGTCAGGTGGATATTGATTGACAAGAATTATTATCACAACCTGACTAAATCTGTTGACGAATGTTGATGAGCAAACCTTTATTCATTTGAACTTCTGAAGCGACAACCAAAACTATGATAAACAGACAAGGCAATCGCAACTAATTGTTAGTGATGTGTCACATGTCTAGGCAAGATGCTTTAGGTGACTTCAAGTATATGCCTTCTGAAAGCAACAAAATTGGGAATGTTGAATGCCCAGAACTACTGGGACAAGAGGAAGAAATGAAATAGATGAATTTAGGAGAATTGAGAGCGTTTAGGGGGATGTTTGGCATGAGGAACAGCTGTTCCGCTTAAACCTCATCCAGAAGAGGGTATTCCCATCAATTACTATTCCTATGTAATTTGATTGTCCAACGCTCCGGTTAGCATAGAAACTCACGGAGTGATATAATCAAGGTTGTCATATCGTGTATCGTATGATTCGTATCGTATATCGTTTTCCCTATTTTGTGTATCATGTATCGTAATGTATTGTGTATCGAAATATACGATTAAATTTATATTATAACACACACACACACACACACACACACACACACACACACACACAATAAATATAGAAAGTACAGACTAGAATATTAAATATGAAAAGTCAAGTAGAAGAGTAAGACATTCCCTATAGGTTAGAAAATTAGTATCACTTCACTCTAGGTTAGAAAATATTCAAATATTTTTTAACTCTAAGAGACCTATATAGTTCTTTGGAAAATTAAGAGAAAAAAAATCATTTTAAAAGTTTTAAAAAAAAAATTTATGTTTTCACTATATCGTGTATCGTCTTGTAGCGAATCGTATCGTGTGTCGTACGATACAGGAGAAAAATGAAATGTAAACACGATACGTATCATTTTTCTCCTGTTTTGTATTGTATCGTACGATACTAACAACAGAGGATATAATATCGTTCCCAAGTCCATTCCACTGGAACAAATACTATCCGTTAGTTTTAAAATATGGAATTGGGAATAGAAACAGACGGTTCTGGAATGATGCCAAGCACCCCCTAGATTGACTTGTGGCAACCTAGTAAATACAAATTTATAATGAGCACTAAAAGGAAAGATCAAGAGTTGCATCCATAGTCACCAAGTTCGGGTTCGGCAATACGTCGGCAAGGATAAAACTCGGGAAAGTTCAGCAAAAATCGGAAAGTTTGGGGGGAAAATGGGTAAAAGTCGGGGGAAAAAACGAGTTTGGGTTTTAATCAGCAAAGGTGAAATTTTGAAAAAATCGGTAAGTTCGAGGCCTTTAAAAGCCAAGTTTTTAGCCTACATTTAAACAGCTAAGATATTTCTAACGTGATTATAAGATGATAGGTCAACAACAACAAATCAACTAAGTTATTCATGCAAATATGCAAATGCAAGTAAGCAACAAAACAACAACCCGACAAAGTAACATACTAAGTTACGAACTTAATGATAAGTTGATAACGATATCCCAAAACAAAATATAGCAAAACTTAAGTTGTCCATTGTCCAATAGTCACTAATCAAAATAGAATAGAAAATAGAAACTAAGCATCCATCGTGTCGTCGAGAGCATCTGATGCCAAACTTGCATCATTCTCTCTTTCTTCATTCTCTCCATCCTCCATGAATTCAATGTCATCAGAAGAAAGTTGAATTTCAATGTCATCAGACTCATCATCGATAGTCACAAAGTTCGGCAAAAAAACACGTTTTTTAACCTTTTTTTTCAATAAATACGGCAAAAAAAAGGCGAATTTGGTAACTTGTAAAAATCGAAAAAAAAAAAAAACAGTAACAAATCGGCTGTCCATTAAATCGTGTTTTAAATGCGTTTTTTAAAAAAAAACGCCGAACTTTGTTAATATTGTTGCATCAGTGATGTGGCACCAATCAATATGGTAAGGTATCATGCAATCAAATGCCTGTTAATCCCGTTGAACACCATGGATTTGTGGTTGCTGAAGGAAGAGAAATAAGAAAACTTAAGAAGTGACGGACTGTTCAACAAACTTTACTTTAGTCTTCAAAACAGAACGAGAGAAGATTCAGAGAACCTTCAATTCATTAGATGCAATGTCATGGTGGCTACGTTAGCAGCATTTTTTCTTGTTGCAACTGTTAGGAAGAACTTATATATAAGATCCAGCATGTATGGCAGCATAACCATGGTTTATAGTATCTTACCCATCAAAGCATTTAGAGCTGTGTTTGGATTGAATTATACATGGGAATGGCAGTTCAAAAACTCAAAAATTTATTTGGTTCGACCAGGGTAATGTAATTAGTTAGTCCATTCCACTCAAAGGGTGGGAATAGCTTGAGAAATGCCAATCAATTCTTCTTTCAAGGAATAAAATATTGAACGCTAATCCATATTAACTATCGTATTTACCCCCCCCCCCACTCAAAAATGCCATCATCGTCTCCACCAATCGCCACGGTTTGGAATCATATCGGAATATTAACTCACAAGCATAAAAACAAGCACCATATTTTCCTACTTCTGAGTGGGTCGGTGCGCATTCCCAGAGGGATTAGTCCGGGCCCGAAGTGGGTCCATTGCCCGAAAGGTTTCGGGACACCCATCGATCTCAAAAATAAAAAGTATAATATTTTGTTGCTATGCAATTGATTTCAGATTAAATAAAGGACCTTAGGAAATAAAATTTGATATTCAATGTAAGATGTAACTCAGTGAAAACTATCACGTGGCTAACCGATGCATATAATATATAATTTTAAACAACAAACACACAAATAATAGGAAGGGGTGATTAATGGTGTCAAAGACAACAGCCACAAGAAATCATTTGTAGAGACTGATTACATCAACATTGCTTCAACGCCTCACATTTTTTATTGTGTTTCAGGAGGCTGATTTCAACTAGCAATTATGCAACTAAACTGTTACAAAGAAATATTTAGATAGTACATGAAAAGCATAAGTTGACTAACCCACTTATATATTCAATATAATTTAGGTAATACCTTTTAAGAAGAGAAAGCCTTCCTGGAGAAGAGAATAATCTTGCAATTGACTCCAGTACAGGTGTAATCTTCATGGTCTTGTATTTCAATGCCTTCATGAAACCTACAAACTCTCTATATTCTGCAACAGTAAGTTTTTCTTGAACCTGCCAATACCACCCAATTAGCATCATGGTAAAAGAAGATCTCTGCAATAACCAACCAGCAGTGTTCAGCAAAATGAGCATAGATTCAAGAACCATAAAGTTTTGGTTTAAAACTTTGTCAGAAGTGGCATCATGATTATAGTATTTATTCTGAACAAACATTTGTGATATTCCATTAAAACGGCTGCTAACATTTAAATCAAAATGCATGATCACAATAACATGAGGACATCTGTGATTACCATCTAACAAGATTGTAGTCAAACAAACGAAAAATCAAATAGCATGTTAATGCCGTTTTTGCATATGCATCCTTTTAAATTTTCCAATTTGCATGTATAACACGGATAATTTGTGAACTATTTGTAGACCATGGAATTTCTAAAGACGTTCGGTTACTATACCTTTTTGAAAATTTGCAGATTGTATGTTACCCTTGGTAGGGATGTACATGTTGTCATGTATATCTTTGGAAAGTTCAATGTACTATGCATTAGGGGCAAAACACTACTTCAATAATATGATTTATTTTGTCAATGTTATATTAATGAGAAAATAAAATCTGCATGCTAATTCAACTCTAAGAAGTGGAGACAAAAACAGAGATGGCATGAAAGTACATAAGTCATTACTACACATTGTCTTGCACATACTGCAAACTCCACTAGATGTTAAAGTTACTAGACTATAGGTGGAGCGCTTGGCTCAATTCCCATGTTGGGATTGTCAAGAACTACACCATAGATTCAGATTGAAAAAAAAAAGAACGCTAAAATGGTTTCAAGGAATACCATTAAGAAATGTATCACATCCAAAGGATTTTATCCATACTTTTGAATAAAATTAACATCAAAACTTTTTAACAGAAGCGTTCTATACTTATCCATGAAACAGATCGGTTCTCTAGAACTTTAGATTTTTTAATTATGGCCTTAGGAGCAAGTAATAGTACTAAGTCTTTACTTTCCCATTAAATAGATGGGACTTTATACGGTTTAGAGTGTATCATTTATGCGAAACAGATCGGTTTTCTAAAACTTTAGATTTTTTAATTATGGCCTTAGAAGCAAGTAATAGTACTAAGTCTTCACTTTCCCATTAAATAAATGGGACTTTATACGGTTTAGACTGTATCATTTATGCCTCAGAAACAAGTATTTATATTTGTGGGTCACTTACATTCCTGAAGGAAGATTAATGTTGGTACGGCTGAAATTTTGAGTTACATAGGTTAGGCTCAAGAGGTAGTGAAATATAAGTGGTGCACAAACCTCATCTTTGAGAACAAGACAAGACAACAACAAAATCCACCAGACCTAAACACATGGGCGTGTTGTGGCCTATGGTGAATAACTCACATCTATAAAACTTCAAATTGGTTGTTAATTTTGATTGGGAGAAACAAAGCAAAACATGTAAAACAACATAAACAATTATAGCCCCTCCTACGTCACCTCAACCAGTCCCCTACATTACCAACACGTCAAAACTCATACTATTTGAGTTCAAGCTCCAAGATCCTTTCCACCATGTGCTCTATGGAAGGATAAGTTCTTTATTGTCTCAACCCTCTTCAAAACGATCTCTATCCAAATAACCATTGACCTACCCCTTCGTACCCTTCAACTGGTACCCGATTTCTCCCACACAGGTGCGACCTTCAATCTTTTTTACGCAAAAATGAAAGAATCTCAACATAAATTCCAAAGACATCTTCTGTTTGTGAAACTTTTAGGCTTCATCCCAATTGCTTGTTTCTAATCATATCCATCTTATTTCACCACATATGCATCACATCATACTTATTTCAACATGTTCATCCCACCTATATGTACTTTTTTCACAACCCTTAGCCATACAAATTGCTGAAATGATTGGCATCTTATATATTTTTCTAGAACTCTCCAATATATCTATGACTCAACATCCCGATAGCATGTTTTCTTATCCAACCTATTCCAATCACACTGGAAACACCTACATGTCTCCCCGTTGTTGCAATGTGATGTCCCTTAAAAATAAGAGGACAGCGATATAGAAATAAACTGAACGAGTACAGTAATGACAGAATGCTCACTAACTAATAGAAGATGTCTTATAAATCAAAAGATATTTCGAAAAGCATACTTTCTAGAAATGTATTTATCAAGGAAGACACTTTTGGGGTCTCTTTAAGGGGTTTTCCTATGGTTTCCTACGTGTTTCACTGTTCTACATAATCCTTTCATGTTTTCTTAGTTGAAAATTTTACCAAAGGGCGTTTCCCAAGTCCATTCCATTTATGGTTTCCTGTACCTATTTCCCGATGTGGCAACAATATTGAAAAGAAAAACTTGAGAAGACCAAGTATATAATATTGAAGGAAATTAAACCAAGAGATATATTGGGTAAAAAATATGCAGGGTGAATCGTGTGATTTTCTACAGCTAGATCATTAGGGAAACATAATTAATAAGCTTGAACAAGTAGAAAAAGAAGCACTCGACGAAGAGAAAGGCTAGCCAGATCAATCAGTGAGGCTTCAAAACTATTTCATGTATAAATTTATATGAACCCCATCCTCGAATTACCCCCAAGGTTCTAAAAAGCGCTAGGCGCTAGTCGGGCGGTGGGGGGGCGCCTAGCGCCTAGGCGGCCTAGGCGTTTTGCCTTTTTTTAATTATTTTAATTATTATTTTGATATTATATAATATATATATATATATATGTTTAAAAATTAATATAAGTTCAAGATTATCCTAAACCATTATTTTAAAAAACAAGTATATAACCATAATTCAAGATTGAGTGATTAAAAAGAACAAAAGAAAACATGGTCCGCCTGGCCAGCATCAGCCAGCCTGGCCCGCCTGGCTAACCTCAGACCGCCTGGCCAGCCTAGCTCCGCCTAGACAGCCTAGGCGGCCGCCTTGCCCCGCCTAGACCGCCTAGGCGGCCGCCTAGCTCCGCCTGGGAGCTTGGTCGCTTTTCTGGAGCGCCTAGGGCCTAGGCGAGGCGGTGGGGGCTGCCTAGCGCCTAGGCGGCCGCCTGGGCCGCTTTTTAGAACACTGATTACCCCTAGAAGCCCTCTTATGCATCTGAGATACAATAAAAGCATTAAGGTGACCTAGCTTTTTCTTTATACTTTCACCTTAATATGATTTTTTTCTCCATATTTTTTTTGTTGGGAATGTTGTTTCACTATGACTCTTTTTGGCTTATGAATGCAATTCCCTATCCACCAAGTGGCCCTCTAGGTTTCATAGCAAGTACCTCTCTTGCCAATTTGCCTAAGATAGGTATTTGGCACCTATCTTACAAAGTTGACGTTACGTTGACATTCTGTTAGAGAATTTTTTGTCAATATTTTTGTGGACCCTTCTTAATTTGAGGTTTGCGCCATACCCGACCCCATCTTAATGGAATAAGACTTGTATGAGGAGAAAGAACAACTTCTGAGTTGGATCGTGTATTGATTAACTTGGAAAAATGGGCCAACAATTGTAAGATGGTAAGTAATTCTAAGTGTGTTCAGTTACAGTATAAGTTGTGTTGATTGTATTCATCTAGATACTTTTGAATCGATTAATGTGCCCAAAATACAAGAATAGGTGAAGAATAGAAAAGAAATTTCCATTCATTAATTTGACTTTCTACATAAGAACTTGTCAATAAATTTCTCCATGTGAAGTTTCACAGATTATAGAAAGGAGACAGTCAAAAGAATCCAAACTTTATTTATTAAGGAAAATTAGAAATAAAAAGTCACAACAATATGATCACAAAAGTCACAAATCATCACAGGATTATATCTGATCATAAACTCAAAAGGTAAGAGGCATGATATGCAGCAACGCAGCCTCCTGCATTAGGTGAACAATGGAGCAGCTCGTTGATGGATCAGGTCCCCAAGAATTTAGTTGGGGTATCCCCTTGCCCAGCCAACAAGCTTCTGCATAGTTATATTAGTGCAGGAGGCTGAGTTGCAATAATTTTCCCTGAAAAATAATACAGACAAAAAATTACCTGCATCAAGAAAGCAGAACCTCTGGTTTCCTCATCAACATGAGGTAAGGAACTGCTTTGAACATCCTCTTTGTTTCGAGGTTGTTGCTCAGAAGTAGTCTTCTCTGTACTTACTCTATGTTTAGACATTGTCACTGAACTAGCATTGGCATGCTGAGTTCTAGCCTTGTCAGAGCTTCCAACTTCTGCTGGTCCACATGATGATAGTTGCAATATTTGCTTACAGTATGTCCCCAAATCACTGGAGATAGAAGATTTTTGTGGTAAATGTCTTGCATCAACGTCACATAACTGCTTCACAGAGGCACCATTTGCACAATTGTCTGCAATATAGCCAGTTTCCAATAGTTTCGGTTTTTTTACAGAACAAGGTGTAAACTCTACTTGAGTCCTTTGGCGTTCAGAGTATGGGGCATCACTAGTCAAATCAACTACTTCATCATCCTGATACAGAGTATCTCTCCTGATGTTTTCATTAGCTTGTAATCTGTTCTGAAAGTGAAAAGGATTTTTTGAGTTCTGTAAAGCCAAGTGATGGTTTTGTTTGGTAGAAAGAGTCGAGCGATTGGCAGGGACAATTTTCCCCAGCAGATCATTTGTGTTGCCTCTGGTATCTAAAAGTGCATATGATAATGGCTTCCTAGATAAATGTTCAGCAGTTGAAGGCTGGCAAAAAAAGCAGGAGCATAAATGCACTGTACCATAACAAAATTAGCAGTAAGAACACTATTAGAACATAAATGACATAATTGTAAGATATATACCAGACTGGTGAGAGTTTTTGATGATAATTGTTTGTCCTGATGCAGCCCAATGTTCTCTAACAGAAATTATCCAAGAATATTCTCAATTAGCTCCCAAATAAGCTACTGGCATATAATTAACTGAAAGCTTTGAATGATAACAAGATTATTATATCAACAAGAAAATGAAAAGAACCAAAGAAAAGAAGGGCAGAGGAATTATTAAATAAGTAAAATTCAACGACTAGTTGATATTTACAGAAAGGCAATAAATGGCGATAAATCACCGATTTTTCCCCTTGTTGCTGGTCATCGATACGATAACAGCAAGCATTCCCATTTCTATGGGAAATCGGCGATTAGTCGCCATGCCGCCAATAAAATGGGCAGCCCAATAAAGGCTGGCCAACACTGGGAATAAGTAGCCCTACTTTTCCGCCTTGTCATTGAAATCACTTAGAGAGCTCATAAGGTAAGAAGTGAGCAGAATTTGAAATCAATACAAAAATAAAGCAGAATAAAGACTCGTGCAAGTTATATTTACCAACGGCTAAGCTTTCTGCTTGTTTGGGTTTAGCTGGACCACTAGTCCCTTTGTCTCGGAAGAATTTAGTCAATGTAAAAACTGTGTCACCAAATCTAGGGTAACACTGCAAGAAAAAGATGAAGATTAGCAATTAATTTTACAACATAAATATCCAAAACCAAATCCCATAATGACCTTGATATGAGGCCGGAGCCAATATGACATTTGAGATTGAAAACTTTGCTGCATAAACCTACATATGACAGAGAAAAGGTGACGAGTTAGCAAAGGTACAGATGAGAGACGGGTGGCCAATGATAAAGGAAAGGTGCAGTTAAGATATCCAGAATAAGAGAAAGAATCACCACTTCCGGTGCCCGCATGCGCCCAGTGAAATGCTAATGCTTTCCCTGACCTTTACGCACAGGGCAACAAGAAGTGGTGTGATGCACAGTGGGAGGGGGATCACATTACCTAGGAGGATGTTGTTTTAGGAGTAGCAGAATCTAGAAAAAATAACTTCACTAACGAAAAATAAACTCATGATGAACAAACCATGAATTGTATCACCTTGTTAATGGGGTCATTCTTAAAATTATAAACAATACTAACTATAATTAAAATGTACTTTGAACATTGTATAAATAGGTAAATATAAACTCCACAAATTCTCACTCCGACAGATTTCATATTTCTAAAATTCTCAATTAATAGAACGCCTGTAGAGATGCAAGGATTTTTCCTCTACACCAAAACTGATACACAGCATACAATAGCTGAGAATGAGTCATGCCAAGGTTCTGCATTCCCCAACTTAACACTCGGCTTAGTGAAGATTGCAGCAAATAGTGACTATTAATAAAGTTTCCAGTAAAATGATTAGCTTCACCTTTCATCACAGAAAATTATTGCTCCATAATCATGACGATGTCTAATGACACGGCCAACAGCCTGATTCACGGCCCTTCCTGCTTGCTGGACATACCACCCCTCCCCAGTCAGAACCTGTATGATAGCAACCAAGTTGAACAGTATCTTGAATAATAAAAAATAGTTAACAAGAATCCTGAAGTAATGCTTTTACCATTACCATGCCAAAAATGTAAACAATAAACTTGTCTTTTGAATCAAAGATTTGTTATCTAATATAATAAGGCTCTAAAAGTGACATAGACATTACAAGGGAAGTCCAGACAACGATCTTATGTTAAACATTCAAGAACTTCTATGACCACAAAATATTTCTTAAAGTTTAAACATTCCTACCAAAATTGTATTACCTCAGAGTCTTTTTTGCGAGATAGAACCTGCTCGTCCAAGTACTCACGTTTGAGTCGCACCTACAACCGAGATATTGTGCAAGGAAAAGAAAAATATTAGTTATAATTTAGAATGTGGCATCGCTAGAAATCACCATCAGAAAATAAAGGTCAGAAGGTGCTGCATGAGTTAATCAGCAAGTGCAAAACAACACATTGAGTTGCCTGCCAAGCAATTAATTGAATCAAAAGTCAAAACACATAAACCCTTATACATGTAAAGCAGGGTAACCACCTTGCAAAAAAATAGATGCCAAGGATGGAATAGTGACGTAAGAACCTATGCCGGTACACCACAATCCTAAGTACCGGCTACCTTGTAGTTGTTGGTCGTCAACATAGCGCATAAAACTTCAATAAAGACGCAAACTAGGATTAACTACCATACATCTTTGTGAGATATGAATACAATGACAAGGGCAGGACAAGATCTAACAAGCATCAAACTAACACAAAACACTGAACTTCTGGAGGGCATTTAAGGGAAAAACAGCAGATTTTCCATAAAATGCAACAGAAATAATAAAAGGCAAGGATCGATCAATCATGAATAGGGCACATTTAGGACAACAATAGGTGATCAAATATGTGGTTTTCAGATGTGATGTCACACAGTTTTGCAAGAAATTCCAGTAAAGTAGAAGTACAAAAGAAAATTAGAGGAGGGAACAAAATAAACCTCGATGGAACAACTTTGTGGATGTAAGGAGTCGTTAATGATCCCCTCATAGAGCAAGGCCAGTGGCCGGGAACCTTCGAATCATTCAGAGTTGTAAAGCTAACTCTCGATCATGGACTAAGGAGATAAAGAAGAAGACTCTCGATGGGGGGCATGAGCCTCTCCCAATGAGGTTTTCTCTCATAAACTTTAGATCGAAAATTTTCTTCTCATTTTTATTCTCTTGTTATAGGCGAAGAGCAATCTAATAAAGGGGGAAGATCAAATGATATCATGCATGTTGAGCGGTTAGTCCCACGTCGGTAATGGGAGAGCCGGAGATCATTGTCTTCATAAACCCATTGTGCTCTCCCTCTCCATAAGGTCGGCCTTTTGGAGTAATCCGGGTGTTGTCAAATGGTATCAGAGCAACTAATGACTTGCAACTAAAGACTTGTTGTTGGCACTTGGGAGACATTGCAACTCCAGGTATGTCAAATTGGTTGTCCACCATCAAGTAACCAAGGACAACCCTCGGGAGACATTGCAACTAAAGACTTATTGTTGGCAGATAAGTAACTCATGGTATGTCAAATTGAATATTTTCTAACCAAATAATTAAGGCTTCCTCAAAAAACGAGGAAGTTCTATGAGCAACATTTGCATCTAGTGTACAATCAATTCAACCCGCGGCTAGCAAGTTGAAAGGCATACTACTCCCCTGAAAGGGAGAATGGCCCTACCAGCGAAATTGTTGCTACTATCTTGGTTTTTCTATTTCTTGTGCATCACTGATGAGATATAGTAAGAAATTGTTCAGCAAAGTAGAAAAGAACCTAGAAGATAGGCAGTGTTCATTCAAGTAAGAAGAGTTCATAAAAAGAAACGATGGAAACAAGGGTTTACGATTATCAGAGAAATAAACCACACATTGCATGGCAAATGGTTGCAGCATGTAGCAAACAATTAGAGGGATAAGGAAGATTATACTAATAGTAATTTTAAGCACAAAAAGGAAGCAAAGATGGGGACAAGTGTTCACGATTATCAAAGATAATGCTTGGAAATTGGTTGCAGCATGTAGCAAACAATGACAGGAACATGGAGGACTATTGTCAAAAAGTAACTTCGAGTACAAAAAGGAATTTTTCTAGCCTATGGAGAACCTGAGTGCAATGAACTATTACATACCGGTACGACGTTAGACTAGGTATACAGGACAGATCAAAGTTTTTGAAGCAAAGGTTATGTAGATGACATGGCATTGGGTGAGTGGTATTGTTACGATCTCACACTGTCTTAAAAAACATGGTTTTGGTCTGCTATGAGAGGGGGTTTATGTGGTATCCCAATAAACATGGAAATTAATGGAAGTTACAGCAAGACGAAAGTAAAATAGTATCGGTTTCCTGCAAGAGAATATACTCAGATACGGCAAGAGATACCAGGCACTGATGGAAGAAACAAAAACAGATTTTTCACTTTTTAACTGATTGATGCAATGCTTAAAAAACTGACTTGACCTCCTTGTGTTCCTTAAAGGAGAAGCAAGGGTATGGACAGCCAGTTAAATAATTCAGATGTAAAATAAATCAGTAAAAAGAGGCAATCAATTTGTGATGAATGAAAAGGCTAAGAAAGAAGACATCTATTTATTACCCGTATGGTTTTAAAATGAGATAAATACAGCCGAAGGGAGTTTTAGCTTCCTCCTTACTGAACTGTAAGCTGGATTCTTTTCCAATGAAATACCTAGGGATTCCCATCAGCAATAAACTCATGGGTAGATCTGTTTGGATCAAAGTGGTGGAAAAGGTGGAAGGTCGTTTATCTAACTGGAAAGGGAAGTTCCTCTCGCTAGGGGGGCACCTAACCCTAGTCAATTATGTGCTTTCCTCTATCATGTCTTACTATTTAGCGTTCTACTACATTCCGTCCTGGGTCATTAAGAGAATAGATGGGATTCGCAACGTTTTTCTTTGGAAAGGAGTCGATGGCTCAGCGGGGTCCTACCACCTAGCGAATTGGGGTCTCACGTGCAAGTCGAGGGATCAGGGAGGCCTGGGAGTAACTAATCTGAGAGATTTCAACCGAGCTCTACTAGGTAAATGGTGGTGGAGGCTTCAGAACGACCAGGGGGATCACTGGTCTTCTATCATTAGAGACAGATATTTTAAGCGTTTTTCTCCCTTACAAGCCAGAAGTAGGAAATCA
Organism: Chamaelirium japonicum; assembly: GCA_947650365.1. NCBI lineage: Eukaryota > Viridiplantae > Streptophyta > Magnoliopsida > Liliales > Melanthiaceae > Chamaelirium > Chamaelirium japonicum. The sequence goes on along the minus strand of OX393559.1, from coordinate 5,247,944 downwards.
AGAAAGCTTTCTCCATTTTGGAAAGGTATTTGCAAAGTAGGAGCTCCTTTCCGTACCTGCATAAGGCTGATCCCAGGTAATGGCAAGAACATCAAATTCTGGACCGATCATTGGGTTAAGGACATCAGTCTGGCTTCCCTGTTCTATGACCTTTTTATTCTGGCTTGGGATACTCAGGCATCAGTTCATTCCCAGACTTCGGATTCACCAGATGGTCGAATTTGGTTGGTTAAATTTAGAAGAACGATTCCAGAATCTCTTCAGATTCAACTTTCTGATCTATACCAGATCTTGGAGCCCTTCACTCTTGGGGGAGGAAGAGACACTTCTAGATGGAAGCGGGAGAATTCAGGGGTTTTTTCGGTAAAATATTTCTATAGATTTTTCAATAATGGAGGTCTTATTTGCCCCATAGCGAGTCATCTTTGGAAGTCGCTAGTTCCTTTTAAGACAAGGATCTTCATGTGGCTAGCCATCCGGGAGAAACTATTGACAAGAGTGAATCTTCGCCGGAGGAACAACCCCAATGTTCCAAACTTGTCGTGTCCCCTTTGCCACTCACATAGAGAAGACGTTAACTACCTCTTCCTCCGCTGTCCCTTCTCCCGGAACCTCTGGTCCAAGTTGAAGCAACACTTCAGAATCAGGGGTCACCCTGGATCCATTCGCTCCCTTTGGACGCTTTGGCGATCTCGAAGAGTGAAAAAGGCGCTTCGTCCAGCATGGGATCTGCTGGCAATTGGCCTTTGCTGGAGCATTTGGCGTGAACGCAATGCTAGAGTCTTCTCAAACAAGGAATTACCTTTCGGGATCATCTGGTCCAACTTTGTAGTTATGGTTATCAGCTGGTCGTCAGGTTTCCCTGTTAAGCACTCGGGGATGATTAGCCCTTTCCTTTGTAGCTTATAACTTCTAATTTATTTTAATAAAGCTTGGGGTATGCTCAACCCCATCCTCTCCTTCTCGGAGAGGAATTGCTCAAAAAATAAAAAAAGATAAATACAATGTCATTAAAGGCCATGCAAAGCTTGAAAGGCATATAGATCAAATTCCACAATATCGAATGATCAGGCAAAGGTGCTGAACATCACTAATTTTAGGTTCTCCTTCCTATGACTTTCGGGACTTTGTTTGTATTTAATCTGAACGTCCAATATACACCTTTTAAGATATTAAGTTCCCATGATTTTATTCTCTAAAGAAAGTAAGAAACTTCAATTGCCTTCAGGCTCTAGTTGCATATTTTCCACAAATTTATCAGAAAATCCATAACTTAGAGGATATCAGACCTTGGGATCAGTCCTCATAGAGAAAGGCATGCCAGTGATAACTACGGCTCTCCCAGTTTGGTCAGCAAAATCCAGACCTTCGCTTACCTGGAAGTTGAAGGATTAAAAGTAAATTCTGACAGGCACACAAGCATTCAAGGTGAGGTACGATAAATGAAACCAACATATTCATATTCACCAAAAAGAATATTGAAAAATCATCATTTGAGGAAAAATAAAACAAACTAAGATAAATAATGTCTTTTATAATTTATAGTGTTTGCAGACTTCCTTTTCATGAATCCAAGATACCACGATTAGTTAAATCAACAAGAGTTATCATCATAAATTTGCATTAAGGTTAGATAACAACTATGTCACAAACTGTGAGGTACCTGAAATCAAGGTTCGAAATTTCCATTTCGGTCAATATTTCGACCTTCTAGATATGGAAATATTTCGTGGAAATATTTCGACAGTGTGGAAATATTGTGATTTGATAGAAATGGTGGAAATATTGATTTTTTTTTAATGGAATTTTTGAATGAAACTTTGGATAGTCATAAACCAAGTATAGATACACACTTTAGAACACTCAGATAATATTTGCACCCTATCTATAGGCTTAGAGCTTCATATAACATGTATTCTATACATATTGGGCCGATAACTAGTAAACTGGAAAACATAAACTTCATCAACTTCATATATTTACATATATTTACCACTGTTTTAAAACTCGCTGACTCGACTCGAAACTCGGCCGAGTCGACTCGACTCGGCTGAGTTTCGATCCGACTCGGTCCAAAACTCGGTTTGGCAACTACTCGGACCAAAACTCGAGTGACTCAGACCAAAACTCGAGTGACTCGGGTGAGTCACTCGAGTTTTTGGGGTGTGTGACTCGGTTCGAGTCTTGATCGTTGTATTTTTTGGGGTAAAATCGGGATCCGGTAGAACAATTTATGTTTTGTAATGACATGTTATTTGGTGATAAGCTTTAAGGTCATCAAAACTTGTTAGATATCCATTTTTAAATATATATAATATTTAAAATATATTATATAATGTCGACTTTTTTGTATCGAGTTTTGTCGGGTTTTAGCCGAGTTGTCGAGTCAACTCGACTCATTAAGGTTTCGAGTCGAGTCGAGTTTTCGTGTTTTAAAACACTGATATTTACATTGTTTACATCATGAAGAATGCATCACTCTTCTTCACTCGTCCAAGTAATCTCTTCTTCGCTCGTCCAACTGAAGGCATCAGTGATGATCCTTGCCTCCTTGGACGAGAGAGAGGTGAGCAAGAGAGGGAAACGAAAGAGAGAGATGAAAGAGAAGAGACAGCAGAGGCTGCAGAGCACACCTAACCCAGGCTGCTAACACTCATAAATAGAAGAAAAAAAACCGCAAAATTTCGCCAAAAACTGGGTCAGTTTCGCGATATTTCGACGAAATATCAGATTGCATAGCGAAATATCGTCAAAACCGCAAAATATCACACAGGAAAGCGACAGCACCAGTCTCTTTCGATGGTGTGGACCCCAGCCTGCTCGAAAGGGACAAACTCGTAAATCTCATGAGAATTTCGCGTGAAATATCAAAAAATCTCGCGAAATCTCGCGAAACATCTAGCCGAAAAGCGACAGGCGTCGGTCGCTTTCGACCGCCCCATGTGACGTGGGCCCTAGCTGTCTGTACGAAATCTTGCGATATCTCGCACATCGATAATTTCATGTGAGATATCGCAATATGATAGCTTTTGCTCTGCCGCCCCACGTGACGTGGGCACCAGCTGTCTCCCGAAATGTCGCGATATTTCGCTTTTCTCGTATTTCGCACGAAATATCGCGATTTATTCGTGATTTCCATTCCGTTCGAAACAGCAGGCGGGATTTCGTGCCAGTCTTTGAGAAAACCGCGATATTTCTCAAAATTTTGAACCTTGCCTGAAATATAGTAACAGGAAGCAGTTGAAAACAAAATAATTCATAGTTAACAAGATTAATTTCCAGTCCCAACAAAGCTTCAAGCAAAATCATGTCTCAATAATATTTCAACATTAGAAATGCATGTAGTAGGATCTATTACCTATCTAAGCAACATTATCAAATAAGCAAAATCTGGTTTTATAACTTCCACCGGTGGTTAATCCTTTTTGAATTTCAAATTTCTCTCTCCAATTTTCTTTTATGGTAAAGGTTTGAGTGAACCGGTCTGATTTAATCGACTTGTGGTTCGGGTCTTGAATCCGAGTCGACTTACTGCGACTCAAAGTTCGACAAAGTTAACTTTTGATCCGATCTTTTTCTGACTTGGTGGACTTAACGAGTCTGTTGAACCCAGTGTAAGCTTACTTGTAAGAGCTTGAGCTTGATTATTCTTCGGCCTTGTATATCGGCTTGTCAAATGATGCATATCTCTAAGTATTATTCTACTGACTTAGAGATAATCTTTGGATGATTGGGATATAGCATTTTTCTTACTCTCCCATTTTCCAGACTTAGTCAAATTTCTCAGTATAGAGAAAGATTTCTCTGATCATCAGGGAAATAGTGCTTTCCAGACTTAGCCAAATTTCAGAGTGCAGATCGAGATTTCCCTGATCACTAGGGAAATAGTGCCTTCCAGACTTAGTCAAATTTCTGAGTGTAGAGAAAGATTTCCTTGGTCATCAAGGAAATAGTGTCTTCCAGACTTAGCCAAATTTTAGAGTGCAGATCGAGATTTCCCTAGTCACTAGAAAAATAGTGCCTTCCATACTTAGTCAAATTTCTGAGTGTAGAAAAAGATTTCCCTGGTCATCAGGGAAATAGTGCCTTCCAGACTTAGCCAAATTTCTGAGTATAAATAAAGATTTCCTTGATCATTAGGAAAATAATGACTTCCAAACCTAGCCAAATTTTCGAGTGCAGATCGAGATTTCCCTGGTCACTAGGATAGTGCCTTCCAGACTTAGCCAAATTTCTGAGTGTAAAGAAAGATTTCCCTGGTCACTAGGGAAAGTGCCTTCCAGACTTAGTCAAATTTTTTAGTGTAAAGAAAGATTTCCCTGGTCAGTAGGGAAATAGTGTCTTCTAGACTTAGTCAAATTTCTGAGTATAGAAAAAGATTTCCCTGGTCATCAGGGAAATAGTGCCTTCCAGACTTAGCCAAATTTCTAAGTATAGAGAAAGATTTCCCTGATCATGCGGAAAATAATGTCTTCCAGACTTAAGTCAAATTTCCGAATGCAGATCGAGATTTCCCTGGTCACTAGGGAAAGTGTCTTCCAAACTTAGCCAAATTTCTGAGTGTAAAGAACGATTTCCCTGGTCATCAGGGAAATAGTGCCTTCCAGACTTAGCTAAATGTGACGTGCGGTGTTGCACCGCAGCCATCTGATGCACCAGCTGCGTGCATCGCATGCACACAGTGGAGCATCGGACGGCTGCAGTGTGACACCACACGCACCGCATGCCACACCGTAACAACCCTATATATATATATATATATATATATATATATATATATATATATATATATATATATATATATATATAGGGGTGGGATCCGTTGACAACCCAAAATGGGAGGTAAATTTACCTCCCACTTACAACTCGCCATAATCGTTGGATAGAAGTTTCCGAATTTGCTGATTTTTTGTGAGGATGATCAACATGGCAAGTTGATCATCCCTTCAAAAAATCAGCAAATTCTGAAACTTATAAGGGCATCAAATGTGTTATTCAAATTAACGGTTCAAATAGACGGTTCAAAAACGCTTAATTCAATCAGCGCCCTTAGAAGTTTCAGATTTTGTTAATTTTTTGTGAGGATGATCAACTTGCCATAGTGATCATCCTCACAAAAAATCAACAAAATCTGAAACTTCTAAGGGCGCCGATTGAATCAAGGTTTTCTGAACCGTTAATTTGAATAACACATTTGACGCCCTTATAAGTTTCCGAATTTGCTGATTTTTTGTGAGGATGATCAACTTGCCATGTTTATCATCCTCACCAAAAATCAGCAAATTCGGAAACCTCTATCCACCGATTGAATCAAGTTTAAAATGGGAGGTAAATTTACCTCCCATTTTGGGTTGTCAACGGATCCCAATCCATATATATATATATATATATATATATATATATATATATATATATATATATATATATATATATATATATATATATATATATATATATATATATATATATATATATATATATATATATATATATATATTAATGATAGACCAACTGTCTAAAAAATGTGTACTATATGCAGTTAACTATATCATTTACTTCATGCTTAACCCATGATAAGGAATTATGGACTGAATTGGAATCCCATTGTCTTGACTATTATAATCAAGTTAACAACCTGAAACATCATACTAGTGTGAGATGACGGTCCCATACTAGTATTGAAGCAACAGTGATAAATCGGTAAATTCAAAATGGTGGATTACCCTTGATGCATAGAGATCAACACCGTAACCACCACCCACCCACACACACACGCGCGCGCACACCACCACAAAACCAAAAATGAGGACAATAATCAAAGAATAAAAATAATATTATATATATGGATAAGGATCAGATGACCCATGAAATTTTGACCCATCATCCTAAATTCCTAATCATTGGATTCGGGTTTCAGAATGTGCTGATTTTTTGTAGAGGTGTTATCTATGGTATGTTGATCTTCCTCCCAAAAAATCATCACATTCTAAAACCTCTAGGGCCATCAAATGTTATAAGTTTTTTCAACAGTCAATTTCAACCATTGATTTGAAGAGCACATTTGATGCACTTCGAGGTTTTAGAATGTGTTGGTTTTTGATGATCAACATACCATAGATAGCACCTCTACAAAAAGTCAGCACATTCTAAAACCCAAATCCAACATTAGGATGATGGGTCAAATATGGGTCAGCCGATCCTGACCCTATATATATATATATATATATATATATATATATATATATATATATATATATATATATATATATAGGATACGGGGTATAGGTTGGCGGCCTATTTCGACGAAATGGGCAGCCACCCATTTGACACCCCTAGGAGTCTTAGAATATGCTATTTTTTGTGAGCATAAGCACCTTACCTTAGATAGTGCACCTACAAAAAATCAGCACATTCTAAAACTTTTAGATGCATCAAATGTTATATTTCAGATTAACGGTTACAACGGATGTTCGATAAGACTTCTAACATTTGATGCCCCTAAGAGTTTTAGAATGTGCTGATTTTTTGTAGGTGTTCTATCTAAGATAAGGTGCTTATGCTCACAAAAAATCAGCACATTCTAAAACTCCTAAGGGCTTCAAATGGGTGGCTGCCCATTTCGCCGAAATAGGCTGGCAACTTATTTCCCGTTTCCTCTCTCTCTCTCTCTATCTGTCTGTCTGTCTGTCTGTCTGTCTGTCTGTCTGTCTGTCTATCTATCTATCTATCTATATATATATATATATAATCTGTCTGTCTATCTGTCTATCTATCTATCTATCTATCTATCTATCTATCTATCTATCTATATATATATATATATATATATATATATATATATATATATATATATATATATATATATATATATATATATATAAAGATGGTAACCCCAAATCTAATACAAGACTTGTAAAGGAACCAAACAGTATAATAAAATAAACTTCTACAAACTTGAACTTTCTGAAGAAATGATGGCTTCCGGTTGAGAATGATTGGCAACTAACCAATTGACTTGATTGATTGATGGACGGAGTACTGCCTTGCAGGCTCATTAGCCATTCCAAGTTTGCAGTAAATCACATTCATGTTATATAAATGTATATAGCCGTATTCCTTTGATTTTAGTGAAATATACTTTTCTCTGAAAGAAAAATCATGTCAAAGCAAAATTTTATTTAAAAACGTTAAACAAGTTCCCAAAACAAACACCTTAATACATGCACCACTGCCTCTTGATCGATAAGTTCATCATTCTAACATGAGATTCCTTAAGAAAACTGAAACTGGTTCAAGTTACTAATCCAGGTCAAGCAACTACTTGATAAGACTCTAAGCATGCAGGAATTGCATAAACAAAGATACTAATATGTTATATAATCCAAGAAAGTGAACTGACTTTGCCACGACAAACGGCAAAAAATATTGCCCCAGAAGTAGAATTGTCACGCAATTTTGCTTCAAAATCCTGAGAGAATAAAAACAGCACATATTAGTGGAACAACTGAGGAATATGTACAATCTTAAGAGGGAGATCTAGAAATATCATGCAGAGGTGGTGGGAATGGTTTCAGAATAGAAAACCGCTGATTGATAACAGTCAATACCTCAATGGCATGTGGAAAAAGAGCAGACTGTTTAGGCTCTATAACGGGTTGTTTATTTCTGCATATCCTTTCCCAGATTGTGTTGACATCAGTGGAGCTTGCATGACTCTGCAAAAGCATCGCTTTGTTTATAGCAATAGCATTTTACAGTACGGACATTACGGAGCTTTGCCTTACCATGTTCTTCCAACACTCTATGCACCGGTCCATAAGGTAGTAAGAGGGGAAGAACACCAGTAATCCATCAGGCACAATTCGAGCAAAATTCACTGCAGCATACACATGAAATTGGTCATCTGAATGAAGAACAATAACGTATAAATTACTCAAATTTTTGATTTCACAATTTTTATTCTTACCAATAGCATTTCCAAGCTCTTGCTTATATTCTAGAGAATCACGACTCCGGTAAGACGAATTAAATGAGTAACCAGATGGACCACTAGGCACAACTCCAACCCATACTTGATTGGGAGATATTACATGAGGGTTCTCCAACCTGACTGGAAACTCCCTAAGGTTGAAACACGAAAAAAAAAAATCATATTTCTAGAAAATGCAGAAGAAAATATGTAAACATGAAAAGAAAAGGAAACAGAAAATTTGACATACAAGTTCAGTTCCAGGGCAAAGGAGTCCAGGGGAGATAGAGTGCCAGATGTCAACAAGATTGAGCGGACTTCCATTTTTATGAATTCTTCCATGGCAAGTCCCGGATTAAAACACCACCAGCTAAGTGTTCTTGACGACTTACCTACAAACATCACAATAAAACCACTGTTAAACAATTGTTAGAAAAAGTACCTTAACTTTTCAAAAATCATGTCAGATTAATATGCTTGCCATTTTCCATTGAATTATTGACAACGTGCATGGGGACTGGGGAGCAATCAGCAAGAGATGCAGTTTTGATGAGAAAAATCAGCTTCGATTCATGGCGGGACTTGACTCATGTAGCCATATCTTCTACTCTTGTCATCTATGAATCAGCTACCAATGCCACATAATCAAGAAGAAATATCATGATGTATCTTATTTGCAGATGATAGTGTTAATTGATGAGACAAAGAAAGGGTTGGATGCTAGAGCGGAATAGTAATGATAAGGACACCCCACTCAGATTGATGGCCAGGAACATAACAATGTGATTTTTCTTGGCATCTTGGGTGTAATATATAGAAGAATGGAGAGATAAAAAAGGTAAATATCCAATAGAATTAGCGTTGGGAGGAAGAAGTGGAGAGGGCCTTTGAGGGTGCTATAGGATTGATGTATGCCTCCAAACCTAAGGGTAGAGTATCAGTGGAGATAAAGCACACAAGAAGAGTGACGGTGAGAAGGATGTTGAGGTGGATATGTGTGAAAACTAGGAGAGATGAAGTGAAGAATGAGCATATCAAAGGAAGAGTAGGAATTATATCAAATTATCAATTAAGGACAAAGTGGTGGAAACAAGTTAAAGGCGGTATGGGCATGTTCAGTGGAGTGCAGAGGTGGCATCAGTAAGAAGAGGGTCTCAAAATATTGTGTAGGGGTCAAGAAAGAGAATAGGCAGACCTAAAACAACATGGATGGAAGTTGTTACGAAAGACATGAAAAAACTTGCAGTGACACTACGAGATAGCCCTTGACAAGCCTGACTAATGCAAAAGGATTCATAAAGTCGACCATAAGTATATACAACAAGGCTTGATGGTTATGGCTATGTTACATTAAAATATAAATGTAGAATACACTATTGCATCTAAAAGGTTAGTTAATAATATGCAAGTGTATATGAACATGCATCCATTACATTGCTTTCCTACACCTAACTGAAACAACATAACCTATGACAACAAGAAAGCATACAAATGACAACAATTTCAAGTACCACAAATATCAACCATAAATGCAGTTCCATGGGAATGAACACTAGAAAACATGTAATGCTAGTAATGAAACTAAAAGGCATCAAAACCGGATCGGAGTACAAACATGAAAATATCTAATTGATAAAAAATGGTTACTGGCTGCTTTAAGTATTGATTCAATGAAACGGGACGAAAGTTAAGCAAGTTTTGGGTGAATTCCATGAAGTAATGGCACATAAATCCACATTGACTTATCCTACAAAAATTGAGGTGTGCGTACAATCTCATGTATTAGCTTATAAAACGATTGTAGAATATATGTATCGTTAAGCATAATAGGAGGTATACATACCACTAGCACATTAACATGTGTGATGCCTTCGACACAATCCCATAGAACATGCACACTCACATAATCAGTTTCTACAGGAAGGATGATCAGCCCTTAGGTATTTCGTAGATCAGATGACAACGAGATCAGGTAGGTAAAACAACAGCAAAACTATGAGAAAATAAGAACTGATCATTGCAAGCCCAGAAAATCACAAAGGTGATATTCAGAGACCAAGGTCATCATCACAGGCAAGCATTAACCATTGTGGTTCACCAATATGATAAGTAAGAAGGCAAGTCAGCAAGCACATTAACATGGTACCAGGAGCTACACTGAGAAAGACCAATAACCATCAACACAAGCCAATGTGTGTGAGGTTAAAAACTTAAAATCTCCAAAGAACACCTTACGAAGAAGAAGCACATTGTGGATGCTACCTAGTAGAAGTCAATAAATGCGGATTCAAATCTCTAAAGAATACTCCAACTAGTGTGGATAACCAATTGATAATTTTGAGAGAGCAAACACAAATATCGTGAGCTGCAACTGGGTAGCTTTTAACTTGTCTACTATCACGGGCTTTGCAGAATTTAAGGATGAAGAATTCAAGCAAGTGGTCTTCAGCTAGAGGGATGGTGAGTCATGACCTGATGGATTCGGTATTTTTTTCATCCAGAATTACCTGGCCAAGGTGGGACCATATGTTTGTAGGCTACTCAGAGACCTCCTTGGCCACAAGGTTAACCTTCACACCCTTAAATTCTCCTGAACAATACTTCGCACCAACTGGTGTTGGAGCGCGTGGCTCCTCTCTCCGATGTGAACCGTTGGCTGAATGTCACTAGTGACATTCAGCCGTTAACAAGTTCTGACAGAATATCACTAGTGACATCCACCCGGGCTAGTGATATTCTGTCAGAACTCTGAACAGCTGAATGTCACTAGTGACAGTCATCCAATGGTTCACATCGGAAATAGGAGCCACATGTGCCAACACTGGTTGGTGCAAAGTATTGTTCAATTATCCTGGGTAGTTCTGATTCTGAATACTGAAGGACAAGATCACGTAATAGACTTCAGGTCAATGTATGCCCAATTGTCCCTATAAAATCCACAAAAGTCCTAGCCATGAGACTCTCTACAGTGTCGGATACCATAGTTCAAAAGAATTGGTTCGCTCTCATAGAAGGGAGAATCATCCTAGAAAGTATTGCAACTACCCTAGAAGTCCTATATCATTAGACGGAATAAGGGAAAGAAGGCCATCAAAGCTTGACTTCGAAAAGCCTTTGACTGCAGTAGTTAGGACTTTTCCAGCAAGTTTTGAAAGCGAAAGGGTTCCCCGGTGACTGGCTAATACGGATGAGTTTCTATTCTCAACCAAGATAGATTGCCTTATCAACTGGGAGGATTCAACTTCTTGAAAAATGGGGCGATTTGTGAAACAGCGATGCCCCCATTCCCCTCCTCATCTTGGTGATCAACGCTTTTTATGCCATCCTCAAACGAGCATATCAAATAGCAAACATCTCCGACATTGAAGAGGCGAATTGGATAATCTCGAACCTACACTTCACCAACAAAACCATTTTATTCTGCGAGACATACTTATCCCAGGTCATTATATTGAAATTCATTATGGATGTTTTAAGAGTGGCCTGAGGACTTAAAATTAACTTCTCTAGGAGCTCTCGCTTCCCGTTGAGGGAGGTGAAGAGAGATGCACATTATTCACCAATTTGTTGAATCGTAAGAGCAAAGCTCTCTCCATCAAATATATAGGTCTTCACTCTTTAGTGAGTAATAGGATGCTAAGGAAGGAAGATTTGTTCAAACTGGCGGAGAAGGTTGAAAAACGGCTCGCGAGTGGAAAGGAAACATCTCTTTATAAGGCTAACACCTGTGAATGCAGTCTTCTCAGTTGTTCCTTCATACTCCTTGCTTTTTATTTCTTACCTTCTTGATTGCTAAGAAGATTGACAATATTAGAAGATTTGGAATGGAACAAACGTCAAGTCGAGATCCTACAATCTTATGAAGTGGGGCAGGATCTACAAGTCTAAGCAACAGGAAGGGCTAGGAATTATAAATCTCCTAAACATTAACAAGCCATGCTGGGCAAATGGTGGTGGAGACTCGAAAACGAGCATGGTGATAGGTGGAGTCGCTCAATCGGACCATCAAAGCAAGGTACTTCAATAAACTTCCCCAATTCAGGTCTTGGGAAGACATGGCGATAGGTGGAGTCAGACCATAAAAGTTGTTTCTAGAGGACGGAAAGAACATTAGGTTTTGGGAAGATATTTTGATAGGTGACGTACCCTTCAAGACTTTGTTTCACAAGCTATATGATATTCCTTGGCTTCCGATGCCACTGTTTGATCCCAATATCCTCATATACGGAAAACTTCTTGGGAAATAAAGTTCAGGCGCATGGTATCTCACCTCATCGACCAATTGTTCGACATTTATCAGATCCTCCATAGCCTCTTGATCTCTATCATGAAAGACTTGGTCGATTAGAGATGGAGTATCAACTAAAACTTCTCGTTTATATCATTTTCTAGATTTCTTAATGAATGTGGTCACCTGCCTGATTTCCAAGAGTTCACGGAAAACGAAAACCCCTCTCAAGACCGGAATATTCACGAGGATTGTTGCTCTGGACAAGATTCTTAGTTCTTACTAAAGAAGAGGAAGCCCTAAGGAACTCTGATGTTGCTTGTCCATGCTGTAACACGTAGTGGTAGGAGACTGCAGCATCATCTCTTGTCAAGCCCCTTGGCCAGGAAAATATGGAGGAAGACAAGGGACAACCTAGATATCAAGCCTTTATCTTTATGGACTGTCAGGAGGAACAAGAGAATTTGATCCGAGCTAAGGGGATCGTGGGACCTTATTGTTCTAGTTATTTGTTTTAATTTATGGCTAAAAAATACCTGAGGTTCTTCTCCTAAAACGAGCACAACGTAGAAGAAATTCTCATGAGAATTATATCCTCCCTCCAGGCATGGAGTCCGCCTTTTTTGGATCAGACAAACAAAACCTTCTTGACCTTCTCTATTTTTCTCCTTGACTTGGTTTTCGGACTTGCTTTGTTGTTTAGTCCTCTTCTAAACCAATATGGTGTATCACTCCACTTTAGATATATTGTTAAAGGCCCTTGCCTAAACCCACCCCTTCCCACAAGAATTTTAATAAAATAGCAACATAATAACTAACAAGTTGGTTGCGACTGGTTGCAGAAGTTGACCAATAGTGGGATAGCCTAATAGAGATTTATGAAGCAACAATGGGATAACACAGGTAGATATTGTTAGAAACATGCACGCATATGAATCAAAAAAAGACAATCTTGGACAAGAACTGAGATAAATACCGCCAACAATCCATGTATGTGTAAGCAAGAAATGCAAGGTGGATCAAATGGATGATGAGATACACAAGAAGGTTGAAAAATGGACAAGGGGAACGATAATATGAGTCAAAGTGGGGAAGTAGAAGCATGAAAGGCGATGGAACTCATGAAGCAAATAGAGATGGTTGAATCAAGAAATGGATAAGACAATAGGGTTTGTGAAGTGATGTCCAGATGAGAGGAAACAAAGAATATAAATAGGTGCCTTGATCCAAAGAAGGCTAAGATTACAACGCGAACAAAAAGTTGAGAAGCTAGTCCCATGGACTAGCAAGAAGATTTGATATTATGAAATAATACAGGTCCACCAAAACAAAGGTTGCACAAAGATGAACAAAGAGAAACAAGCATCAACATATGCAATGAAGAAAACTTACGAATTTTCGATGAATCCTACTTTAGTCCGGAACATTGCAGGTCCTGAAGGGGAAACCAGGACCGAGAGGCCGCAAAGAAGTAGAACCCAAATAGTGACCCTACAAATAATAAAAGAATAAAAGGACCCATAGTGGATCAAACATTATGAAGAACCAAAATGAAGAAAGTTCACATCAAAACATAAAAAGAGCAGGAAAGTTCAAGGTCACATCTCATAAAGCATCGAAAGATTTTTAGATAAAGAGGTATGACAACAATTAACCAATGGCCGATAAAGGAATGCAAAGACCACATAGGTGCTTCAAATCTGATGAGACAGAACTTCAAATTAGAACTCCAAATAGGGATAAAAGATAACCTGAACCAAATCAAAACAACTTAGGGAAGGTATTGAATCTATTGATAGAGAGAAGTGTGAGAATTAACCAAAAGAAAAAAGTGTCATAGGCCTCCAAGGAAATAAATAGTAGGATCAAAACAACCAAAGAATGGAAAAACTCAGACCAAAAAGATCACCAGAAAAGAAGTGGCTCAAAAGTTGACTATGGTCTCTATAAACTGACACCCAAATGATGGGTAAACCAACTGGATAAAGCAAAAAAAGGTGAATCGTCCATTAGATTGGAGCCTTGATAAATGGTGAATCAAAACCCTATAATTTGATCAGAATCGCGTGCCCATCCAGCTTTAAGGCACCAAATCTGAGGAAACTCTTGCATGTGAGATGGTTGGCAATAGGATTTGACGGACACTCAACCTTATAACGGAGACTGACAATGGATGAGCAGACCCGGCATGGTAGATCATCAGGTTATAAAGGGCTCGAAACAGCTACCCCATACATGAACTTGAGGTGTCAGATTTATTTGGTCCGAAATCTAGACAAATATATTAGAGATGAATCACATTCTGAGTAAGTCAGCACACTATGGGGTCCATACATTAACAACATATCAGGATCTTATTGAGAATGCTATCATACATATATACAACAAATTACAAAATTTTCTATATATATATACATTAGACAAGGCTATAAGCTACTACTAGTGTATTGAAGTTATTGATGTTATTTGGTGGCCTTTAAGAAGGAAAGTGGTGCCTCAATGTTATATTGAAGTAACTCGAGAGTCGAGACATATATAAGGGAGTGATTACTAGTGTTAGAAGTAATTGTGGCGAGACATAAATTTCCAGTAACTAGGACTTCACCAAGGATCAGTGTTAAGCCCATATCTTTTTACTCTTGTCATTGATGAACTCAATATTCAAGAAGTATCATGGATTCATGGTGTATGTTATTTGCATATGATATAGTGTTAGTCGATGAGACAAGGATAGGATGAAATGTTAAATTGGAATTGAGCAGGAAGACTTTGGAAGATAAAGATTTAAAAAATAAGTAGTAGAACTAAAAACGAAATACATGGAGAGCAATTTTAATGGAAATAATAATAATAATAATAATAACGAAGTTCATTTCACAATAAAGGCCAGGGAATACAACAATGTGCTTGTTTTCAGTATTTTGGTCTGTCATACAGAATAATGGAAGGATAGAAGATGATGTTCCAATAGGATTAGAGTTTCTTGGATGAAGTGGAGAGGGGCTTCGAGAGTGATATGTGATAGACGCATGCCTTTAAGACTTAAAGGCAAATTTTACAAGACAACAATAAGGCCCGCAATGTTATATGGTTTAGAATGTTGACCCATAAAAACAGCCCAGGATCGTAAGATAAGTGTGGCAAGATGAGGATGTTGAGGTGGATGTGCGGAAAAACTATGAGTCTATGAGGGATAGCATGAGGCATAGGGGTATTAAAGGAAGTGTTGGAGTGGCACCAATTGAGAACAAGAAAATGGAGAACATATTATGATGGTCCAGATAAGAAGAGGGTCTCATATTACTATGGAAGGTCCCATGAGGATAAGACCAAGAATAACATTGATGAAAGTTGTTAGAAAAAGCATGGAAAAACTTTTCTTACAACAGATATAACTTTAAATAGAAATGAATGGGGAAGAAGGATTCATAAAGCCGACCCCAAGTAGACGAGACAGAGCTTGATGGTTATGTACATGGTTATAAGCTACTATTATAAGTTCGTTAATTAAAAGGAATGATACATGAATTTAATCTTCAAATTATAACGGATGACAGAAACTTTGAGTGATAATTTTCGAAAAGGAAGCCAAAATATGTAGAGCATTTGGGCTTTATACTAACAGTTATCCTTAAATGGCTTCACTTCATATGCTAATTTTGGTTGTAGAGCTATATTATCGACAACCATAAAGCAGCAGAAAGACAAAATATATAAAGGGCTACCCTGGTTTTCTCACCATAAACATCAAGCATTATCACGTCTAGTTGGGTTCGGATGAAAACCCTTCTTCGCCAATCATTCATGTTAAGGGCTATCATGTTGTCACTGCATGCTCATCCATATCCAAGTTACGTAAATATTTAAAATTCTTTACTAAGTACAAATTATTGGATAATAATTGGTGCAACTAAGAATTTTGCACCTACCGTGAAACAAAACACTGAAAGGACTATTTCTTCTTTCCCAATACTGTTGTAAAAGACTACACTAAGGCATGGTATAAACAAAACAATTATATGAGACACATACCGTGAAACAAAAAGCTAAATATTGCACCTAAATATCATTTCCACTCCAGTGAGACATGGAATTTGATACCGATAACAAAATTCATAGGCGTTTGAACATTTGAAAACAGAACCTCAGTACCTCTCAAGGGATCCATGATACCTGGCTGGGATTCCTGCACATGAAACTTGAATACGATGTATTCAAAATTAGTAAACAATGCCAATAAAATAAAACAAGATAAAGAAATAACAGCATGAACCATGAAATATGGGTGTGTTCTTGTTCCAATCAACATAAATAAGTGAACTGTACAGGCAGATATATAGAGGCTATCCCCCTTACTCGGTAAAACTTTGCATGACTTTTACCACCATCTCTGAAGATTATCTTAAGAAAATCTTTGATGCTTTCCAATCTGCAAACTGTGCCCTTTGTTTTAGCAGGAGTTCCCTTCTCACTCGTATTTCCTAATACATAAACCAATTAGAGAAAAATAAACATATATTCTCAATTTTCCTACAATCCAGCAAAAAAATCCTAAAATTAACCAATTAAGAGAAGAAAATAAACTTCTAAAAAACGACAATTACAAAAGAACATAGATAGCAAAATTTGATGTTGTAATAGAAGAAAAGGATCACTGGAAATACAATTAGGCCTCTGAAGAAGATGCAATACCCTCCTCAAGAAGCAGAGTGGCATTTTCAATTGTATCAATAAGCATGTTTGATGTCTCAAATGTGATGTTCAGATCAGAGAGGAACTCATAGATATAACCACCAGGCCGAGTAAAACCCAAATCTTTGGATTCAATAACAACTTCAGCGATCCGTTTCTCAAGCTTCAGTAGAAGGGCTGCAAAATGTTAATATTCCTCATTAGAAGTTCTTTCCAGTAAGAAAAGCGGTCAGCTAAAATTTAGTCAGATGTGAATTGCTTTCGACTTCAGAACATCACTATGGCTGCAGAAATGGTTGTGGGTCAGCCATTCGCAAAGCACCACTACTTCCCACTTACCGCTGGGCATCAAGTGTGTATCTGTGTCATTTGTGTTTTATGTATACCAGTATAAACCAATGGGCAAAATTTTGAACTAGGCTATGTATACAAGTTTTATATAGTGTCATTATCAGTAGCATAAAACTGTTGATCCTTATACAGCAAGGTATAGGACAGGAAGGTCATGTTGCATTTCCCAGGGATCGTACTTCTTGACATCAATGAATGTCCACTTCATTTTCCACTTTATAACAGAGATCTCTATAGGCAAAGCAATTACTAATCACTTAAGAGTAACCAGACTTCTTAGGTTTTACTTGATGAAAGCAACATACTTCAAGCTAGGTGTAAAACTGCATATGTTAGGAAGAACTGGAAAGAGCACAATGCAGATGGGGGTGGTGGACTGGTGTAGGGAGGGTAAGCTGGGCTGGGGTGGGGGTGGGGGTGGGGGTGGGGGTGGGGGTGGGTGTGGTTGTGTGTGCACATGTGTTCGTGTGTGTTGTGTTGTTGGGGATAGGTGGGTTGATGGGAATGGTGGAGTGGTGTGGGGAGTGTGGGTTAGGCTGGGGTGGGTGTGGGTGCACATGCGTGTGTGTTGTTTTGGGCTGGGTTTTGGTTGGGGAGGAGGTGAGGGGGGCTCTCTTTGAGATGCAAAGACCTTAAATTACCTAAACAATTAGAGATCCACAGGAAGGTTTGCTAAAATAAAATATTAGATGCAATAAATTGTTGTAGTACTTGAAATGTAAAGGTATATGTTTGCCAACATGTTAAGAACTAGCAAGCAACAATAAGTTGAAAATATATTTAACTGAGATTAGAGTGGTGACAGAGAGATGATAGAATTAGAACACGGCAAAGATTCCATAAACAAGTGGAACTTCCACATTGGGTGAACATTGGTAGAATATTCCAGACAAAGTATGATCGTGATCAGCTGCTTTACATAAATCATAATCGTGAAAAGAGGTGGTACACCACAGGAATTGGATTAAGTCGGTGGCAAAAGACCAAGAAAATATCATAAATAGCATTTTTGTCCAACCAAAAAAGGATCTAGGTTGATAAAACAATCAACAAGCACTAATGTAGCCTCTAGAGTGCACAAGTTGGAAAACAGAACTCATATTTGTCCCAACCATGTAAAATTAGAATTTTATCACAAAACAATTTACAGACAAGAAATAGTTCTTAGAATAGAATAATGTTGCTATCCAAAGCAATCAAGCCTTCTTTCCAGAAAGAATGAAGTCACAAATGGAGCAAAACTCTCTGAGAGGGGTCCAGAAATGGATTGAAAAAAAGGTTTAATGACCAGCTGTAAGCCTGATGTTAAACCCTCCATGGGAGAGAAGTGGATTAGGAGATAGGAGAATATCATTTTTATCAGAGCAGCAAGGAGCTAAAATTATAATAGTGGATTTGGATTAGAAGAATAACAGTTCTGTCGGAACAGCAAAGAAAAAAAATTAGTATAGCATATTGTGGATTAAAAATACCTCTAAGAATAGCATAATTATCTGGATCAAGCTGCTTATCGGTTGATTTTTCAATTACCCTCCTCACTACACAAAGGTCCATACACTGTTTTGCTTCTGAAATGCAAGAAGTCAGATAGCCAGAAGGCAAGTCAAGTGAAGCTGCATCTGCACATATGCTCTCCTGCAAGTCGTGTCATGACATCTCCATCTTTAAGTGGCTAAAACATAAAAATATTTACAAACTGAAGAGCAGTCCAGAGTAAAGATTTTGTTTCTTCATTATGAAGTAATCAATGCAACATATTGAAAGAATAGCAAGTGAAATGGGAGAAGAAAAAAAAAGGAAGAATCAGAGAAGGTAAGTTCAAAACATTATTGGATAAGAACAACTTTACCATGTCTTTAAATCGAGGAATAGGTAACACTACCAACTTAATCAACTAATAAATCCTCTCATTTAAAGATATCAAGTTCTAACATCAGTAAATAGAAATAGTTTCGGATCGTATTACCAGGTTGTGTGCTTCATCAAATATAAGGACAGCGTTGCTCCACTGGACACCCGTTAAGGAACGGCGGTTACCAGGATCAATAAGATAGTTGTAAGGAGCAAACAGAATATCAACAGTCTTGTGAAGCTCTCGAGATACATAATATGGGCACCTGCAAGGTTGCTTTAGTTTCGTAAAATGTGTTAAGTGAATAAATTTTGTGAAAGCAATTGAATCTTAAAAGAAAACGAAAGCAACAAAGAAAGAGCCATTGTAAAACCTACGGCCCCTTGGTTCTTCCAATTTTAACCAAATCTTCTATGTCAAAAGGCTCGTTTCCATGTTCATAATGTCTCTTCATGTACTCTACAAAGAATTAAAGCAAGCATTTGAAATCAAATAAGGAACAAAAAACATTTTTGTAATAATGTCATAACTCTACATGAGGATAATAAGTTTCCGGAAACCAAAGAGTTAGAAGCAGCTTTAGTATGGAAAGTTTACACTATATGATCGATCTATATGTCAACAAAAAAAATCTGAAAGTGGAATGTTCCAACCATGATGAGATATACAGCAGTTCTGAATGAATCTTCAAAGATATAGCGAAATCAAGGAAAGACTTCCAAAATAGTTTTCCCTATTGTCAAAAGGTTTTTCTAGTGCTTACATTAAACCAAGGTTGTCACAAGAGGCCACCTAGGTGCCTGCATCCAACACAATGTCTCATTGCAAGGTGGACATCTAGGGTTTCATGAAGAATCTACGCAAGTTTATTATCATTATTCACAAACAAATGTACCAATCATATACTCATCAAGTTATATTGGAGTAATTGCTTAACTATCAAAATAAGCATATTAAATTCTTCATTATATACCTAAGGCTTATTAACATTTAACATATTTACATTACCAAATATACCATAAAACTTTTACATATTTTGAGTCACAAAATATAGCTTTGGAAACTTAAGTATCCAACTCATCCCCTTCAGATGTTGCTATGATCTTTTTTCTTTTACGTGTTCCTTTTATCAATCCCTTTTTTTTAATTTATTTGGTTCCTTCTATCAATCCCTGTTTTTTTATTTATTTGGTTCTAAAACTTTATCGCTCCGCTTCTTTTTCTCTTGAAATCTTATTTTATTGTTCAGCTATTAAGTTCTTTCTAACACTTTGCTACTTGTGTTGTACGAATTTAAGTGAATGTTTTAAGCAAATATTGTTTGTGATTTTCTTTTTCTTTTTTGTTTGTTTTGAGAAATCCCTCTATATGTGAATCAACTGCTTGGTGATAATAGAAGGTAGGCCCAAGAAATTAACAACGAACAGAGATTTGCCTATTACGAGTTGGGAGCGAGTGCACCTGATTTGGTGCTTGCAAGAATCGAACAGGAGCTGCAAGCTGTGTAAGTGACTCGAGGTGCTCCAATGCTTGGAATGAATCCGAGTGCCTTCAAAATTCTTGCTTGTAACATGGCTACCTCCACTAGTCAATGAAAAGGACAACACCCTTGTCCTTTTGTGCCTCTCTTCACAGTTACTCAAGGAATCAATAGAGTACAGCAAGGTGTCTTTCAGTTACTATCAAAGAAGAGAACGGGAAACAAAAGGGCTGCAAATCCAACTCCCTTGGCTTCACACAGGAACACCAAGAGGTAAAGGGTTCTTCGAGTTCGACTCATTTGAGCGATGCGAGGGTTGGAGCACCGGGGTGGCTGAGCGAGGTGGGTCCGGGCAAGGCAATGACGGGGCTGTGAGGTGGGAACCGAGCGGAGGTTGAGTGGCACTGCCAGTGCGGGTCGGGGTTGGGCAAAGGGACGGCAGGCCGAAGAGGGAACTGATCGCGGGTCAGGAGCGGCGGGCGGATCAGACTGGAGGTCAGATCACAGTTGGTCGATGGGTTGCGGGCTGCAGGGACTTCCTTGTCGGGCGGGGTGACAATCACACTCAAGTAACACAGAGGAGAAGAGGAGGGAGGTAAGGGGGAGATGGCTAGGGTGCTTCACGCACAAGAGACAGAGAGGAAAAGAGGGATCCCTTCGCAAGACTCATGAGAAACGAATTCTTCTTCATTTTTCTCCACTGTCTTACAATGGGAAACTAGATCTCCTTAAATAACCAAAAGAAAATTACTGCAGATAATGGCTATCCCTTATAAATCGGGATTACAATTTAGTCGAATTTAAATACTAGATCAAAACTACCATATCCAGGTCAACTCTGATTTGGGATTATCCTTTATTAATGGCATATGAATCTCCTTGGATGACGCTCCCAGCTGTCGTCGGAGTGGTAGCATAACGAGGTCGGGCGACGCCCTGCATCAACTCTCCCGGGGTGACAAAAGCTCGACCCCATCAAGTAGGGGTCCAAACGACCCCTTCAATCCTCCAGAATGCTCGGGCTGTGTAACAGGCAATGCCCTGAAGGAACTGTAGCACTCTCACATCTGGGCGGTCATGTCAATAAGTCAAGTAGAGTAGCAAACTGTCGAGCTCTGTGCCTCCAACCTGTTCACCTGCAAACAAGTACACCTGCATCCAAACTCGTGTACCAATAGGCGATATGGGCTCAAAGGGGTACAAAAAAGCATGGGTAAATTTAGCAAGCCTTTCAAACATGATGTTAGGTTTAGGGGGTGAGAATGTTGAACCTATAAGTGCAAACAAATGACTAATATCGGGACAGGGCATACCCTAAGACGAATAACGGGGTTTCCAACATCCTCAGACAACCTAGCCAACCTCATAGTTCGGGAAGACTCGGCATCTTGTTCTCTCATGACCCTATCTTTGACGCGCAGGTACAGATCCTCTTGCCATTGAACAAAAGATTGTAGGGATTTTGGCACGCCCTATTGCGAATAAAGGGTGATTTCATCGCCGTCTTTCATAAAGGAGTAGGTGTTGTACCTTCCGTTGTGTATAGTGTTGTTGTCATACTCCCAATGTCTCCCAAGCAGGATATGACAGCAGTCCATATCTAAGACATAACGTCAAATTTTGTCAAAATAGTTATCGACGACAAGTCGAACACAACACCGGGTGGTGACACTAAGTGTGCTCTTAACCCGTGTGCCAAGGTCTGGCAAGCGCTTCGGTGACCAGGTGGTTATCCTCAACATATGAGCAAGCCACATAGTTCTCAGAGCTACCACAATCAATGATTCAATATTAAAGACTCCTAGTCTCCCGAACAGGGTGCACCAAGAGACAAAGGTGTTGTTCCTTAGCCAAGGTGAGTGACCAGTACTAATCGTCTCCAGAGGATCACTTTCATGTGATAGGTTGGCGGTGACAACGCAACCCAGTCTACTATCTTCCGCGTCAAGCTCCTCATAACCTTCGAGGTCAGGGACATAGACTCCGTCTATCTCATCCTCGTGTTCACTCTCACCTAGCTTAACTACTAGATTCTTATGGGGGGGGGCTTTGATGGGCATTGATGAGCAAAGTGCCAATACCCTTAGCATCGGTAGCACTGCCCTTTACTCGGATACCCTTTGGGAGGCTCGCCTAGTATGCTATTTCCCTTGTCATCTCGACTTGGAGTCGATTCAGGGGCTTTCGAAAGTTGGTTCCTAGTGGGGTAATCTTGAAGCTCAACTCGCTTGTAAGTGGAAGGTTTAAGATACAGTTCTAGGTCCTGGGCTACCTAGTAGGAGTGCTCTAGGGTCACAACTTCTCGCAGATGAAGCTCTTTTTGGAATTCCTCCCTCAAACCTACCTAAGTCATGATGAAGTCATCTCAGGGTCCTCTTGCACATCACACCTTATTAGAAGGTCATCGAAACGGGTGATATAGTCAAAAACTGATTCGGTGCCTTGAGAGATCTTTTGCCATTGATCTATTAAACCGGGTCGATAAAAGGTAGGGAGGTATTTTTCCGACAGCTTCTTTTTCATCTCGTGCCAGAACTCGATGGGAGGTTGGCAACTCCTTGCCAAGGTTATCTCGGTGTTGTGCCAGTAAAGCTTGTCGGCACCGGTCAACTTTACCTGGTAAACCGAATCCTCTTGGCATCGGACATGTTATACCACTAGAAGTAGTGGTCCATGTCGGCCAACCAGTCCGAAAATGCCGTTGGGTCCAAGCAACCATCAAAACTGGGGACATCCAGCTTAATGTTGCGCATGGCGCACTCATCAGAAATTTCGTGCATTGGACGGTTAGCTTGTGGTCTAAACTCATTGTGCCTACTATACCCTCGGTTGACTTCCCCAACATGGGATTCATTAACGATGTTGAGAGAAGCCTCTACCCGATCTAGTCGGGTCATTAGGCGGGCCTCTATCCCGTCTACCCTAGTCGTCATGTCGGCACTAAGGTCGGCTAAAGCTTTTAATATCTGCTCACTAGAGTCCATTGCACTAAGGTAGGTGTTATCGCTATGAGTTTGCATGCACAAAATGACTTCCTATCCAGTCTATTGCTCTGATACCAAAATTATGGGGAACCGACGTGGGTTTTCCCTAATTACGAAACCGGGGATTCTTTGAGGGTGAGGACCTCCGAATTGGACAGGAAATATCAGGCCTTAATCAGTAACCTAATTTGCACTTAATGGATTTCAAGAGTTAAAACAGGCGCAACACTGCAACAGGTTGAATTTTCAAGGGCACAGATTCATGTATTGTCAGGGTACTATTCAAGCAAGCAATCTTAGTTTTAACAAGATAAATGTGAATCTACTGCACGGTGATAATAATAGGTAGGCTCAAGCAATTAACAATGAATAGAGATTTGCCTATTACGAGTTGGCAATGAGTACACCTGATTTGGGGCTTCAAGAATCAAACCGGGGTTGCAAGTTGTGTGAAAGTGACTTCAGGTGCTCCAATGCTTGGATTGAATCCGAGTGCCTTCAAAATTATTGCTTGTAACATGGGCTACCTCCACTAGTCAATGAAAAGGACAACACCGTTGTCCTCTTGTGCCTCTCTTCACAGCTACTCAAGGAATCAATAGAGTACACCAGGGTGTCTTTCGGTCACTATCAAAGAAGAAAAAGCGAAACAAAAGGGCTGCAAAGCCTACACCCTTTTGTCTTCACACAGGAACACAAAGAGGTGAGGGGTTCTTCGGGTTCGACTCCTCCAAGCAATGCGAGGGTCAGAGCACCAGAGTGGCCAAGAGAGGTGTTTGCAAGGCGACGACGGGGCTACGTGATGGGAACAAGGCGAAGGTTGGGTAGCACAACTGGTGCGGGTCGGGATCGGGATCGGGCATAGGGACAACGGGCCAGAACAGGGCCTACTAGCCGGTCAGGAGCGGCAGGCTGATCGGGCTGGAAGCCGGATCGCAATCGGTCGACAGACTGCGGGGTGGGTTGTGGGCTACAGGGACTTCCTTGCCGGGCAGGGAAATAGGGAGATGGTTGGGGTGATTCACGCACAAGAGATAGAGAGGGAAAGAGGGATCCCTTCGCAAGACTCAAGAGATACGAATTTCTTCTTCATTTCTTCATTGTCTTACAATAGGAGACTAGATCTCCTTAAATAACCAAAAGAAAATTACTGCAAATATTGGCTATCCCTTATAAATCGGGATTACAATTTATTCAAATTTTAAATATGATATCTTAACTACCATATCTAGGTCAACTTTGATTTGGGATAATCCCTTATTAATGGCATCTGAATCTCCTTGGATGACGCTCCTAGCTATCGTCGGGGTGGCAGCACAGCAAGGTTGAACGGCATCCTGCATCACTATGGATAGATTCTTCCCTTTCCACCCTACTAATTTTAATTTCATCTTCTCTATGATTCTAAACCAATCATCTTTCCTGGGCCTTTTAACACTGAAAGGGAGACCCAAGTATTTCATCAGTAAACTGTCTAGTTTGCAATTCAGTATTTTCGATAAATAGGAGATACTAACCATGCAGGAGCTGAGATTGGAGCGGAGGGAGGTGATCCGAAAGAAGTTGGTGACCCGGTCCATGCACCTTACCTAGAAGCAGAGAATGGCGAGGAGAAATCTTGAAGAGGAATTGAATATAATCTTTATATGTATTTTTGTTTTATTGAAAAAACGATGTAATGAACCTTTTGGTAGTAATAAAATGGCTCTCCTTTCTTACTATCTAAGTATGGAAATCATGGTACTAAGTTGTTCCTTTTAACACCTCATCTTGAGTCTCAGCTTCTACTTCTTTGGCGACAAGGACGAACACGATCGCCTCCTCATTTGTCGCGCTCTAAAACTCCCTAGAGCTTATTATGTTCAGCCCTTTCTTTTTCGATCACATCGCCCTCCTTGTTTGTAGGTGGCTTAGGCTCAAGAGGGCTCAAGGTAATCATCATCGTCCACTCATGGATGAATGAGCATGAGTTGGGTCAACCATAAATTATTGCGTCTTGATCATATAACCAGAGTATGCCCAAAATAATGTAACCCACATCCATCGGAATGACATCACACCATATCTTGTCCTTATATGAAGAAAATTGTATAGGGACAAGGCACTTCTCTTTAATGGTGATGGAAGAGTCATCTACCCACGAAACCTTATAAGGGTTTAGATGTGGGTATGACTTTAACCCGACACGGTTAATAATGTTAGCGGCCATCGCGTTGATGTTACTAACTCTATCCATGATCACCATGCAGCTCTTTTCACCAAACTTGATGAAGGTATGAAAAGTGGCAACTCTTCGCCAATCATCCTCAACTTTAGGTTGTGGAAATGAACACCTTACCACTTCCGGTTGAGTGGCATTTGCCAGTTCCCTGATATCAGTAATGAGCTTGAGCTTCTTGTAGTCCATTGACACTTTCGATAGACCTCTATGGGGATACAATGTTATGGTTCAAAGGACGCAGTGCATGTATTGGCTCAACCATCATGCATGGTATGCCTATCGTACTGCCAGGATTGTCCCAAGATGACTTCAAAACCCTCTACAAGAAACACGTGGCACCAGATGGAGTCTTGATAGGCATTGCCAATTGAAAAAAAAAAAAGACTAGGCACTAATGAGTGATGTTAATCATTGATTCCATCTGGGCCCAACACACTCACCATGGATGCTGCAAAGGGACTGGAGATAGCTTTTGATGCTCTACCACAAGCAAGGTGATGTAGTTGGCCTTACTAGTGACTGCCGCTGTCTACAAAGAGGGGACATCACTTCCCCTTAATCCTACAAATCATGTTGAACAGTGTGGTCTTCTTCCATGGTGCCTTCTCTTCAGGATAAGTGCCTTCTCTGTCAGGCTCATCCTAGAGATTTCTTTGCTAAGTTCGTCCTTAGCGTCTACTCCAACTCAAGGGGGACCTTGTGGATATGAGGGAGCACTCTCTGCAGGCTGGGATACACCGATACTTCGAAACAGGTGTCGTACCCGTATCAGATACTTCCTGATACTCTGATACGGCGGGATACATATCCGATACAGCTAGGAAGTATCGGGATTAAAAAAAACATAAACAAAGATTTGATACACCAGGGATACGAGACCTATATACCCAGGATACGAGACCGATACGTCGGGATACGTATGGATGGTTATGTAGTCCAAAATCCAAAAATCTGATCCGAACCCGATCGAAACTACGAATATGGGTCTTAATTCCATACGTAACCATTGGTTTAATGATATCATTTATATGTTTTGTTTTTTGGATGATGCCTGTGACACTAACTTTGTATTTTGTAATGGATGATGAATGTTAGTGATTTTTGTTAGCGTTTTATAATGAACGATTAATGTGACACTTGCGTAATGTTGTTAGCTTTACTTTTTTGTAATGGATGAATATGACACTAGCTTTGTACTTTTTGGTTGTATTGGATGTAAACATGTAATGAATGATGAACATGGTCATATTTAATTTTCAAACTATTCACTATTCATATTCTAGAACAAAAAAAAATATTATATTTAATTTCATATATATATATATATATATATAATTACAATTGTATCCCTGTCGTATCACGTATCCTAGTTTTTTAAAAACCATGTATCGCCGTATCCGTATCCCCATATCTGTATCCCCGTATACATATCGGTGCTTCCTAGTCTGTAGGGGGAGCAGGGGCTCTTTGGAATAACTCATGTGGGGCACGCGCACCATGAAGGACCATTTCCCTTTCCTCACCTTCCAGATCACTTTCTTCAAACTCATATTCAGGCTCGTAAACCGCTACCTCGAACTTCCCTTGATCAACAATTACCAAATTATTTCGGGTGTCCTTTATGGGGCACTGATGCGCAAAGTGTCCATAGCCATGGCACCTAAAAACTGAGTGCCCAACTTGGTGGGATCTCCGGCTACTCCTTTCCCTTTTGTCGTCTCTGGGAGGTGGGGGAGTGCTAGGAGATGTCTTGGCTCTTGATTGCCCAGTAGTCGATTTCTCTCCTGATTGGTTTGGCTTACTATAAGAATCACGGAAGTCAAAACGTCTTATGAATTGCGGCTTTAAGTACTACTCCAATTCTTGGACTAACTGATAGTCATGCTTCAGGGAGTTGACTTCTTGCAAGTTTAGTTATTTATGGATGTCCTTTCGCTGTCCAATTCGAAATCTTGAGAAGGTCATCTCAAGGTCCTCTACCAGGTCAAACCTAAGCATAAATTCATCAAATTGATCGATGTATTCAAAGACGGGCTTGTTCCCTTGCCTTAAGTCGTGCCACTTATCAATGAGGCGGGGGCGGTAGGAGGTGGGGAGATACTTTACCTTAAGTGTTTCCTTCATCTAATCCCACGTTGTATTTGGTCCCTGGCCATCACTCCTTAAGCTATTCTCAACGTTAGTCCAGTATAGCTTGGCTTGCCAAGTGAGCTTCATTTTGGCAAAGTGAACCCTTTTGGCTTCTGACAGCTCATACCATTGGAAGCAAGGTTCGAAATATCGATTTCAACCATCATTTTGACCCCTTGAAAAAACGCATATTTTGCGAAATAACGCGACATTTCACGAAATATTGCATTTCGGTGTATTGAAAAAAAACATAATATTCATGAAAGTTTTGCAAAATATTTTGATTTTTTGTCCCTTGACTGGAAGTAATAGTCCATGTCAACTCGGTCCAAGAAAACATTTGGGACAAGGTGGCCACAAAACTAGGGGCTTCTATCTTTATGCTTCTTATGGCCTTCTCGTCATGGTTTTGGACCTTTTGGTAGTCCCTATACTGACCTCTGCCATGGCCATAACCTCGGCCTCTACCTCTAGCACTCTCATCTCCCATAATGTGAGAACCTCTTCATCAAAGTCGTCACTTTGGGGTTCCTTAGAGGCTTCAAACAACTCTCTCATTTCATCCCTATCATCTTCCCTACGCTTTTCCATGGCTTCTAGTCATGATGTGATGTCGACGAGAGCCTAAGCTAATACGGGATCCATTGCTGGCTACTTGGTGACTCGAGGAGGGTCCAACCACTCCTAAGGTTCATGCACATATTCGAACACTAGGGATGATATGACAATGTTAATGTAAATGATCCTAGTCCAACTTAGTGCTCTAATACCAAATCAGATGCCAAATGTGTGTGCTTAATCTGTAGATGATGTGATGTATATACAAGAGATCAATAGTTGAATGTTTCAAATTGCAATTAACTAATATATAATTTAGTTGACTTAAGTTTATTTAAAGGGTTGTTCAGATAGCCGAGTAGGGATGATCTAGCAATCTAATTGTAGCACATTTTTCAACTCCGGCAAGATCCTAAAAGGATAAACCGTCTGGCGATCAAGAGAGTCCGGGGACTAGAGAATAGGCACATAATGATATCAGGTTCTAATCAGCAGTTAAAGGATTTAAAATAATAAATTTTTAGGCTCAAAATGTTTTTAATATGGTATTTGTCTATTATTGTTGGTGAGAATCTATTTCAAGCCAGGAGATAATTGATTAAAGAGTTGTTTCTAATTTGTAGCGATTAAGAAGTTTGGAATGATCTAATCGGGTTTGGAAGTCAAGTTGTGGTGGCTATGCAAAAGATAAATCCACAACTTGTGGGTGACGAAGTCGGCTCCCAGTACGAAAGATCTACGTCTTGATACCTCCGGAGAGCAGGGCTTCAAGCAACAACAAAAAGCTACAAAACAATCAACACAGTGGGAGTGCCTTCGAAGATGATAAGACACGGCTGGGCTGCGATCCGGGAGTTGGGGTTGCCCTTAGCAATAGGAGACTTGATTGGGGGTCCCCACAGTGACCAGGGACACAAGGTAATAAGCCTCGTCTCCTATGTTTCGCGCAATAGAGAGAGGAGGGGCTTTCCGATTGGTCGCGCTGATGGACGAGCACAAGGAGCATAGCTGCAGTTGTCGGTGAGGGGAAAGATGGTCGTCCGCGACTGACGAATGACCAATTAAGCCAGGCTGCGACGGGCAGGCACCGACAGGACAGAGCAGTGATGGGTGGCCATGGGCAGGGCTGGGCGAGGACTGGTGTGCACGAAGGGGCCGGGGTGAGACCGGCAAGGACGTACCACAACTGGAGTGCCGATGAGGCTTGACTGCAGGTCGGTGAGGGCGTCGGGTGCTCTGGGGCCTGGGCTGCTCGTCGATCCTCTGTTGTTTTTTTCCTCTTTCTCCCTTTTTTGTTGTTCTGTGATGATGAAGATGCTAAGATGTCGACGATGATTGCATGTGATGTTCGCCATGAGGGGAGGGAAGAGCGTGGGGTGGTTGTTAGCCTCGCGCCGATGGTAAACCGACCTCATGCCAGAGAGCCTCGTGCTCTTCTCTCCTCTCACAGGAAAGCATCAAAGGATTTCAACTGCCAAATTCATTCATTAACATATCAAAAATGTTCACTAGGATTTATAAAGCCAGCAAAGACTAAGAAAGGATTCCTTATAGATCGGGATTACAACTATCATAAAATTCAAAGAAAACCATATCCTACCAATAATTGATTTACTCTAAATCCAATCCGAAATTAATATAAAAATGGTAGCTATCAATAAAATAAAAAAGGTAAAACCCATGAAACTATGGCCACGAGCCCAACACGAGTAGTGGGCTAGTCATCAGTCTTCTCCCAGCCAAATCGCCATTTGCTGGGCCATCATTTGGCAGCGTCTGTTGTAGACACGCGTAATCGGTGGTGTGGCCCTAGTGTCCGACTAGAGAGACTACACATAATGGAGAGAGATTTTCATGATTTTTTGTCCGTCGTTCATTGTATCTATTAAGGATGTTCTGCTTGGCCCCAACATCTTTTAGAAAGTAACCTCTGCTTGTACTTGGACTTTGCCTCACCTTTTCTTTTATAATTGATACAATTTGTCTCTTAAGGCGTCGGGTTTGCTTAAAAAAGGGACAGTAACATCTCCTCACATATCTACCTTAGTCCTCATATTTGCAATACTACAAAACTGAGGACTCATGAAAAGACTCAAAGATTGTGGTGGATAATCATGCAAACTCAGATCTAACTTGGAGATCTCTCCATCTGCAAAAATTTATATACGAATACAGGGGGCACATTATTCTCTGTTTAGTCAATAATTTTGAGTGAAACATTGTCCTCCAAACAAAAAATAATAAAAAAGAAACCTAGGACAACAAAATTGTGAAAGAGATCATACAGAAATCGAAAAAAATGAACTGGCAACTTTCTCAAAACGAGATCACGCCTACTCTGACGTGATCAGGTAACATATACGTAGAATATAGCTCAATAAAAGTAATAAATGGTCCCAGATAGAAACAAGTACACCATTCAGCAACAGGCATTCTGTTTTACTGACCATCTTACTTGTTGCACACCAAGATTCTACATGACTCTATAGATGAAAGCTCAAGAAAATCAGTCACTAAACAAAACTCCGATGTATTGTTGCACCAATTTCATTAAAGAACAGTTCCTTCTCAAAAAACACTTCGGAGGGTGATATTTTGGAGGAAAAAATTGGAAGGGGGTCAAATAAAAAGAATGGAGTATATATGAATGCCCATGATTGAAAAGCTCCAGAGCAGTATAAAGATGATGATATAACGAAAGATGGATCTGAATACCGAACATCGTAATATGAAACAATTATAGACAATGACTAGTCTCAGTTGAACAGAAGTACCAG
This sequence comes from Chamaelirium japonicum, assembly GCA_947650365.1. Lineage (NCBI taxonomy): Eukaryota > Viridiplantae > Streptophyta > Magnoliopsida > Liliales > Melanthiaceae > Chamaelirium > Chamaelirium japonicum. The sequence continues at coordinate 5,216,702 of OX393559.1, read as the reverse complement.
AAACACGAGAATGATGATGGCAGGCACGTTTTTTGCACAGGTAGTGGCAAGCATTGTTTTGAGCTCTACCTCGAAGCAACCGCACTTCATCATGAATACACATTTGCTCCCGAGAACCTAGTACTGCCATTTTGGGCCTGTAAGCTTGTAGTAGTGCAGAAGTTAAACGGGCACATGCTCGAAAAATGTGAATTTACATGTATGAGCAAGTACCACATCAATTTCAGGTTTTCAACAATGTATAGCACTAGTAAAAGGAAAATCTGAAGTGATAAAAAATTGGAGCCATAAGCATGTTTAGAAACCACATAAAAGAGAGGTCAAGGGCACACCTCTACTCTATTACAGAATCAAAGACTTTTTGAGTCCAAATAACAAAAAGATAAACGAATAAAGGGTGAATCAGTGTGTGAGAGTTCTGAGCAAACAAACTGTCATGCCCAAAATCAATCTGTACTCAGCTGTCATGACCCAAATCCAAAGTGTGAAAAGAGCAAATATTAAATTATTACATGGATATTTTATATTTCAAGAACAGCTACTCGAGTTGACAAGTGTTAAACTTGCATACTAAATCTGTTGTCAAGATTCAAAATGTCATTGTTCAGAAATTTATCTCTCAGAAAACATAGCCCTGACCTGATTCTTACGAAACTACTTTATTGTAAACTAGACTCATAAGACACTTGAATTAAAAAAAAAAATTCCCGAGAAATTCCTCTCTGAGAAGGAGATGATAAGGATTAAGTCATCCCCAAGCTATTATTAATAATGAGGAAATATCACTTGAATAAAAATATTGATTCTCATTAAAGATATGATTCAGTATTTTTCGTAAACCGGTTTTGTTTCAAATAATGTGCTGGAAAACTCATTCCTTGGTAAAATACTTCAGAAAATAGATTTAATATGAACAGATGCTGCAAGATTTTACACATCTGCAGTGGGTAGGTTCAACGGATTTATTTTTCTGTTAAACCATTTCTAAAAGAAACCTAATTGAAGGTTAGAGTTTGATAATTTTAATCAGACTTCAGCCAAAACTCCAAGTCTCGTAAATAAATTACCTAATCAAGGAAACACAGATGTAAACAGCAAAAACTGTTGTAACTATAGCTAATATAAAACTCAAGGAAAATAGTAAATGTACCTTCATAATTCTGAAAATAATTTGAGAGTTTCCTCTCTTAGGGTACCACTACTGGAAATTTTGGTTAAAGAAAAATTGTATCCTGATTTACAGTACTTGTAACAGAGATAGTTGATAGTGCTGTGAATAGTTTTCAGCATCCACACGATCAATGAACATTTAACTAAATAGTTTATCCATCAAAAGAGTCAATATGAAGAAAAGAACTTAATAATAACTCATTCTTAACAAGATTAATCCATAAGGTTCCATCATCCGAAATCTAACACGTAAAATAAAAATAATACCGACATCAAGATCGTCTCCCAACACTTGATTAAAAGTCTACTAATCCTATTACATAAAATAGCCAAACTGATAGGTCTTTAATCTTCAACTTTTCTCCTTCCTTCTAGTACATAAAATAGCCAAACTGAAAAAAAAAATAAGAATGAGTCATGGACCCGGTAGGATAAAACTTCCTCATTGAACTATGACTTTGATGCAAATATAAGTCATATAAATTTTCAAAGTATCTTTAACGGAATTTCAGGCTTTTGAGCAAACACAGACATAGGATGTTGTTCCCTTACCGGCAGCCGTAGAGCCTATCAGGCTATCAACTACAGGTGTGTCTTCAAGGTCAAGCATCAACTTAATAGCTCCGGCACAAGGCTCGTCTCGTTGCCAGGGGCTTCGCTTAGTAGTACGGGATTGACTACAACGAGACTTCTGCTCCCATAACACAGATGACCACAGTTATGACTCTTCTGGCACTATGCCTTTCTTCACGGCGATCTCTCCGAGATTGTTTACATCCAGCCTCCTTCTGATTTAACCATTCCTCATCAACATGTTTACCACATCTGTTGAGCCATCTACTGATCTACGGGCTCAAATAGGCCCCTCGAGCCTGGTTTGAGCGCTTTCGTCGTCCAGTCACAGAGGTCGGTTTCGCCTAAACCTCACAGGAACACTCTCTGTTTGTTCGGTCCTCACTGCAGGGTCGGATCCCCTTTACGCAAATGATATGATCCTTACTGGTGATGACTCGAGTGCTATAGCCTTGCTTCACTAGCATCTCCGGAGTCAGTTTTAGATAAATGAGATAAAGGATCTTGGTCCTCTATGCTACATTCTTGGCATAGAGATTGCTCAGGGTGAGTGAGGGATTCTACTCTCCCAGCAGAAGTACATTGCTGACATCCTCGGTCAAGTTGCTCTTACCGATGATCGCGTCGTTGACACTCCACTCAAGCTCCATGTGAAGCTCCGATCTATAGACCCTCTTTCAGATCCTACTCAATACAGAGAGATTGTTGGCAAGCTGTTCTACCACTTCTGCTCCCATAACACAGATGACCATGGTTAGGACTCTTCTGGCAGTAGATGTTGCTCGACATTGGCCCCTCCTTCAAATGGATATAAATAATGCCTTTCTTCAAGGCAATCTCTCCGAGATTGTTTACATCCAGCCTTTTTCTGGTTTAACCACTCCTCATCAACATGTTTACCACCTCTATCGAGCCATCAACGGGCTCAAACAGGTCCCTCGAGCCTGGTTTGAGAGCTTTCGTCGTGCAGTCACAGAGATCGGCTTCGCCGAAAGCTCACAGGAACACTCTTTGTTTGTCCAGTCCTCACTACAGGGTCGGATCCTCCTTTAAGAGAATGATATGATCCTTACTAGTGATGACTCTAGTGCTATAGTCTCGCTTCACTAGCGTCTCCGGAGTCGGTTTTAAATGAAGGATCTTGGTCCTCTGTACTACATTCTTGGCATAGAGATTGCTCAGGGTGAGTGAGGGATTTTGCTCTCCCAGCAGAAGTACATTGCTGACACCCTCGGTCAAATTACTCTTACGGTCTTACTGATGATCGTGTCATTGACATTCCACTCGAGCTCCATGTGAAGCTCCGATCTATAGACCCTCTTTCGGATCCTACTCGATACAGAGAGATTGTAGGCAAGCTGGTCTACCTGTGCATCACCAGGACTAATATTGCCCACGCAGTTAGCAGCGTTAGCCAATTTTTTGAGGCACCTCACTCTGCTCACTATGACGCCCTCCTACGGATTCTTCAGTATCTTCAAGGCACTGTCGCTCGGTCACTCTTTCTGTCATCGACCTCCTATCTAGTCCTACATGCCTATTCTGATGCTGACTGAGCTGGGGATCCAACTACTCGCCGCTTGACTACTGGCTACTGTATGTTTTTTGAAGATTATCTCATCTCATGGCATAGCAAGAAGCAAAAGGTCATCTCTCTCTCCAGCATCGAGGTAGAACTCAAGGCTATTGCCACTACCACTAAGGATATTATTCACATGAGGCATCTCACTAGGATCTAGGAGTTGAGATATTTGGACCTACAACTCTTCACCGCGACAACCAGAATGCTATACAAATTACTAGCAACGCGGTTTTTCACTTGAGGACAAAGCACATCGAGATCGATTGCTACTTCACCTCGAGAGCGCTATATGGCCAAGACTATCTCTCTTCTTTATGTTTCTTCAGCAGAGTAAATCGTTGACTTTTTCACGAAGTCACATTAGTCTCCTCGATTTCAATTTCTTGTTAGCAAACTCTCGGTGTTTGATCCACCGTATGTTTGAGAGGGTATTAGTCACATGTACATCACAGCATATATACCCTTATAGTGTATAGGAGCCTCACATGAGAGCATACATGTATCCCTGTATATTTGGTCCATTGACCCTAATGAAATGATTCATTCTCCCCCAAAACTCTAGCCTCTCTCTCCCCCCCCCCCCCTAGGGTTATTGGTGACATTGGCAATTAGTTTGCTTCTAGTATGGCTACAAGGAACCTACAGACCCTGGAATGGAAAATCCATTTGATCAATATTAAATTAATTGGATCAAGGGATCCAAAATGCTTCAAGATGGCTAGTGATCTAGGGTTGGAAAGGAGGGAGACAACGTGAGCAACAAACTAGAGTTTCAATAGAGACGTCGGACTTGCGAGTAAACGGAGAGAGAGAGAGAGAGAAAGAGAGAGCTAGGGTTCGAAGGCAGCAAAGTTGGAGAACTTTGGCTGGGATTTCGGAATAAAATGAGGAAGAGAGGCAGGTCTCTTTCCCATATAAAGAAAACCTATGCTCACACCAACTTGGACTTTAAAGTCAAAAGGGTATGGGTCATGTCCTTTTAAGAGTTATTGTGATCAGAACTCCAGTCCCCACGAGTCGGGTCCAGATCTTGGTCGGATCATACCCAAACCCAACCAATTTTTAAGATCTATGGTATACCATGTTCCTTGTTTCGTCTTTTTCGCATTCTCATTGATTAAAAACCCTACTTTATTCGATAAGGTAAGAAATGAAGGCTTAAATTCGTACATACGTGCGATAAAAGGTATATATGTTTCTTGCTATGATCATCTTAAGTTCAATAGTCAAGGAGGGAGGGGCCTGGCTATAGGAAGAGGATAAATTATTAATCTTCTTGTAGAATACTTTGTAAAACCTTAAAATACTAAGTGATTAGATCTGTTAGGAGATGATGGCTAGGGTTTGGAGAGGAATAGAATGCATTCCATTGAGGGACTCAAGCCCAATATATGTACATGTATCACTATACAATCCAACCCGACTATACATTAAACCCGACCCATCTATATGTACATTAACACTCCCCCCAAACTCACGGTGGATCATGAACCGAGAATTTGCCTAGAAAATGCTGGAAGCGAGCAATCGTCAGGGGCTTCGTCAGAAAATCAACAGTCTGCTCCGATGAGGAAATGAAAGGCAGGGAGATGATGTGGTCGATAAACGCCTGGCGAACATAATGACAATCAACTTCAATATGCTTTGTTCGCTCATGGAAGACCGGGTTGCTAGCAATCTGAATAGCACTCCGGTTGTCACAGAAGAGAGGAGTGGGCCCGGATATCACCACTCCTAAGTCGAGCAGAAGACGGCGAAGCCAGACAATCTCGGCGATGGTGGAAGCCATAACCCTGTATTCGGCTTCGGTGCTGGAGCGAGCAACAGACTCCTGCTTCTTGATGCGCCACGAAATCAGTGAATCACCCAGAAACACACAGTATCCTGTAGTCGAGCGACGAGTGGCTGCATCTCCTGCCCAATCTGCATCGGAGTAGGCACGCAGCACCAACGGAGAGGTGGAGGGAAACAGTAGTGAACGGGTGATGGTGCCCCGGAGATAGCGGATAATCCGAAGAACAGCTGCATAGTGTACTGACCGTGGAGCCTGAACAAACTGACTGACAATGCCAACTGCATGGGCAATGTCTGGCCGGGTCATGGTGAGATAGACGAGCATCCCAACCAGCCTCTGGTAGCGGGAGACATCCTGGAGCGGCTCACCGTCTGTAGCGAGAAGCTTCAAATTGAGCTCCATGGGTGTATCAGCAGTGCGCGTGTCCGTAAGAGCAGCATCAGCAAGGATGTCGGAGATGTACTTCTGCTGGGAGACCAACAGACCACGAGCTGATCGGGCAATCTCAAGGCCCAAAAAGTAGCGAAAAGATCCCAGATCTTTCATCTCAAACTGACTCTAGAGGTGCCGCTGGAGAGAGGCGATGGTGGCACTGTCATCCCCAGTAATGATCATATCATCCACATAGAGGAGAAGAACTGCAATGCCCTGACTGGAGGAGCGAGTGAACAAGGCATAGTCGGAGTGACGCTCAACAAACCCGGCGGCCAGAACTGCTCTGATACCATGTTAGGAGATAACGGCTAGGGTTTGGAGAGGAATAGAATGCATTCCATTGAGGGACTCAAGCCCAATATATGTACATGTATCACTATACAATCCGACCCGACTATACATTAAACCCGACCCATCTATATGTACATTAACAAGATCTACACAAGCTCTGATACCCCAAAATAACTTCAATCCATATTAATCATGACTCTAGGAATCCATCAATAAAATTATAAATTTACCCAACCAGAATATGTCACTTGTAATTAAAATAAACTTCATTCTCCGAACGACAATTTTAATTAGACCAGCAAAATGCACGAAGGTTCTATTTATCCATACAAAGTAAGACTCCCTAAATACTCTCCTACGTTTTACTTTCTTCTAATTTTCTTTTTTTTTTTTTTTGAGAAATTCCTCTCCGAGAGAGAGAGGATGGGGTTAAGCGTACCCCAAGCTTTTATTAATGATACTTCTAATTTTCTTTTAATGACAAGGAAAAGGTAAATTTCAAAACCACGTGTGTCGTCTTTAAAAAAAAAAATGAAAATTACACTTACCCCCCCTGAAGTTTAGCCCAAAATCACTTAACCCCGTAAAGTTTTTTTTGTTCCAAATCAGTCCCTATAGTTTGAAATGTTAGCACAATACCCCCTTTTTGTCACCTAATAAATTTCCTATTTTGGTCATTTATATCTAATAAAAAATGAATTGAATGGGGCAAAATGTAGTTTATTAACTATAGTGGGTTAAGTGTTTTTGGGCTAAACTTCAGGAGTGTAAAGTGTAATTTACTTTTAAAAAATGAGTAATGTTATTCGAACAATCTCCATTGACAAACACATTGAAAAACAAGACTCAATAAGTGTTGGCGGGGCCCAGGGCTCAGTGCATCAGCATTCACACCAAGCACTTAGCCCTGGGCCCTGCCACCACTTCTTGGGTTTTGTTTGTCAATGTGTTTGTCGATGGAGATTGTTCGAATAGCATTACTCAAAAAAAAATACATTGACAGAATCAGCTTTGTGCATCCAAAAATTGCAAATGTCCAAAAACTACAAAGTAAAACAACACTATATAGCTTTCTTTTCAATTCAATGGTAGTACCCAAAAAAAATATTTACTGATATCATTTAACCTGTAATTGCTTGTTTTAAGTTCTCTTATAACTTGCTTCAGCTGGCTGTGAGTGCGCGAAGTATATAAAATGACAGGATAATCCGATCGTGGATACTCCATTGATTGGCTATCGGAGTTCTGGCTCCCGGAATACCGACCCTTCTCCTCGCTCGCGCTGGTCAAGAAATCACCAAAGCTCTTTCTCCAAGCCAATGTGGCGCAGAGCAAGCACAGAGTCTTCCCCGTTCCAGTAGGGCTCTCCAATAAAGCATTGCATCGCTGCAATTAAAGGATGACGAGATCAAAGATTTGGAAATGAAATAGAAGGAGATCAAAAGGAAATAAATCTACAGATTTGATCTCGGGTGGAATGGAAAGGATAATCGAGTGAGAGAAAGCTAACCTCCTGCAAGGATCGGATGACCTTCTCCATGTAGACGATCTGGCAGTCGTAAGCTTCGAAGGGGAAATCGACATCGATCCCCCTGATCTTGTAGATCGGCATCTCGGCGGGGTCCGTTCGGCGCTCCGAGAGGAAGTTTTGGGAACCCTAGATAGAGAACTTGCCGGGAAGGAGAAGCAGAGAGCGTAGATAAAAAGGAACGGAGAGAGAAATTCCCGCCAGGCAAGGGTATTTCCGGAATAGTTGCTGCCATTGAAATGAATGTGAACAGAGCTTCTATCCGCACACCAAGTTTTCCTACCATTTTTTTTTAAAAAGATAATTAAGGATGTATTAAGAACCCTTAAATTGGGGGAGAGAAGAAATTGTGTATCCCGGCTATATTCTAGATGAGCAAGCAATGAAACTCCTGTGCAGCCTAAACATGTAGTTTTGAACAGACAATACACCGTCAGACTAACTACTGAATCTTTATCCAACAAAATACTAATCATGGTGTCGAGAGGATCGGACAACTTTACCATCTGTAATTCTCAGGCTTCTTCCAGAATTCTCTATCAATTTTTTCTTCTTCTTAGATCCACTCTCTTGGTGTTTTTGTCTTTCTCTTCCAGAATCTCCCTTCTCTTATTAATCCACACCTAATTATCTATGACAAGGTTATTGGGAATAGAGTGGAATACTTCAGAGGACTCCAAAGAAGCCATCCCGACTCTTGAGACAGTTGCAATGGAAGGATCCAAAGCAAACCCCGTCGATGAGAACAGCTCCGCTCCATCTTCATCTGCCAAAGTACCATCCTCTGCTTGATCCTCATTAGGGTAATTGTAACATCCGCCCCAAACACACAAGATATTGTCTGCTTTGCCCGTGCCCGCACGAGAACTTCCCAGGGAGTCACCCATCCTAGTACTGCTCTTGCCTGAGCACGCTTAACTACGGAGTTCTTACGAAATCCGTAGTGGCGCACGATTTTAAAATGTGTCTTCTATGTTTGGGAGGGGAAAGTATATAACTAGCTCAGGATCTCCTTCTCTCTAAGAAATATGGGTCTAACTCGTGGCCTTGTACACCTCACATCACCTCATTCATCTTGGCATCCTAGCCTCAGAAGTCTTGGCTCTTGGCTCTTGGTCATCATAATCCACCCCCCTTAGGGCTACACGTCCTCGTGTAGGGTTAGACCCCCCATTGCGAGGAGAACTGGCTCTGATACCATTTTCTAACATTCGCCCCAAATACACAAGATATTGTCCGCTTTGCCCGTACTCACACGAGAACTTTCCAGGGAGGTCACCCATCCTAGTACTGCTCTCGCCCAAGCACGCTTAACTACGGAGTTCTTACGAAATCCGTAGCGGCGCATGGTTTTAAAACGCGTCTTCTATATTTGGGAGGAGAAATTATATAAGTAGCTAAGGATCTCCTTCTCTCCAAGCGATATAGAGCTAACTCGTGGCCTTGTACACCTCACCTCACCTCACATCATCTATCTTGGCATCCCAACCTCAGGAGTCTTGGCTCTTGGCTATTGGCTCTTGGTCGTCACAGTAATCACTATGGCCCACCGTCTCCATCTCCTTAGTCTCCTTCGAAAGGGCAGTGGAGATTAGCTCTAAGACCCCAACATTCAGGTCAGCCACCGTTACCCCGGTAATAGTAAGAATCCCTTTAGAAGGATTCCATAATACGCCATCCATAAGCAGTCTCGAAGACACTGCGCGGGGAAGTCGCTGAAGTATCTACTGCCCAGCCATTGCTTCGGATGCTCCCTCCTTTCGAGTAGGCAACTCCAAAACCTCCTCATCCTCTAGCCCCGAGGACACAAGAGATGTCTGCTCAGTCATGCCCGAAAAAGAATCGGATCATGATTAATCATCAATGGTTTCGATGGACTCACCTCGTCAGTATCATCCATGCCTTCCCTCACTTCGAAAAAAGCTTCTGCATATCCCACACCCCCGACCACCGTCCCTCTCATTCCTACCTCCGCTACAGGTCGAGAAGCAACATCATCTGACCCAATCAACCTGGTCAGCCATTCATCTGACCCAATCAACCTGGTGCAGCACTGTTAACCCCAGCAATCGTCTAAGGGTGACCTGTAGCTCCAGCAATGTAGGCTTTGCTGATGCACAATGTGGACCTGGTCCCAACAGTGCTGCCCACATCACAGGCACAGCACATGGTTGCTGCAATGCTGGTACTCGCACTACTGACCCTGACATAGCGGGCTGCTGCTGCATTACTGTCCACAGAACAGTTAGTAGCCTCTGCCTATTGGACATCAAATAGTGTCTCTTATGTCGATGCGACCCACTCTTCCCTAATAGCCTCCGTTTGATCAGTCTTCGCTAACTATGAACCCTTGAATGGTGTAGGAGCAATCGATTAGTCGGATAGCAATCCGCTGACGATGATCATCCTACCGTTTGCTATGGGCACATCTTTAATAATCGGTGAACCAATCGTACTTGGCATCCGACTAATTGATTGCTCAGCCCACCACGGCACTGGGAGGTTGGGGAAGTTCACCCACACGGGCGTGGAAGCAAACAACTCCTACTCATCTGTGCATGAACTATGCCATCTCTTTAACACAAGAGAGCATGCCCTTGAAGCACCAAGGGCCTTCCAGCTTTCAGTACCCTAGCACGGTCCTCCTCCGAGCTAAAATTAAACAAAAAAACTCCATGATCTCGGGAGAAAATTTCCAACTTATCGATTGGCCTCCACTGACTCCTCGCCATCACTTGAAGGTTGGGGAAAAAAGGTCTTCGTCTTATCACATACCATGCTAAGGTAGTGCTCCAGCCCATCACATTTGCATCTTCCTCGGCAAGCGGAAGGATGCCAACCTTCTCTCCGTCCTCAATAGTCAGGGCTACAAACTGAAGCTTGAACCCCTCTCGTCTCGTGGTAGTTCCAACAAACGAATTTCAAGGATTAGGTGCTCTCTTTGGCCGGGTCCCCAACAAGGCCCCCAATATTGCTCGTAATAATTGTTTCCTCTGAAACTTGCACTGTTGTGGTTCTACCTGGGTCAAACAATTGCTCGAACATATGGTGTGCTGCACTAGATCTTGCTATACCAGCAACAACATTTGAAGAAGCCCTCTCTCCCGCCTCCATGACCATCTTGTAAAGACCTGATTTTTTCCTTTAATAAAATAATATAAATATTTTTTTTTTTTCTATGGAATGGATTTGATATGCGAGGGGCTATCCAGTGCCGCTTACGGGAACGTAAGTGCACAATGGTTAAGTCCGAGAGGCAGTGCGCAAAGGCTGCGCACAAAAAAATACGAACTTTATGTTCGATCGGGGCTGTAAAGTCCTAACCCTATAATTTTTGTGAGTCTTCCAGGAATGTTTTAGCATCGCTTGGGGGTAAAGAAACATCTCCCTCGGGTGTATTTTCACTTTGTCCGGGCTCCGGGCTCGCGTACAGATAGATAGGACCCCTTTCGCACATGAAGGGTAAAATCATTATTTTCGAAAAATAGACTTTTTTGCATATTTATCAAAAGTTATTTTGGACCTAAAAGTAATAAAAAATGGATGTTTATGGAATTATGTGTATTTTTTTGGATTTTTAGTGATACACCCTAATTCGGAGTCAATTAGCCCTAATCTTGTTTGCTAAACACGATTAACTAACTATAATCGTGTTTAGTACTCACCTAAACCTATGGGAACTATATGAAAACCTATGTGGGGCCCACGTGACATCATCCCATGTGCTTCCCATATGTAAAAGATTAGAGAAATCCTAATTATAATTAACCTAACTTAGGAACTAAACTAGGTTTAATTAAGCCCCTATACTAGCCTAATCTAGACCCTTAAAACCTAATCAAATATAACCTGAATCTAAATAGAACTTTATGGCAGCAAAGTGGGGCCCACATGAAATCATCCCCACCACCCTCCCCCCACGTGCTTTCCATATGGAGATGAAAGAATTCAAGAGGGGTTTGTGTTTGGCCTTTTCAAAGGTGACAAAACCCTTTTGATTTTTCTTTTTTACTTATCCCCTTCATTCCTTGATGAAGCCATGGATTTTTTTCTTTCTTGGTTGCCAAAATAAGTCTTCTAGAAGCTCTCTCTCTCCCAAAAAACCCTAAGGCCATCCTAGTTTAGGTGAGTGAAACTTACTAGTTTCTATTTGCTAAAAAGAGAATAAAGAGAATGAGAAGAAGGAGAAGTAAAGGAGAGGAGGGCCAAAGCTTGAGAAAATTCATCCAAATAACTCAAGATAAGCTACAAAGGTTTAGATCTAGGAATCCTAAGATTTAGATATGTAATCGTAACGTTTCATCCTTGGAATTGAGATCAATTCATGGATTTCTTCCATTTTTGTAAGATTTGTCATGTTTTCGATTTCATGACATGCAAAGTAGTTTGAAAATTTAAATCGATGCTAGATTTAGGTTTCTATGCATGCTAGGGTAGATTCTTGTGTTTTATAGAACTCAATTCAGAGAGGTTTGAGCATCTGAATCTTGTATTTTTCAAAAACACGTCGTGTTCTTTGATTTCTTAAAAATTACGATAAAATCCTCGAAGCCCTTGAATTTTGATCCAAATTTTTATATGACTTTTCATCAAAACTTGTTAGGTTATATGATAATGATGATAGGATTAACTTTTTTTTTTTTGGTGGGATTCGATTCGGCGAGAATCACACCCTCGAATCATCAAAAATTCGAGAAACGAGGTTTTTCCTCGCGTTCTTGAAGCTCGAGATTAAAAACTTAAAAATAGTGGTTTTTGATCTGAAGTTTTATAAATCTTTCATCCAAACTTATTTATGAATAATTAAATAAATTATTTATGATACTACAATGATATAATAATTTAAATAACCTAATTATGACATCATATTGACTATATTTAAATAATAAATTAATAAAATTAATTAATTAATATTTATTTAATAAAATTATTAATTAATTAATTTTGAAGAATAAAAATAAAAATATTATTTCCCCGAGTCGTGCACAGTCGGCTTAGTATAATAGGGGACCAGTTGGGACGACGAAATAGGCTATTTTAGACCATTTGTTCGGGCTCGGAAGAGAATAAGGTTTGAACTAGTAGACATTAGAGTAGGTGGTTATACCGTTGCTTTGCGACGGTTGAACCCACCATGTAACTTAACATTAAGGATAACCATGTACATTCTAAGTACAGCTGTGGCTTGACTATAGTCGAGAACTGACCTTCGGGCCGGGGACCGCTTCAATATCTAGAAAAGGGGATAAAAGTCTGCCCATTTTTTCCATCTAGTATTGAGTTAAGTCCCTGGCCTAGCTAAAGACATTATCACACTCTCTTTCAAGTGTGTGACACCTATAGGTTTAAGGATAGGTATGGCTTGATCACAGTCAAGAAATGACCTTCGAGCCGGTAAATGTTTCAATATGCTGGAAAGGGGACAAAAATTATGCCCGTTTTTCCAATTTATATTGAACTAACTCTCTGGACCCATCTAAGTTTACTGACATTAGGTTCCTGGAATACCTATATAGGTGATCCAGGCGTTAACCCTAGTTAGGGGAAGTAATGAACACCCATTATTTTAGTTAAGTCCAACTCATAACATCGTTTGCCACGTGCTATAAGAATGTACCTGATTTACTTTGGATATGCACAGTTAGTGTATTTGACTCAAGAGGTCCTCGTGGCCTCTTGGACATGATGAGTCTTTTAGATGGTGGTGATTCTTTGTGGGTACCCTAGACTAGTAATGCTTAGTATTTTAAGGACTCTTTTTTATAGAAAAAATAGTTATAATTAAAATACCTCTACAGCATATAAAGAATGTACCATCTGCCGTGTTTAGGTTAAAAGATATAGTATCGCCCACTCCCTATGAGCGACGTATTATGTCGTGGTAAGTTAGGGTAAATAAATCGTGCAATAACATATGTGAAGCCTGGCGTGCCTACAGTACTATTATCGTGCAATAGGAGTCGTGTACCATATCCTTATTTAGCTTGGGGGATGCGTCTCCTGCTCACTGACAACAATGCTCGGCCACATAAGTGATCTAGGAAAGACAGAATTACAAGTGGCATAGGAAAAGCCTTGCACGACAACAATGCTCACCGACTTGTTAGTGAGCACGAGACGCATTCGGGCGGCGATCACCTTCGGTCATGCTGCCCTCTGGACGCTCAAGAGGGGAAGAGAGCCCGGGATTCATCTCCCGACAACCCCCAAGATCCTGAGACGAATGCTAGCAGTGGCCTCGCGGCTAGCCGACCTCTTTTCAAGGAGGAGTTCAACACGGCTCTTCATCAGGTACGCCAAGCCAAGAGAGCATGGCTGTAGGTAGAGCAGGTGGGTAGTTCCCGCGGAGGTTCAAGCAACGTTCTCCCGGCGTCATCTGAGCAGGCGGGCTCATGATGCTCTGGCCCGGAGATTTTGACAGCTCCGATTCTTCCTTTGGTCGAGCCTTGCGCGGCCGGGTTGGTAGCTAGCTTCTTCGATCCCGATAGATGGGTTAGGAGGGCCAGGCACGACCGATGGCGACGCAAGCATGGCGGCACCCAGGGAGGTGGAGGTGGAGGAGCTCGCTAGGGTGGAAACCCCAACGACGGGTGATGCCCTAGGCGTGGGAGATCAACACGAGTTTGACAGTAAGTCCTTATGAGGGGTCTCGAGCAACTTCTTTCCGCCTGATTGTCCTTTTTACTGGATTTCATTTCTTTGTGCAGTAGAGGGTGGACGGTCTAGAGCTGAGGTCATCAAAACATCAAGGCGGACCTTCTGAGACCCACTCGACGGTGAAAGGAGTCAAGTCAAGCGCCCGCCTTCCTGCTATCTCTAATCGTCCGAGTGGAAGACGAAGGGGGTCGCCCAATTCAAGTGGACGATCGCTCCGCGGACCCTCGGGTGGCTTTGGCACTAGCCCAGGGGTGCGTTCTCCCCAAGAACTACAATGGAGATATATCCACGCCATGGGGCCCCTTTCTACTAATCGAGCTCGATCTCCTACCTTGTTCAGGTATGTGTACCTCCCGATCTTCAATAAGGAACCGTGTCCCGTGTGTCTGATTGCTTCCTTTCTCACAGAGTCTTGTGGACCTCATCCATGTTGACGAGAGGGTAGGGCAAGAGGCTCAAGAGCTTCACCGGTTTCGCGAGCTCGCTACACAGGCCTCTAGGTCCAATGCGACCCCTTCGGTTGCTAAATTGGTCCACGAGCTTGCTTTTCTCACGGAGGAGGTGGAGAAGGAAAAGAGGAGTGTCCCCTGGACCGAAAGCATAGCCATCGAGGAGGTGATGAAGCGGAACGTGGTGATGGCACAACTTCTGGGGGAGTTGTTCGGCCTCAGAGGATCTTTTACGCAAAGAAGCTCCGAGGTCAGGGCTTTCAAAATCAGAATAGTGCAGCACGAACAGCAGGTCATCGATCTTCAAGCGAACCTCATCGAGCTCCAATCCTTGTTGGAGGTGAAGGAAAAAGAGCAGGAGGCGACGACTATCCTCGCCCAGGGACTACAGTTTGACCTGGACGGTGCAAATGCGGCATGCGTGAGCCTCCAAGCCAATATTGCTGCAGAGAAGAAAGCCCGCTTGGATGAGGTGGCCGCCCTCCAGGAAGCGCATCGAGCCGATCTAGTAGTAAAGGACCAGGAGCGCACTACCAAGATCATAAAACTCCAGCAACGGTATCTTGAGATGGTCGAGTCTCTTGATTGATTGTAACGCCTTACGGGGTCAGTGTCTACTTAGATTATGGGCACACTTGATTTCTGGCTTCATCTTTGCTCGCACCCATTGAGACCAAGGGCGCGCTTGACTTTCTTCTTCACGTTCATACCAATTCATCCGTCCCACGTCATCTTTGCGAAGGCATGTTGGCCGTTGTCGTATCTTGGACTCATTGCGTATAAGTCTCTGGGACTTCTTCTATCCGTGTAATCCCGAGGCGTTTGTGCCAAGGGATACGGTGAATCTTCGCCTTTAGTGTTCCAAAATAACTACCTATCTCTAGAGATTATGACTAACATGACTTCTACGCTTCTTCTTAACTGCACCTTCGGCTATAAGTAGAGGTATTCCAAGCCGTCTTCTATCAACACGATGAAGTCAAAAATTTCTTCTCCCCTCAAGCGGCATCGATGCCTCTTTCATCGAGTGTCGTGCCATGGATGGGATCCTGGAGGAGTCGGAAGAGGAGCGAGTGACGATCTTTATCAGAGGAGAGCACGTAAGGGAGGGTCACGCGTGTCCTTCATCATAGGAGGGCACGTAAGTTCCTCCCACTTCTTGCAGCGCCCAGCCCGTCTGGGGTCGTCAGGGGCTGGGCTCCGGCTCATGCTTCTCCGATCTCCAGGGCGGACGGCCTGCGTATGCCACGGTGCCATCGCGGTGTCCTCTCGTGGAGGACTCGTCATCATCAAGTGGTACCCCGCCATCCCTTACATCATCTTTCATGAGCGATCCGTCAATGACCAACCGACTCATTGTCGACGCTTCTCTTTCCTCTTCCTCGGCATTGGCATCGGTGGGGACAGAGAAAATTCAAAGCTTAGAGACGAGACAAGCGGCGGGCGCATCGGCTTCCTTCTTCTTCTTCTACCATGAGTCTGTGGCCTTCATTGTAATCCTTTGATGTAATAAACTTTGAGGAAATAAAGAAAATTTTAATTTCCCCTGTGTTTGATATTTTCTTCTTCTTCTTCTTCTTCTTCTGCAATCTGAATAGCCCACAGGATATCCTGTGCCAGATTCACAGAGACTCTTAGCCACCAAAAGTGTGCTTCATCCTGTCAAGGGCGTGGCACGTCCTTAACGGCAGGGGACTTTGAAAAGTTTGACCTCTAGCCTCCAAGGACCTACTTTTATCTCTTGCGGCCTTGGGGGAGATGTTAAGGTATCATGTCCCTCAGATTTCTTCCTCAAACGGGCTGTGAGGGGATGCTAAGGCATCAGGCCCCACAGCTTTCATCTCGACGGCCTCGGGGGGATGCTACGGCATCAGGTCCCGTGGCTTTCATCTCATCGGCCTTGGAGGGATGCTACGACATTAAGCCCCTTAGCTTTCTTCTTCGAACAGGCTGTGGGGGGGTGCTCAGGCATCAGGCCCGACCGCTTTCATCTCGACGGCCTCGGGGGGATACTAAGGCATTAGGCCCCTTGGATTTCATCTCATCGGCCTTAGGGGGATGCTGCGGTATCAAGTCCCTTGGATTTCTTCTTTGAACGAACTGTGGGGGGATGTTAAGGCATCAGGCCCTACAACTTTCATCTCGACGTCCTCGAGGGGATGCTAAGGCATCAGGACCCTTGGCTTTCATCTCATTGGCCTTGGGGGGATGCTACGGCATCAAGCCCATTGACTTTCTTCTTCAAACGGGCTGTGGGGGGGATGCTAGGGCATTAGGCCCCTTGGCTTTTATCTCATCACCTTTGGGGGGATACTATGACATCAAGGCCCTAGACTTTCTTCCTCGAACAGGCTGTGGGGGATGCTAAGGCAGCGGGCCCTCCAGCTTTCATCTCGATGGACTTGGGGGGGATGCTAAGCCATCAGGTCCTTGGCTTTCATCTCATCGGCCTTGGAGGGATGCTACGGCATCAGGCCCCTTGGCTTTCTTCTTCAAACGGGTTGTGGGGGGATGCTAAGGCATCGAGCCCCACAGCTTTCATCTCGACAGCCTCGGGAGGATGCTAAGGCATCAAGCCCCTTGGCTTTCAGCCTTGTGTTAGAATTGATGAGGTCTACAGTTCGTAAAAACCAATAGTTTAGCTATGTATGGTTCACTCGACTCGCGTCAAGCCTGGCTCCCACTCGACTCGCGTCGAGCCTGACTCGCCTCGACTCGTGTCGCACCGTGATTTGTTGACAAGCGAACCTCGATGAGCCTGACAAGCTCGTCACTAAACAAATTTATTATTTAATTATGCTTATTAAAAAAAATGAATACCAGGCATAAATACATCAGTACACCTGCCATGCACCAAATACCATTTTTGAATGTCGCTTCACGACCCGGACCCATGACCCATTGCCTGGTCCTGCTCAAGTTCAAACACACATGCAATAATTTACAATAAAAGTAACATGGTCCACGATAATTATTCAAGCAAAATATAGCAGTAATAAAACTGAGCTGCCCCGAACTGTAACGCACCGGGTATTACAAAGAAGGTCCAACCCCCAAAGCCCAAAGCCACTTAAATAACGAAAGACACCATATGAAAAGAATGACAAAATCCATTTAAATATCCAGAGAAACTTACAAAATAAAAACCTAAGGCCATACATACGATAAAACTCCATGCTAGATGGAAAATTCATCTTATTTATATTACTATATTAATATCAAAAAAGTCGTATTGAACGTTTTCGCCTTGGACCGCAACTTGTATTAATCCGAGACTGTGGATAATGACCCACTTCAGGCTTGGACTAATCCCTCTGGGAGTGAAGCACGACCCGCCTGGCAATTCCCACTTCACTCTTGGGTAAATCGAGGGGAGGAGTCGAACCCACAACGTCCTCACCAAAGCACCAGTTGCTTTGCCAACTTTCCTATTCTCTGGTGGTTTCGTAAAATAGTTTCTTTTGAAACATATAAGCGAGTCTCAATCAGAAGCCTCTTTGGGTTTATCACATAAATCGTAAAATTGACTAATCAAGGTTAAAGGTCAGAATTATAAAAGAATTAAGTGCATGGTTTCGGTATTTTACTGTTGGTGTCCGTTCTTTTGGTGAGTAAATTGGGTTGGATATTGATTTACCGGGTAATCTCACTTTGTGCCATGTTGGTTTACCAAGATTCTTTTTTTTTCTCTCCTAGTTTGGTGGCACATTAGAGTTCCACCAAAGTTGGTGAAACACTGATTGCTTATCACGAGCGAGACATTGATTGCTCACCAAAGGAACAGACCATTTTAGTTAAATATTAACTTTTTAAAGAGATTTTATTAACTTTCATATATACTAGAAAATAACCAACAAATATTCAAAAGACCCATTTGGTCTTTTTGAATAGTGAAGGGAAGATAGTTGGAACATAAAACCTCAGCTAAATAGAAACCTGATACACAGTAGTCCTTAAATTACACATGACAACCCAGGAGGCCGAGGTCAGAGATGGGATCTCCGAAACCCTAGGCCGGCTCTGATACCATGTTACGAAGAGAGAGGGAGAGAGAGACTAGGGTTTGGGGAGAAAACTCCTTGTATTATCTCTTTGTATGTCACATTACATAATACTACCTCTTCGTATATAGAGAGAGAACGCACACCATTACAATACCACAACTAAGGTGGGACTAATAGTAACTTTACATCTAATAAAGATGATAAAGAGTAGGAATACTTATCCCCCTCTACATTAGAAGATGATGATGGTGAGGAAGATGAAGATGAAGAAATTAACAAAGAAGGAGAAGAGGAAGAGAATGAAGATTGAGTTTTGTTGATAGTCCACTGATTAGTCCCAAATCGGTAAGGGGGGCACCTAACGGTCGCTTCATATATCTTTTGTGGATCTCCCCTTACAATCTGTGTTTTGGGGCGTGAGGGTATCTAACATGCTATCAGAGCTCGGCCCTCTCTGGATACGGCCCCCACCGATTGTGCCTCTCCATGCGTGCTCCGCTTGAAGGGGGGGGGGGGGGGGGGGGGGGGGGGGGGGGTTGAGATAGTCCACCGATTAGTCTGACATCGGTAAGGGGGGCACCTAACGGCCACTTCATATACCCTATGTGGATCTCCCCTTACGACCTGGGTTTTAGAGCATGAGGATATCTAATATGAATAGAGAATCTTATCTACTTTTTGGTTTACTTTACATGCTTGATACTTGATGGATATATCATTTTGGTTCTCCTTCATGAAGGAATACAAATATCATTTTGAAATGTAAGGGGAAAACATGTACTAGACAAACACATTTTGGGTTTATAGTACAAAAATTCTCATTATTAATCCTCTCGGATTAATAGTGGTATTTCCTCCGATAAAAAGTAGATCCCCTCTTTCCTTATTCGTTTGAGATGTAGTATTGTGTCCTAGTGGAGGCTGGGAATCCACAAAAAATGATTGCATGGCACCTTATTGTAGACTCATCAATCTCGCGACGACGATTAGTTCTTTTCATCATATCTATATAACAAAGGACGATAGTTTTGTGCTGACTAGACAAAATGGAATAAAAAAACTGATTAGGACAAATTGACTGGACAAAAATAAACCGAATAGATCTAACCATTCGTTCAAAAATCAACACACGATCTCTCCTTGGTTTCAAATCCCAACCCATGCTATTTAAACTATACTAAACTCCTAAAATCCCGACCCATTGAAATTGCACTAAATCTGATCGTTCATCCCGTGATAGTTATTCGCATCAACAACTATAAACCCGTATGCTGAAATTTTGGCTGCCCCAAATTAACCATCAGGTCGATCTCGAGGAATCCGTTCGAACAGAGATAGCTGTGAAGCCTGTGATTGATCGATTATAGTGGAGGGGGAGTTGGTTGCGCCGAAGGCTCTCGCTTCATGCCAATTGGCATGGGCGAAGCAATGGGTATCCCTATGAATGCCGGTGTTGTCGTCGAAAGTGTTTTATTATCGCCGAAGGCAGCCCGCTGCAGTGCCGACAGGCACGGACACGCACTATTAATTTTTTTTTGGTATATCAGACATGGCTATTACACAACAGCCTGAAGGTCAGCTGCCACTAGGCCGACAAGAACAGAAGGGAAATCAAAATCCCACTAGCTATCGCTACCCGAGCACATTGCTTCTTGGGCGAGCCAATGAGCAGCACTATTGGCCACCCGAGGCAGCCATTGCACCTTCATATCTGTCAGCTGCTGCCAGTCTTGGTGACATGATAAGAGTAGTGGACAAAGTTCGACCGTACATCCTTTACACAAAACCAAAAGCATCTCGAGCTTGCTTTGAATCCGTGAAAACAACAACCTTATTGGCTGAACTTCGAACTAGCTCGGCGAACGCCCCTTTTAAGGCCCAAAGGTCCGCTTGAAGGGGAGAGGATGAGCGACATAGAAAGGCTGATGTAGCATATAAACAACCAGAAGGGGAAGCAAGAACCCATGCCCCACTCCCGAGAGCTGCTTGGGTGCGAAACGCTCCATCAGTTCAGATGATGTAGACTACCTCTCCCCTACTAACCGCAGCCAAGCTATGCGAGCATTTACTTTGGAGGAACTGAGTTAAGTAGTGAATGCCCTTATAAAACAACAATGGAAAAGAACTAGAAGGAGTTTTGAACAATGTCACACCTAGCTTTCCACAAAACCCACATCGCAACCGCCATGGGTTCTCCCGGTAGAGGAATCAGACGATGCTTCTCCTCTTGATATCCCAATTGAAGAAGATCCGTTTGGAAGAAATTCAAACCGGTTTGCCGCAGAAAACACTTTCAAAATTCCCTTGCTGCAGTACATGTCCAGAAAATATGATAAATATCTTCGTTGGGATCGGAACACCATGGGCAGCTGCCGTATCCCAAACCAATCCGCTGGCGAAGCAATATTGCCGAAGGTAAAGCCCCATGCAACAACTTCCAGAGGAAGAGGTGAACTCGCAGAGGAACACGCAGCTTCCATAAACTGGACCCGCACCATTGCTCTTGCATTTCCTTGGGCTGTCCCTGCTCTCCTTGTAAAACCCGAAGCAGCCGTATGTACTTGGTCTCAGATAATCCCACGATGTACCAATTTCCTTGATCCGTCTAACCAAGCCAACCAACCAAGAAGAAGCACCAGCCCGCGGCCAAGATTGCCAATTGTTAATCGATAATTGGTATTTATTCCGGATCCATCTTGCCCCCAACGTAGAATCCAAACACAAATAAACTAGGGCAACAATACCATGTTGAAGCTGGATATGAGGAAATTGTTGGATCTGCAATTCCCACAATTAAGGAGATCCTGAGTCGACTCAACAGCCATTGTATGCCTCTGTAAGGAGATCCTGAGTCGACTCAACAGCCACTGAATGGCTCTCTGCGATTCCCACAAGTAAGTTTGGAGCGAAACCCAGCGGGTGATCCAGCGACCCTTGGCCGCCCTTCGCTGACCCAGATCCCGGTTCCAGGCACTGTCTTTTCCGCTCCATTTGAAGTCTTAAAAACATCCTGCTTGCCAAAGCGCCCCTCACAGTTGACCCCTCTGGATGGTCTCGACTCTGAAAGACCAGCACGTGCCAACGAATCTGGGGGTCCCAATTGGACATCTTGCATGCTGGTATCCACTACAGGCTGCTCACCTCTATCCCTTGTATCTCCAGCGATTCCGTCATCCAATATCGGACGGCCCTCAAGCTCCTCGCCCTCTAACTGCATGGATGAGAGACCCTCTGACCCGTCCACTAAATTCTCTAAAGGGACAAATCGAGAACCTGAGGGGCCCCTGCTTGCACCCACTTGGATTTGCAATGTGATCGTCGATCAGAGACACGTGGCTTGTCCGATTTCCCTGGTATCCCCAGCTTGTAGCCTCCGCCCTCATTGATTCCTGTGCGAACTCGAGGTCCCGGAGCTCCGCCGCCCTTCCACCCAGGCCGGCGGGGAACAGCCATCCAGGGGCCGAAGGGGGTCGTTCTACCCAGACATGCACTAGTAGCAACAACACAGGCTAGGCTTGTTTTTCTGGGCACTGGGGTGAGGGTGAGATGTAAATGTCCATCCAAGGTGTTACCTTCTCACTTGTAAAGAATTTCCATTGTGAATTAATAGTGTAGTGTAAATGTCATCTTTTGTCATAGACCCGCCGCAACTTATGTATTGGATCTTCAATCGTTGGAGTTTCCAGATGGTCAACATACTAGACTTTTGGGAATTTCAAATCTAATGGAAAGAATATGGTGGGAATGGGGCCAACTCCTGGAAGTTGCAAGTCACAGGTAAAAGAACACAGCCTTTGTGCTGCTCCATGACATTTTTACCATTGCCAAAATTTCTACACTACCTTCACAAAATTGTTCCTCTCTTTACAATACCAACATGAACATATAATTCTGCTTTTTTGCATTGTTGCATGAGATTTTTGACCACCCGTCTCGGAATTGAAAGAATAAATGATTAAAATCACAATCAAAGAATTAATTAAATCTGTGTAAAGAAAACCTTGGACGTACCAATCTTTGGCTCAGCTCCTAACCTAGCGAACCCCCCAAATCTTTTGTCTCCCAAGTCACAGCCGTCCGTTGCATCGCACTTAGTCCCAACAATTAATGATCAGAGACGGCAGTGATTAAGTACAAGTTGTTGCCTAACGGCCGGCTGTAACTTGGGGTCAGAAGGTTTGGGTTCCAAATCTTAGATTGGTCGCAGTGATGCATGCAGTCCAACAGGTTCGATCAGTAGTCTTCAGGAAAGAGCTCCTCTTTCACCGAAGGAGCTATCCACTGTATCTGGATGTTGGTGATGTCCCAGAGCTCGTTCCCCTCCTGTTGCACCAGAACCTCCCTCTCCTTCATCTCCACGATCATCCTCTTCAGCAGGCCCGGCACGAGCTCCTGCAGCACCCCCGGGTCCTCCCCAAGGTTGGCCTTCATGCACGTGTCCATCCGCCGCAGCACCCCGAGCCAGAAGCTCCGGAACCCTGGGCTCTGCGACAGCGGCACCATGAATTGCAGGTACACCTCCACCAGCAGCTCCATCGCCTCCTTCAGCGTCCCCTCCATGCTCCGCCTCTCCCGCTCTGAGTTCTCCCGCCGCGAGTACTCCACCATCTTTTCGTGTAGGTCGTCCACCATCGCGAAGACCACTAGGTTGAAGCACGCGAGGCAGTTGGCCGGCGTAAACTCCAGCTCCTCGGCCGCCGCGAAGCACTTGCCCAGCTCCGCCACCGCCTGGTTCCGGATCTCCTCCCGACGGACCAGGCTGGTCTTGCGCAGGGCCTCCGCCAGCTTCACAAAAAGGCTGGCCGCGATATTGCTGCCACCACCACCAACCTTGGGAGCCTCTTCCGCGGAGGAGCCGCTCATGTTGCTCCAGCTGCTGTTGCTGCTCCCCTGGTAGGAGTACCCGGACTTGTGCCACTGGATCAGCCAATTCACCGAGCCCGCCATCAAGTCCAATATCTTGGAGCTCATCTCCAGCGGGCTGATCTTTAGCGCGGTGAATCCGAAAGCAGCGTCGATGCAGAAGGGGTAATTGAACCTCGTGATGTGGGTTCCGTCGCTCATCAGTTTGATCAAGGCCCCCACCCCTTGATCGTACGTTTCGGGGTGTCGACCGGTGACGGAGAGCAAGTGGAGGAGGGTCTTCCACCCGATCGCAGTCTGGATGTTCTTCGTGTGTTCGTTCAGGACCTGGACCGTGGTATCGGCTATGCTCTCGCAGCAGGTGTCCAGGATCTCCTTGTCGAGCTTCCATGTCTGGTTGATGGACTTGAAGATAAGCTCCTCGGGGAGCTTCTCGATGTGGGAGGAGGAGGAGGAGGAGGAGGAGAGGAGCTTGAGGGCGATCTTGAAGAGCACGATGATGGCCTTCTCGGAGAAGGGACATGGGGAGAAGAATGGGAATTGGGAGACCACGGCGAGGCAGTCGTGGAATTGAGGCCAGAAGGTTGTGAACCTTTGAAGATTGGCCAGAGTGATGGTAGAGATGAGATCCCAGCAGAAGCCCACCGTCTCTTCCTCCTCCACCGGAGTGCTGAATTTCTGGCCTTTACCCGCCGCTGCAAATATCAGGGCTCGCCCAAGGTTCTGCAGGGACTCGTCAGGCAGCCTGGAGCTCTCGCTGAATATGTTGCCTATGTGGCACTGCTGAATGATCTTAAGATTGTTCTCGAACTCGCTCCCCACATTGATCATGGAATCGGCGCCGCTCTCTAGTGATAAGAACTGCGAGAACCGGCCGATCAACCCCGAGGCATGCCGGCTGCCTCCAAACCCCTGGTGGGATGTAGGAAAGATCACACCGGACTCGGACTTGGAATGCATGATTACTTCCGCCGAGGCGGGGAAATTTTCAGGTTCAATCACCGACTGTGGCAGCAGCTTCAATCTCTTGAGCTTGAGCAGGCAATCCACCATGTTCCTCCACGCTCCTCTGATCGAGTCTCCAAACTTGTTGGCGATGGTGAAGACGGCAAGAGTCGCCATCCTCGGTTTCAGCTCGTTGCTGAATGTGAAGAGAGTCTCTTCAGTTGTGGCATACGGGTTTAAAAGGCTGGTGAATTTGCAGAAACAAGAGAGGAGCTCATCGAGGATGTCTTCTAACCCATATCGTGCAATCCCTGCGATGGACATCAACCCTTCTACGCACTCTTGGAGCATCTCCTCGTCATCCGTGTGTTCGAAGATGGCGGAGAGCGTCGCCACTGTAGGCCCTGAGATGGTCACGAAGATCTCTCTGCTCAGCTTGTGCTTCAAGTTGCAGACGATGAAGGGCTCGGCCACTCTCGATCTCTTGATGAGATCAGCCCACTGGGTGGAGCTCAGCTCGGTGGGCGAACCCGTCTGGCCGAAGAGTGTGATCGCATGGCTGGAGATTGAATGGAAGAGCTCAGAGAGGTACTCTCTTGGGAGATCCATTCCTCCATTGATGGCTCTGTTGTTCCTTATAAACTCTTCTTCGGTCATCTTCTTCTTCACCTGTGGGTTGTGCTGGTCGGTGTTGAGCATGATGAGGGAGTAGCAGAGAATGAAAACAGCGTCCTTGTTCACAAAGATCTCGGTCGACTGCTGCTCGTAGAATTTCTCGGAGAAGGCCTCCAGGATCCTCTGAATCTTCTGAGACTCTCCAGGCAGCCGGAAAGTCTCGAGGTAGGTCCGGAGGGCAGTATCGAGGATGAGACCGGAGAAATCAAAGGTGTCGGTGAATTCTTTGAGGACCCCGATGTTGAACTCATCGGGATCACCTAGAAAATCCCCGATCTTGTTCTTGTCCAAGCTCGGAGTGTAGCGGAAGAAGTAGGCCAGGCTCCGGGGGTCCGGCGGACTTGGTACCAGATGGCAGATGTTCAAGAACTCCAGCCCTTTCTTTTCATCTCTGTTGTAATGGTTCGCAGCGATCATTATCTTCTTCTTCTTCAGCTTCCTCATCCGGACGAAGTCGACCCAGGTCTCTGGATTATCGCAGCTCTCGACCCAGAAAGGCATGAATTCGGACACATCGAGATCGTAGGATTTGATCTCTGGGGCTCGGTCGATCTCCACGCCATCCGCGATGGTGTTGATCACTGCAACCAAGCCTTGGAAGGCCTGGACCTGGAACGGGGGCATCGGGCTGCCCACAGGAAATGCAGCCTTGCACAGCAATTTCCCCACTTCCTCCAACACATTTTGACGGATCGGGTCGCAATCATAATTGACGTACATTTCGATCACGAAGCTCGGCTGCCTGCAGAAGCTTATGATCCCTTCGATTGCGACCTCCTGAAGCTGAACACCACCCACTCCCGCCGCAATCCTCAACAGCACATAGCTGAAGAACGCTTCCAGTTGGAGCCTGAGACTCCTGCAAACAAGGAACATCGATCTCTTTTGTGTGATCATATTGCTTCTCCTAGCCTGCTCGATCATATCTTTGTTCATGAAAGCTAGGATTGATTTTTTTTTTTTAAATTATTACCGGCGCAGGAAGTGGTACAGATTTAGGACTGTACTACAGATCATGGAGAGGACGAGCGGGGTCGAGCGGGTGGCGTAGTGGATCAGATGGTGGAAGAGGTCGTCTTGGATCATCCGCAGAAGCTTCGGGTGCTTCCCGATCCCTTCGCCGCCCAGTTCCACTGCCGAATTGAGCAGCACGAGCCCAAAGAGCTGGACATCCTCGTCGGAGTTGATCTGCCCGAGCCCATCGGCAGAGTCCACCACCTCCCCCACATTTAGCAGCGAGCAGAGGAAATGGAAGATGTCGACCATGCAGCGGGCCCCGTACCCGGAGGCCGTCGCATCGTCCTCCAGGTCGGACCCCGAGTATCCGCCGTCCCCGTCCTCGGGCGCCTTCATCTCGGGCAGACGGGCAAAGATGGCCTGGATCACCTCGTGCAATGTATGGCGTGCGCTCCGCTGGAGCAGGTCCCCGCGTCCCGCAGACTGCTGGACCACCTGGAAGCAGGTGTTGACGACGGTGCACACGGCGTGGTCGGTGAGGAGGGCGGAGGCACGGGCTCGCATGACGGCGGTGAGGACCTGGATGATGCGCATGAGGATGGCGTCCTCGGACGCGTGGTCGGTGCGCTCGAGGCGGCAGTTGGTCACCGCGAAAACGACGGAGTGGATGGCATCTCGGGCACCGGGGGTGTGATCGTCGAAGACATCCAGTCTGAGGATCTTGAGGATGGCAGAGAGGGCGACTCCGGTGGCGGGGGCAGGGACGTCGTCACTCTGGACGACGTCAAGGAAGGGGGATAGGTAGACGGAGGGGTCGGTGGCTCGCCATCCGGCGTGGTTGGGGTGGAAGATGAGGGAGCGGAGGGACTTGAGGGAGTGTATGAGGAGGGAATTGGGGGCCTCCTCGGGGGAGGGGAGGAGCTGGGGGTTGTGGTCCGTGGGACGGCGGATCACGGCTAGGACGGCCCCCACCTCAGTATTGATCATGCAGGAGATACCCAGCTCCCTGAGCCGCGGGTCCCGTCGTCGGTCGGCGGTGCCTCCGCCATTCCGTCCCTCCGCCTCCTGCTCGTCGCCGTAACTGCCTCTCAGCCCTTGCATTCTGCATTCCATTCAAATCCAAAAGATGACCCTCCTTTTCATTGACCATGACAACCACATCAATCTCAGCCCTTCCTCTGAAAACGGATAGAAGAGAGAGAGAGAGAGCGACGAGAGGTGCTGGTCGGGAATTTGGTGCGGTTGAAGCGGTCGCATGACCCCTGAGGGGGCCATCAACAGAGCGATGGACGGTGGTGATAAGGTTACCAACCCTTTAACCTTATCAGGTGGTTGGTGAGAGCATCTCCAACGGGCTCCGAACAAGGAGCATCTCCTAAGACCGTGGGACCCAATTTTTGCTGCCACCTCATTGTGCGAGGTTCAACTCCAACGGCGTCCGAACTAGATGTCCGAGTCACTTTTGCACCAAACACCCCCTACATTTATAATTTATCCAAACCCTCTAATTTTACACCAAACCCCTCCTAACTTAATTTTATTTTGCAAGAATAGTGGGAGAGTGAATAATGGTGGGTAGAAGGGGGTGTTTGTAGATTTTTTAAAAAATTTGGTATTTTTTAGAATTTTTTGCATGCATTATTATATATATAAAAAATTATTTATAAAAAGATGAGGGGGTTTTTTGTAAAAAAATATATTATTCAATTCATTCGGAGGCTCCGAAGGACCTCTGTTCCAAGGTTATGTTTATCATTTCATACTGTTTATCATAGTGAAATGACCAAAAGCCTTAGAGATGGACCAATGAGGGAGAGCCGGATACTCCAACCTCTTTAAGGAGGTTGGAACAAAATTGTTCTCGTGGTTGGTTGGCTTTCCGACAGGAAAGATGACATGTTATCCAAATGGCCCCCACCTTGGTATTTGGTGTCGGGTCTCGCGTTCGCCCCTCTGTGCTGGCACAGGCTCGGGGCCCTTTGCCCGTCATACAGCTGGTCCTTGACGTGCGTGCTGGCGGCCCCTAATCTTGCACCAACGCTAAAGTCTAGCTGGACGGCACTCAAGGCAGATACTCTCTCTCTCTCTCTCTCTCTCTCTCTCTCTCTCTCTCTCCTCTTCCGCGCCCTCTCTCTCTCTTCCGCGCCCGCTCTCTCTCTCTCTCTCTCTCTCTCTCTCTCTCTCTCTCTCTCTCTCTCCCCTCCTCTCTCTCTCTCTCTCTCTCTCTCTCTTCCGCCCGCTCTCTCTCTCTCTCTCTCTCTCTCTCTCTCTCTCTCTTCCGCACCCTCTCTCTCGCTTGCGCCCTTGATTTTGGGCCGTTCGATTGAGCCATCCGATCGCTTCACATCCGATCTCTTCCGTGCCCACTCTCTCTCGCCTCTTCTGCGCCCACTCTTTCTCTTACGCCCTCTCTCTCTAATTAACTAACTAACTAACACACTCTCTCTCTCTCTTCCGTGCCCACTCTCTCTCTCTCTCTCTCTCTCTCTCGCCCTCTCTCTCTCTCTAACTAACTCTCTCTCTCTCTCTCTCTTCTGCACCCACTCTCTCTCGTGCCCGATTCTCTCTCTCTCTCTCTCTCTCTCTCTCTCTCTCTCTCTCTCTCTCTTCTGCCCGCCCTCTCTCTTTTTCTCTCTTTTCACGCCCCCTCCTTCTCGGTTTCTTTCTTTCTCTTTTGCGCCCTCTCTCTCGCTTGCTCCATCTCTCTCTCTCTCTCTCTCTCTCTCTCTCTCTCTCTCTCTCTTCCGCACCCTCTCTCTCGCTCGCGCCCTCTCTCTCTAACTAACTAACTAACTCTCTCTCTCTCTCTCTCTCTCTCTCTCTCTCTTCCGCACCCCATCCCTCTCGATTTTCTCTCTCTCTCTCTCTCTCTCTCTTTTTCTCTCTCTCTCTCTTTCTCTCTCTCTCTTCTGCACCTCTCTCTCACCTCTTCCGCACCCACTCACTCTCTCTCGCGCCCTCTCTCTCTCTCTCTCTCTCTCTCTCTCTTCCGCGCCCCTCCCTCCCAGTTTTCTCTCTCTCTTTCTCTCTTCCGCGTCCCATCCCTCCCGATTTTCTCTCTTTCTCTCTTCCGCACCCCCTCCCTCCCCGGTTTTTCTCTCTCTCGCTCCCTCTCTCTCTCTCTAACTAAATCTCTTTCTCTATCTCTCTCCCCCTCAATTATCTCCCTCCCTCTAAATCTCACTCTCTCTTCCGTTAGGAATGTCCCACCCTCCCCCCATTCTCTCCCTTCCGTGCCCCCTCCCTCCCCGGTTTCTCTCTCTTTCTCTTTCTTGCCCACTCTCTCTAACTAATTCTCTCTCTCTCTCTATCTCTCTTTCTCCTCATATCGAATCACAACTGTCTATTGCTGCCTGTGGATCAGGGATTAATAAGATTCACCAGTCGGGCCTGGGTGCAATGGATGGAAGTGATCAGGTATGTAAAGAGTCCGGAAAGGATTCTGTGTGGTTGAATTGTATTTTCCTTTGAACATACTACGAGACAAACTCTCAGACATCGGCCAGCGCTCGGTGCATTGGGATCAACCCGAAGGGCAGCTTTGAGTTGAAAACCACATTTATTGGGAGTTCAGATCTCCTCCAATTGGTCGACCTCAGTCGGTGGGCCCGGCACAAATCACAGCCGCACAATGGCTAGATATCCAAAAGTTAATCGCACTCCAGCTACAGCAAAAGACCTCTAGCTGTCTCTCTCTTTCTCTCTCTCTCTCTCTAGGAAAATGAGGGGTCAGGGTTTCCCCCACCTTTGTAAGCAGTCGAGTGATCACCGATGACTCAAAGATGTTTCTGCAGTATTTCCCCCCGCCCCCACTCTCTCTCTCTCTCTATCTTTTATCTATGTTTCTATTTTCTTTTCTTTTTGGTCTCACTCTGTTTGTTTTTCTCTTTGTCTGTCCTAACCGCAACAGACCCATCTCGGTTCCCATATTTTTCTCACCCTCTCCGATTCTCATAAAAAATACCATTAATTTTAATTTTATATGCATTTGAATTTATTTATGTTGACCAATTAGATAAATATAAGGTGTTTGTGATTTAACTACACTTTATTTTCAATCTCAGTCTACCGATGGCAATCATTGCCGTGAACTGTATTAGGGCGGTCACTGCATCTGAGGCAATGTCATGACCGTCAAATGTCGTGACAGTGAAGTCGACAAAGGAGTGTTGTCGAAGACGGTCGTTAACAAAATATTAATTATTGTCAACCTCAAAATATTATTGCCTCAAAATCTTTTGTGTTACACCTCTATTTTTATCTGATTTCTCATTTGGTAATTTTTATTTGATCAAAACTGAATGTGTTTGTTTTACTTACACTCCTATTTTTATATCAAAATTTGAGTTACACCCCCACTTTTCTAAAAATTTGACTTTACCCCCAATCCGTCCCTTGACCATCCGTGAGGCATGATCAACCCTTTACAAGTAGTATTTTTATACTTACAACACCACTTTTATATCAAAATTTGAGTTACATCCCCATTTTTAACCGTTTGCTCACGATCAAATAACTGATTGGGGGTGTAAAGTCAAATTTTAGAAAAGTTGCGTTGTAACTCAAATTATTATATAAAATTGGGGGTCCCCCTTGAAACCCCCCCCCCCCCCCCCCACCCCCACCCCTTGTTTTTTTTTTGCGTGCCCGAATTTTGAAAGTGGTCCTTATTTTTATACAGGAAGAAATGGAAACAGACAAGGTTATGAGGCCATCGTATATCGTCGATGAGTTATATTTTTTTAATTTCTACTTTGTTTTCGTTGATTGTACATTTCTTCCATGACTAATGATATTGATGTTCCTTTATCCACATTTAGAAGATTACGATGGACATCAATATCGAGAAGGATGATGCCGTCACAAGATGTAATGAGGCCACACCAATTCAAACAACGTTCCAATCATATTGTGATCAACTCTCTCTATCTTTGTGGCATTGACGTCCTTTTTTTTTAAAAGCATTGACATCCATTGATCCACGTTTCAGGAGGTTGCGATGGATATCAACGTGAAGGAAGATGATCCAATTATTACCATGGTTGATAGTAGTTTCATTTTTTTGACTTCCCTTGCTTCTATCTCTTTTAATTTTGATTTTTTTAATGATCTAATCTCTTAATAGATTAATCCAAACCAAACATCTTCTGGCATAGAAGGGGGAGTGGTTGCAATTGCCATTTATTGCAAACACACGAAGATTACAGAGGCCGGGACCTGGGGACTTGGGGGTGGTAAGCCGGGTGCGACGGATATTGATAAGGAGATTGTGGGAGAGATCCTCTGGAGGGTCCCTTTGATCCGCGTCTCCATGTGGTATTCGTGTGAGAGCTCTGAAGGGGTTGTCCAGGACAGAGGTCTTTACAGGGCGAGGGTTCTTTGAGAGGCTAAGGAATATCCGCCGTTGCTTTTGTCCCGTCCGTGCTTGGCACTTTCTCGGCTAGGGGTTTTCGGTGTCACTCCTTGGTCTTCGTGTCTTCCTCGATCCTTGCTAGACCTTGGCGTCCTTGATCGTTGGTTCGCGGCGTTGATCGTGCTTTTGGCGTCGGCTTTGGCTTTGGCTTGGCTTTAGCGTGGCTATGGATTTTGCTTTGCTTTGGCGCTTGTGCTTGAACGTAGACAGGGGGAGACTTGCGATGTTTCGCTCTTCCGGACTTTGCATCGTATCGGCTAGAACGTGCAGTGCTTTTGCTCGTGACCGGCGTAGTTGCTTGGCTTTGACACTTGCGTTGCTTTGGCGCGGGCTTTACCGGGGCTTTTGCTTTGGCTTCTTGCGTTGCTTTTGCTTCGGCGTTGACTCGATCTTCTCCTCAAACGGTGGTGGTTACTTCTTCAAGGCTTCTGACTTCCTCGACGGTTATGGCGTCGGCTTGACTTCTCTTCTTCTCCGGGCTCCTTTGACTTGATCGGAGTTGAAGGCTTTACTTTGAAGACGACGGGTGTAGCGCCGGCTTTGCTTCTTTTCTTCTCCAGGCTTCTTTGGCGTGATCGGAGTTGAAGGGTTCCTTTGAAGACGGCGGGGGTAGCACCGATCTCCGTGCGACGGTTGCAGTGTCGGCTTTACTTTGAAGACGACGGGTATAGCGATGCTTCGGGTATTCCTCTCCAAGCTTTCTTCTTCGTGGATGGAGCGGGCGTTTGTCGAAGGCGACGGGGTGATGTCGCTTCGGTCTTCTTCTTTGGGATTTTGGGCTTGATCGGAGTCGAAGGCTTGTTGGAGTTGGCGGGGTAGTGCCGCTCCGATCTTCTTCTCCGGCCTTTGCTTCTGGCGTCTTCGGAGTTGAAGGGTTCTTCTTCTCCGGGCTTTCTTCTTTGTGCACGGAGTCGAAGGCTTGATCTTCTTGTACAAGTGTCTTCACTTTGATGAGGGCTTTCAATGGACCCGGCTTCGTTTCTTGTCCGTCGGATCGAGGGATCGGCGCAGATCCACACTTATGTAGACGTCATACGCAATCTCTCCCCGCGCATGGCGGTATTTGTTTCCTTTTTCTTCTTTTCTTTCCTTTTCTTTCCTTTCTTTTTTTTTTCCTTCTTTTCTTTTCTTTTCTTTCTTTTCTTGCATGGCCGGCCACCCCCCCCCCCCCAAGGGGTTCGAATTTCTATAGGGGGCCGGGTGGGCCCCACTTGGGGATGGGCCCACCCGGCCCCTTGTTTGGCGCGGGTCGGGTCCGGTTTGCGTGTCGGGTCTCCCTTTGGTGCATGCGAGTCGAGTCCGGGGCCGAGTGTGTGTCGGTTTTGCCTCCGCATTGGTGCATGCGAGTCGGGTCTGGGTCCGAGTGCGCGTCGGATTGGCCTCCGCATTGGTGTATGTGAGTTGGGTCCGGGTTAGACACAATTTGTGTGTCTATAGAGATATTCTTTTTTTTTTTTTCCTTTTTGTTGCACGTTTAGTTGGACTATACGTTTCTCTTAATAGATTTTGTATTTCATTATTACCATGGTTAATATCAA